>LPNX010616351.1:292182-478355 GCA_001517045.1 Pseudotsuga menziesii
AAGGATAGTCGCGCATGCACTCAAAATCTCAAAATAGCAAAGTAACTAGCTGGGCATATAGGTAATGCATTTCATCATCAACCAAGGTATAATGAAACTGGGCAAACCTCAATCCATAAGTGTCCTTTTGTGTGCCGACCTGAGGGATGTCAGCACTCGGATGGAGAGGTGCCAATCAGCTTTATAACACCTGCTATGCACATCCCTACGTTGGGAGTGAACCAGCATGAGGAAGCCGAACCTCCTCTGCGCGTGGATGATCAGCAGAACGTGAGGAACCAATAGACCATCCCCCTGAACGGAGTCATGGGAGAGTGGAGTGAAGGCAGTCGTGGGTGGAGTGTACGTGTGGGTGAGTACTGACAGTCCTTCCACCCCACTCCCAAAAGCAATAACTGCCTCAACCACCAGCCATAATTGCCCCCAACAACAAAACCAAGTCATTGAAGAGGTTGGTGAAACAAGAAAGGTGGAATAACAAACAAGGTGGAAACACATGGGTTTTTCTCCCATAAACCAAGGTTTGACATCCCCCACCCCTTATCCTTTGGAACCATGCCCTTTTCATTCAATGTTGCACTGCCATACCTGGTTGTGGTTTTAGTTTGAATTGATGTGCGTATTTACATGATGCTGAATTATAATGTGCCAAATGGCACGATAAACCATCAGCAACTATCCCCATTGCCGAAACACACACACAACCAAATCGATGGTGGGGATTTTTCCTTGAGCTCCTCACCATGATTAATTACAATATATACATCATGCAAATGGGGTCAAAAACGTGGACATTACATACAAGGGTCGTCTGGTGCTTCCCTAGAGCACAAATATTCAACAGACTGTCTTCTATGAACTCCATGCTTCTCCATTGGCAAGGCACTGTGGGTTCCTCAAAACATATGGGAGGGAACGACGTAACTTCTTTTGGAAGGGAATGAAAAAGGAAGTTCAACAGATGGTGGTTGAATGTGATACCTTCCAAAACCACAAGGGTGAAATGACACTCCTTCCTGTATTCCTCGAACCCTTTCCCATCCCTACAAGGATTTGGATAGATATTTCAATGGATTTCATTGAAGGGATCCCTAAATCTGAAGGAAATATAGTAATCTTGGTTGTCATTGATCGAATATCCAAATATATGCACTTTTGTGCTCTCATCCATCCATATATCGCCTCCTTAGCTGCACAAGTTTTCATGGACTAGATATTCTATCTTCATGGAATCCCTTCTTTCATTGTCTCATACCGTGACACAACTTTCGCAAGGCATTTTTGGACAGAACTATTTCACCTCAATGACACCAAACTGAACATGAGTTCAGGATATCACCCACAAAATATGGTCAGACTGAAGTCTTCAACAAATGTTTGGAAACTTATCTTCATTGCTTAACCTATGAACACCAACATCAGTGGGAAAAATGGCTCCCTCTTGCTGAATGGTGGTACAATAATTCCTACCATACTGCATCTAAAATGACTCCACATGAATCATTTTATGGTTAGGCATCAATAGTGCTCCTTCCATACACCCCCAACAGTTCACTAGTTAAAGCAGTTGACATGGTTCTTCAAGACCAAGATCTGTTTCTTCACATGGGAAGAAACCACATGAAAGAATAGGCCGATCAACACCATTCTAAGTGCACATTTCAATTCAGTGATATGGTTTTTCTTCATTTGCAGTCTTACAAGCGACCCTCCTTGAAACTCAAAGGATGTAAAAAGTTGGATCCAAAGTTCTATGGGACATATGTGGTTTTTTAGAAGATTGGGTTCATTGCTTATAAATTGGAACTTCCTCCTTCTTCTCACATTCACCCAGTATTTCATATCTCTTATCTTAATAAAGTGATTGGCACCAACATCAAAGAATAAATTGTTTTACCAGAATTGGATAATGAAGGATCCATCATTTGGGAGCTGGAGTCCATCCTCAATAAGCACACTCATCAGTTTCACTCTCATTCCATCACATAGGTCTTAATTTAGTGGCATGACATGCAACCATAGGATGCTAAATGGGAACCACTCCTTCATATTCAACAATAATTTCCACATCTAAAGCTTTAAGGAAATTTTTTTTCTAATAGGTGTTGATGTATTTGTAACTTTGGAAGACATTTTGATGTATATTATCATTGTATGTTGTTGTACCACCATTGGAGATGTGTTTTCCTCCTTGTGGGATGTCTTTATTATGTCTGAACCTTGAGGTACAACCTCTATTGTAAGTTGAGGCAATAGTCCCCAGTGTGACATCATGTAATGTGTATTCAGATTATGTCTAGGAGAAGTTGACCTTGTTAGTGAAACAGGTCGGTCCATTCATGTAAAAGGTCAGTCACTTTATCATTAGTATAAATAGGGAGGTTCCCTCTCTCATTTATACACACTTCACACTGACTAAATTTCACATGAGAGAAAGAGAAACAAGGGAGGAGAGATAGATAGTTGTTGAATACTTCTTATTACTAGGATTGATCATCTTATGACACTATCTTTGTGACTGTACTATTATGAGGAAGTTTGTGGGGTTTTTTCCTTTATGGTTTCCTCGATGAAAATATTTGTGTCTTGTGTATCTATTATATATTATGCATCTAGTTGTACTTGATATTATTGTTAAGTTTTAATGGTTATACAAGATCTGATAACATTTAGCATTATAACATCATAACCATATGCAAAAGGATCACTAAAAGATAGACAAGTGCAATCACACAAAAGAACACAAATATTCATCCTAGGAAACTCTCATGGGGAATAAATCCTAGCAAAAATTCCTATGTATAAGATGTATCAAAAGTACAAGACAATACCGTAGACAGGTGCGACTTCTCCCAACATCTCTCTCTCTCTCTCTTATGCGCTATACATAAGTGAGTGTGTGTTCAAATGAGGAACAAAACTCCTCTATATATATTATTTTTGTCACTTGACTTTTAACCTAACAAGTCATCCCCACTTAACTGACCAGGACAACTTCAGTTAGGAAGACTCAATACAATGTTATATTATAATCATTAGGGTACTATTGACCCAAATTACAATGGAGGATTTACCTCATGACTCTATGATGACCAAATACAATAGTAACATCCCGATAGAGGAATGATACATATTCCTTGGGGTACATCAATGAAATACATTTAGAATATCCTTTGAAGTTACAATATTTCAACACTCTCCCTTAACGAAAAGGGTATTCTACTGACAACATCATCATCAATTATAAGAGTAACGAGAGAGAGAGAGCATCTGCAACATTATCAAGGTGATACATCTATACATCATAGGAAGTTTTCACAATCAGCATCTGGAATAGTTACTCTTTAATGTCTTCGGTACTGGAACATTGTTTTCTACAACACTAACTCTTTATATTTTGTAGCACACGATCACTTGATCCTTTGTGGTGACACTTCGATCTTCTTGATCCTTTGTAGAAAAAAATTGATCTTCTTGATCCTTTACAACAACACTTTGATATTCTCGATACTTTGTAGCAACACTTTGATCTTCTCGATCCTTTGCAACAACACTTCGATCTTCTCGATCCTTTGCAACAACAATTCGATCTTCTCGATCCTTTGCAGTAACATTTCGATCTTCTTAATCCTTTTCCAAAAGACTTCGATCTTCTCAATCCTTTGCAGCAGCACTTTGATCTTCTCTATCCTTTGTAGTGACACTTTGATCTTCTCGATCCTTTTCAGTAGCACTTCGATATTCTTGATCCTTTCCCACAACACTTGTATATTTTCTATCTTTTTCTGGAACACTACATGCAATACAAATGATCTCTTTGCGGGATAATCAATCCATATAAATTTAGGACATAGGTCCAAGGATGATGAAATCCTTCATTAGCCTACTTCCCCTTAATGAGGAGGGTACATAGTATCGACTATCTAAATCATCTACAACTAAATGTAGATCTCGTATGGATGTGAATGCAGGACCTATCGTCCGTAAGGACTCATCATAGAGAATCTTTGGGACTAAATCTAGGACCACTCCTAAGAAAGTTTTATTTTATGGTGTTCGTGAGGACTCATCGTAGATCATCCTAAACAGTAAATATGGGACCACTCACAAGCGATTGTTATTCTACGGTACACTCTCCATGCGAGAGTAACATCTGTCACTACAGATCTGGCGTCTATAAGGAATCATCGTAGGACATCCTCATAACTATATCTAGGACCACTCCATGTGAGTGTTATACTATTGCATCTGTAAGGACTCATCATATAGCATCCTTAGCACTAAATCTAGGACCAATCCCAAGCGAGTGTTATTATATGGAATCTACATATAAATGTAGGTACACTCTCCTTGTGAGAGTGACATCTGCTACTGTAGATCTAGTGTCAGTGAGGACTCATCGTAGAGAGTTCTTAGCATTAAGGCTAAGACCAATCACAAGTGAGCTTTATTCTATGCTACACTCTCCATGCAAGAGTAACATCTTCTACTGCAGATATAGCGTTCGTGAGGACTCATTGTAGAGCATCCTTAGCATTAAGGCTAGGACCACTCGCAAGCGAGTGTTATTCTACGGCATCTACATATGAATTTAGGTACACTGTCCATGCAAGAGTAACATCTGTAGGACCATCATCAGCTAGAAAGGACCACTCTCACAAGAAGAATGTTATTTTCCCACAAGACCATCCTTTAGAGAGGATACTATCGTCCACAAGTGAATGTCAGACCTCGTCAGCATCTTCAAGCATAATTGGAATCTTTCATACTGGAGCATCATTGTCATTAATGACAGTCTCATCATCACTCCCACTTTCCAGGGAGGATCTATATCATCAACATGTTCCCTTTGGAGAACCTCCTGCAATAAACAATAAGAATGTACGATATAACAGAAATTATGGATCACAGAAGAGATTTTATTAATCGCAGGCCACTTCAAGGGGGAAACCTCCTTTGAGCAAGCTCAATACAAAATAAATCTTCGATGCTTTCATTAGCCTCAACGCATAATTATATACTAAGTCTAATATAAACAACTATTACCCCCCATGAATGTGGGATAAAACAACAATATAACTAGACAACTTAACAACTATTACTTACTCCCCATGAATGTGGGATAATACAACATACTGATGGGACAACTTACAAAGCATATGCATCCAATTAAATATACTAACAAAATAAAGATGAGGGTTGACATGGGTTCTTAACATCCCCTCCCTCTTAAAAAAAAATCTTTGTCCTCAAAGCTTTATATGTGGAAACTGTTGCTGAATTTGAAGGAGCGGTTCCCATGTAGCATCCTCTGGTTGCATGTTGTGCCACTGAATTAAGACCTTTGTGATGGACCAAGAGTGAAGCTGAAAAGTGTGTGTATTGAGGATGGCCTCTAGATATGAAATTATGGATCCTTCATTATCCCATTCTGGTAAAACAATTTGTTCTTTGATGTTGGTGCCAATCACTTGTTGAATGCGAGAAGAAAGAGGAAGTGCCAATTTATAAGCAACAGACCCAATCTTCTCAAGAACTATATATGGACTAGAGATCTTTGGAGTGAGCGTTTGATTCCCTTTGAGTTTTAAGGAGGATTGATTGTAAGGAGCCAGAAAAAGAAAAACCATGTCACCAACTTGAAAAGTGCACTCAGAATGGTGCTGATCGACTTGGTGTTTCATGTGGGTTCTGGCCATGTGAAGATTGTCTTGTAGAATGTGAAGAATGTGATGTCGGTTTCGAAGGACCATGTCAACTTCCTGAACTGGTGAACTGCTGGGGGTGTATGGAAGTAGTACTAGAGGTGTGTGACCATAAACTGCTTCATATGGAGTCATTTGAGATGCAGTATGGTAGGAAGTATTGTACCACCATTCAACGAGAGCGAACCACTTTTCCCAAAGATGTTCTTCAGAGGTGAAACAACGAAGATAAGTTTCCCAATAGTTGTTGATGAATTCATTCAGACCATCTATTGGTGGGTGATAAACTGAACTCATATTTAGTTTGGTGTCAGTAAGGAGAAAATGACTTGTGAAATTTGTGTTGCTGTTTGAGACAATGGAAGAAGGGATAACATGAAGAAGGAATATCTTGTCTATGAAAATTTGTGCGATTGAGTAGGTGGTATATGGAGGGTTGAGAGCACAAAAATGATTATATTTGGAGAGCCAATCAACCACAACCAATATTACAGTCTTCCCTCAATATTTAGGGAGCCCTTGAATGAAATCCATCGAAATATATGTCCAAATCCTTTTAGGGATGGGAAAAGGTTCAAGCAATCCGAAAAGGAGTGTAGGGCACTGACAAGGAGCACATTCAGAAACCATCTATTGAATTTCTCATTGCATTCCCTTCCAAAAGAAGTGACATCATGCCCTCTCATATGTTTTCATGAACCTAGAGTGCCCTGCTGATGGAGAAGCATGGAGTTCATAAAATATTGCTCATTTAATATTTGTGCTCTAGGGAAGCACCAAATGACCCTTGCATCTCAGAGAAGAGCCATCACAAGAGAAATGTGGTACCACAGAAGGGTTACTAGCTAATGATTGGATGATTTCAGATAATGAGGAGTCATTGACATAGCCTTGCTGAACAGAGTGTAACCAAGTTGGAATAGGCATAGAAATAGCTGAAAGAGATATAAGGGCATCAAATGTGTGGGAAAGAGTATCCACCACAAGATTGTCCTTAGCCTTCTTGTACTTGATCTCATAGTCATAACCCCTGAGTTTGATAACCCATTTCTGTTGTGTTGGGGATGAGACCCGTTGTTCCAGGAAATATTTTAGACTCTGGTGATTAGTCTTGATGCAGCAAGGATTCCCTAAGAGGTATGGCCACCACTTCTGTACTGCATGCAAAATAGTCATCATTTCCTTCTCATATGTGGAGGTGGATAAATTATTTCTAGGAAGGGATTTACCGGTGAATGCCATGGGATGTTTATCTTGAAAGAGGACAACAACAAGTCCATTGTCGTAAGCATCACTCTCAAGAGTGAAGGGCTTGGAAAAACCAGGCATCTAAAGGGTGCATCAAAATGAAA
Source organism: Pseudotsuga menziesii (assembly GCA_001517045.1). Classification (NCBI taxonomy): domain Eukaryota; kingdom Viridiplantae; phylum Streptophyta; class Pinopsida; order Pinales; family Pinaceae; genus Pseudotsuga; species Pseudotsuga menziesii. Next base: position 299,240 of record LPNX010616351.1, read on the forward strand.
GATCCAAGGGAGTATTTGAGATTGTCGAAGGTTGCATCTGAATGAAATGGAGCTGATTAATGACACCATGTGAATTATTCTTAAGGATAGTTTCCATGCAATGTGAACTGATGATGGTGAGAGACACTGGTTGTAAGCCATTGAATGTGTGTTTTTTCCCATTGACTAAAAAATGCATCCACAGTTTAGCAAAATCCCATAAGATGGGTCCAAGTGTGCATAACCATTGAGTGCTTGAAATCACAGAACAACCTCCTAGGGGTATGGAAAACATGTTAGAGCACAAGTTATAATCTCCAATAGAGATACACACGCTATGACACTTTCCTTTGCAAGGTAAGGTGCTCCCATTGGAAACCATGACTTTAAAGCTGGAGCAAGGATGGACAAAACAATCAACTTGTTTAGCAATCTGAGGGTCAATAGGTGGCTGCAGAATGTCGACCTGATCATCTATTGGATCCTGAGCAGCATCGGAAATTTCAAGTGCAGACGGAGAAGCCACATCCAAGAAATAGGGCTTGTGTTCAGTACATTGATGTCCCTGGGTGAATTTATCATCACAATTATAACAAAGTCCTTTTTCCATGTGTTCCCACATCTCGGCTTCAGACAAATGCTTGATAGGAGTGGTTCTAGGAGTTAGAGGGATTGGATGTCTTTGGGGAACCATATTTCTGAATGGAACAAAAGTGGATTTGGGGCATTACTGAGCCCTAATCTTGTCCTCTACCAACTTAGCCAACCCTAGGATTTCCATCATTGTGTTGGGATAGAACATTGTAACGTTAGATCGAATTGTATCCTTAAGACCACTGATAAAACAACTCCCGTAGAATGCATCAAAAAATCCTTTTATGTGCTTGAATAAGTTCTCAAATTCTGTTTGATACTCTCTCACAGTGCCAGTGTGGCGAAGTTTGGTGAGTGCTCCTGTGAATTCATCAAAACCACTAGGGCCAAATCAATGGAAAAGGAGTTGGCAAAAATATGTCCATTGGGGCTCTTCATGATCCTTGATGTACCAAAAGAACCATTGAAGGGCTTCATGTTCCAAATGAAATGATGCAAGTGGGACTTTGGTGACATCAAAAGTGTTATGCATATTAAAGTATTGTTCTGCCTTGTGTATCCATCCACTTGGATCATCACCATTGAAGCGAGGGAATTAAATCTTCGGCCCACAAAAGTTGCTGGAAGCAGAGAACTCAGTGTCTGCAGAAGACTCAGGTTGTGGTCGATTGCTCATGGTTGAATGCTGAAGATGGAGGTCGAGAAATATTTGATCCAGATCTTCGAGTTTGGTCTTGAGGGTGACAAGTTCTTCCATTTGTCTATTTTCTACTGCGCGGGTGACAACCATAAGCAAGATTTTTATTTATTTATTATTATCAGAAATGGGTGGAAAAACAAAAACATAGAGGGTTTTAGAAAAGGAAAATTTTGATTTGGGAAAAACACGAGTGGGTAACTAGGTTGTGGACACTTTTTGAGGGATAAGGAAATAAAAAATGTGAATTTAAGAAGTGAGGTGAAAGAAGGAGATGGAATTTTGGGCTTCGGGAAGTGGAATTGGGATAGGGTCCTCAATGAATGAAATATGTAGAATGGAATGACAGGGGTTATAGTGAATTTTCAAGGGAAATGGAGCTAAATCAAGGAATATATGGCTAAAAAATAGGATTTAAAAAAAAAAAAAAAAATTATCTAAAGAAATGATCTGTGGCAGTGTTAAAAAGTTATGCTTTATCAACTTGAATTGGAGTAAATGATCTGTGACAATTATGGAATTTTGCACATTATCAACTGTAAATAGATATGGACCCCAGGTATATTCGACTTCCTGATGGTTCAAAGGTAGTCACTTGGCCACCAAGGTTGTCTCACGCTTGAGTATTAGGGCAGTACCCCTCACTTCACAGCGCAGGTAAAACTACTAACTGCTTGGAAAAAAACAACAACTCTTTGGTTTTCCTCACGGATGGGAATCTAGTCAATCTAGTGGGGGTCGTTTCCCTTTTAGCTTGGCAGGTCCTCTCGATGGCCAGCTACTTCGAGGTTCCAGTGGTACTCCTCGAAATGAGTTTTAGGTCTATGCCCAAGTACTTCCCATAGTGAAGCAGATAGGGTTTATTCCCTGATCTGAATGAAAAATAACCCATGCAAGAAGAAGAACTACTACAATAATCACAATCCCAGAAAAAATGTGGCAGAAATTCCACCCAATGCCCAAAACCCGTAATTAGAGCTAGGGTTTTGAAACGATTTTTTTTAAAATGAGCATACTTGATCTAGATTGCTCAGAATTGCTATTATAGCCTGTTTCTGGAATTGGAACAACCACTCGGATTCTACCCATGAAATCAAAATAGAAATCTGGGGAACCGGTCAAAATATTTTCACTCTACAATTTCCGGGGCTATCACCGAAATTCTGAAAAATTGCTGATTTTAAATCCATGCTATCTCCACTTTTAGAACTCCAAATGAGATGATTTTTTTTTTGAAACTGCATATTTTTGAAGAAGGAATTCAAATATGCAACTTTTTTTCTTGAACCTACACAAAAAGTTTCAAAAATGGATGTGAAAGTCGCCGCCCAATTTTGCCCCTTTTTTTTCCCAATTTTTTTTCCCACTTGTGCCAAGGAATTGCTCTGATACCATATGTGGAGAATTGTTACAGAGAGAAATTGCTATGGCTTGGTGTACCACAACAAACAGCTTGACTCCAAAAATTAATCCTTTCCAATATGCAATAGAAATTAAATGTCTAACACTAAAGGATCAGACCTCGTGCCTTATTCCGGATGGTTGAAGTAGATCCCCGTTGAGTTTTCCAATCTTCAGTTTGAATTGATAGATTACTTCCTCAACAACAAGTAAACAATACAAGCATTCTATATATCATGGTGTTAGATATATTCTAGCATATATAATCAATAATGTACAAGTATTTGACATAATTCCATGGATAAAATATTCATTCAAACACACATTATTGGACAGGAAAATATATTTCTATTAATATAAATCAGAGATTACAAGATACAACCTCTGATGGCACGTCTGCGAACCGGAGAAACTGAATCCCCCACTTGGGCCTCCACCACCTCAATCCTCCATCTCTCGATAATAAGCTCACAAGCAAAAGGCAAGCTTGGGAAGAACACACTAGTGCTCCAAGGGACAAAGGGATGCAGACTCAAGCATAAGTTCCGGAAACAATGGACTATAGTTTCTTTGCTCTTAATTCTCTCTTCTCCTCCTTCAATGTACCAAGGGGTTCCTTATATATCTTTCAAGGGGGTAATGAAAGGTCGAATCCGAGCGATCTCAAGGAATAGGGAAGGCCAGGAGTCAAATGAGTCATATCTATGTCAAGGAAAACTCCAAAAGGATTTGGATTATGCACACATCTCGATGTACACGGTTTTTGTGGTCAAACCCGCGTATATACGTGCTTATAGGTTTAAAAGTCACGTGTATCATTTTTCACATGTTTTTAGGGATGATCAAGGAAACATCAAAGGACAAAAAATGGTCCATGGGGTCTAAGGAGTCTACAGCGGGACAAGGGAAGGCCATACAAAGTGTGATTCACCTGGAGTGGTGAAATCAGTTATAACAAGAATCTACTGCAATAAACAATAAGAATGCATGATATAACATAAATTATGGATCACAGAAGAGAGTTTATGAATGGCAGGCCACTTCGAGGGGGAAACCTCCTTTGAGCAATATCAATACAAAATAACTCTTTGATGCTTTCATTAGGCTCAACACATACTTATATACTAAGTCTAATCTAAACAACTATCACCCCCGATGAATGTGGGATAAAGCAACATAATAACTAGACAACTTAACAACTATTACTTACTCCCCATGAATGTGGGATGATACAACATACTGATGGGATGACTTACAAAGCATATGCGTCCAATAAAATATACTAACAAAATAAAGAGGAGGTTTGAAATGGGTTCTTAATATTCACCCATTGTTCAAGGAGGGTTCATATCTTCAACTTGTTCTTCCTTTCTGAGGGGAGTCCATATCTTCGACCTGTTCCTCCTTTACGAAGAGATTCCATATCTTTGACTTGCTCTTTCTTTCTGAAGAGAGTCTATATATTTGACTTGTTCTTCCTTTCCGAAGAGAGTCTATATCTTCGACCTATTTCTCCTTTCTGAGAAGGGTCCATATATTTAAATTGTTCTTCCTTTCTGAAGAAATTATATATCTTCAACTTGTTTCTCCTTTCCGAGAAGGGTCCATATCATCATCATTCCTCCTTGCAAGGAAATCCTATGTCATCATCATTGTTCCTCCTTGTGAGGAAATCCTGTATCATCATCATTGTTCCTCCTTGCGAGGAAAGTCTTTATCATCATCATTGTTCCTCCTTGTGAGGAAAGTATGTATCATCATCACTGTTCTTCCTAGCAAGGAATGTCATTTTGAACTATACCAATATTTTTATAGAAGCTTGGTCATCACATCAACAACTTTCTCATTGGTAGTACTCACATATTGGAGTTTTATATCTCCCTTCTTTACCATATTCCTTCTGTAAAATATCGAATTTATATGTGCTTTGATTTACCATGGAACACAGGATTCTCTGTCATCTTTCTGCAACTTTGGTTGTCACATAGAATCACCGTGGTATCTAAATCCACATCAAACAGACCTGTCATCAATTTACGAATCCAGATGGCTTCTCAAATAGAGGAGCAAGTTACTATGTACTCCACTTTGGCTGTGCTAATAGAAACATTGGATTTTTTCTTACTAAACCATGAGATCATGCCGGATCCCAGATAGTAAAATCCACCCGAGGTTCCCTTTTTGTCTGTGGAGCTTCTTGCCCAATCTGAATTTGTATATCCATACAATTTGTAGTCATGATCTCTATCATAGTATTGTCCAAAGTCTTTCGTACCTTTTAGAGACCTTATCACATGCTTTGCAGCTATCAAGTGAACCCGTCTAGATTTAACTAGATATTGACTCAAGGTGTTCACAACAAAGTATATATTTGGCCTTGTATTCATTAGACACATCAGTGACCCAATACTCTATCTATACTGAGTCACATCCACTAACTCTGATGATTCATTAGATAATATCTTCAGGTTGGTATCCATGAGTGTGGTCATTGCTTTACAATCCAACATATCAAATATTCTTAAGACTTACACAAAATACTGTATGAAGCCACATTGCTTCACTACATGTTGAACATGTTGTAATGTGCTCAGCCTCTTTATGAGATCATACCCGATCCCAAACATCCTGAGGTGCTCTTTCTGGCCTCAACACTTCCTCTTTGCATCTACAATGAGTTCATCCTGTTAGGTCATTGAAATATCCTATTCTTCTACATTCATCCTTGAATGTTGGAACCCACTTTACTCTTGGTAAATACTTAGTCTATCAAGAAGCTGTCCATCCTATCGTACCATGTAGAACTCAGAGATCTTCTGCACTCACTCCCCCTGAAGCAGAGCTTCATCTTCCCTCTACATTTTTCACTCTATGTATCAAAACATTCTATACTGGAGTGACAGGCAGCATCCTATGCTACTGATCTTCTATGTATCCATCTCAGGTTACTAGATACCAAGATCCTTTATTTCGAACTTTGTTGAAAATTTCCTCTTGCACCCATCCATGAGCTTGTTGTCTTCTATAGGTTTCCATCTTCAACCTTATATCAAAGGCTTAGATATTCATCACTCTAGGTGATCTTCAAGTTCCTTGTGTAACTGGATGTGCTTATATATGGGTTCCTTCTAAGCTCGTACAAAGTATTTTCTGTACTTATGGTTCTTTTCTTGATATATTCTTCTTCTTCACTGGAGAAGTGTGTCTAGTCAATGGAGTATGTCGTGCAATAATATACTCTCTCTTTCTAATATAAACAACAAACCTTGCTTTGTATATTTGATCTTGTAGATCCACATGGAAGACACTACAGACTTCCCTTTAGGTCTCGAAACCATATCCTAGACATCATTCCTTATGATCAACTTATACTCTTTGATCATACATTATTCCATAGCTAGAAGGGTCTACATCATTGATGTCACTAAACTATACCACATAAATAGAGTATATCTGAAGCCTCTTATTTTAGTTGGAAGTCCCATCATACTTTTCTTCATCTTGAATAATCCCTCATGCCTAAAGTGGTCTTCATATTTCGAGGTGGATCTACCATTCTCTTGTATTTTTATGAATCTATTTCTCCTGTCATGGTGTCTCTGACCCTCATAGATTTAGGCTCATATTCATGTATGTTTATTGGAGTGAATCTTGAACTGTCATCACTTATTCTTCGGAATAATTCTTATCCTCCTTTTCTTGTAGGCAGGTGTACATGACCTTTCCTACAATTCACATACACTAGTTTCATGGTTAAAAATATTTGATAATACATATGTATAATGAGAAATTCTTATGCATAACGATATAATCATGCAACTATTTTAGCCAATACAACATTCATCCATACACGGAAGCTTTCCAAATTCCTTCCATCTCTACCACAACATCATTGAGATTGTGCACTAATCCCAATATGTCAAGAAAGAGGTTTCATTCTAGATAAGTAGCAATGGAGTGTTTGTGGGCAGGAAAGTTTGATGAAAATAAGTTGTGCAACACCAAGGGTGATGCGCAATGTCGAAGATGATGCACAAAAGAGAAAGATGATACACAAGGGTGAAAGATGGCACACACAGTGGGAAATTCGACAAAGACAGCTTGGTCATAATTTTGTAGGATTTGGTCATTATTTTGTTGTTTTTGGTCCAAGTAGTCAGGAGGTTTATCTAAGTGGACCATTTTGTAAAAGGCGCAATCCTATAAATAGAGATAGGATTGTAATGTTGAGATATATTTGTTGTGTATATTTGAAGGAGATCATATTTATCTCATGATAATCTAATTTTTATGTTGGATACCCTACGAAAGGCTGTGTTCTGTTTTGATGCAAAGTAATATGACATGACCGAGTTTTGATGGAAACATTATGTTTTACCTCTTTCTGTTTTCCTGTTTTCCTTGTGATGTGATGCAAATGAATTGATACCGTAGTATGATGCTTCTTTTTGAACGATTCGATGTTTTAATGTTTTAACTCATGTTATGGTGGTCAAGATGTTTATAAGTACTTATATTTCTTCGATCTGAATGTGTTAATGGGATTTGATTATTGATGGTATGTGTTATCACTCCAGGAAAATCCTCTAGGTTGCAGCTCGAGGATTCCTGGTAACTTAAATGTTTTTATGGTTTTCTAAATGGATCATGTCAAGTAACCTATAGAACCACACACTCTCAAGACATGCATGAAACTCAATTAGGGATAAGGCTTATAACTACCACTGTTTAGAGGTTTGATAATATGGTACAGAGATGGAGAACTTATCATGCTGGAAGATTCATACATAAAACATATATATATAAATTGCTAATCATAACAAGGAAGGTACTTTTAATTCAAATCATCAATATTCCAATAGGATGACAGCTATTAGACATCAATAAACCTGAATAAACCTGAATAACACATTCAAGCATAAGCACAAAATAGACGGAAAATGGAAGCTGGACATATGATAGCAAAAGAGCTTATATTAGGTCATGAGCAATATGAGAAGCTTGACAATACTGATGGTCTACAAGTCCTCGAAGTTGAACCCTTTCAATAAAATAAGTCTTAGGATTTATATCCTTTACAAAAATATTCAAATCCTGAAAAATTGGATATGATTTACTAAAAATAGACAAAATAATTATTTTTGCATAATTAGGTCAAAAAACCCTAATTAAACTACTAGTCTATCTAACTGTAGAACTTGTTCACTGTTTGAACCTTCTGATAACTAAATGAAGTACTGGAAATAACTTCCACTGGTCCTCTGCTGGATAAGTAACTGTTTTACTTAGACAGTTTAGTGTTGGTGACCCTTTATTCCTTTATGTCACTACAAAACTGAAGCATACATTCCTTGATGTTTTGTTTAGCGTCCTTAATCTTTATACTTCGTCCTTGAGCTATTCATGTTTGCCCAAAATTGGTCCTTCGTGCCAAAATTCTATCCTATGCCTCCTTCTTCTTTCGGTGGTTAAGAGGTCAAAATATCAAAACCATTCGCTGCTAAAAGCGTTGTTTTCGGTGGCTAATGAACTACCTCAGCGTCTGCCTAAGCCACCGAAAGCCCTGTTCTTCAAAAAATCTTAAGCCACCTCAAAAATTATTCTTTCAAGTTTGTTTTCTTATCTTTTTATTCAGCAGGCTCTATGTTAGGAAGGTTAGCAACATCCTGGCTTGATTCTGGAGGTTGTAGGCTTACTGTAGCTTCAGCTAGGGTTTCCAATGTCAAGTGAGTACTAGGGTTTGGCTTTGCATCCTTCATCTGCAGCCTCTGAGGCCTAATCATTCTATACAGCCTTCTTGTATCCTTCAAGTATCTTTTGCTTAGTATTTTTAGAAATATATACCTTTCTCTCATCTCTAGGTGAGAGTTGTGCAGTAGCTTATTCCTCTTGGTCAATGTGGCATTGTTTTTCTTTATCTCTCTTTCTAAAATTTCAATTTCATACACTTGCCTCAGCAACTAATTTATCCTTTGTGTCTTGGGCTTGCTAGAGGAAGCCTTCTCTGCTAGTTCATCTTTCTCTTTTGGTATAGGTGACGGGAGTTCTTCAATCTATGCTACAACTTGCAATTCTAGGTCAGTACCTTCCTCTCTTTTCTCTTCTGAATCTAAGTAGGGTAGGTTCAAAATGTTCTCACTATGTGTTGTGACTTCCTGGCCCTTTTCACTGAAATCCAGTTTTCTTTTGACCTTCTTGGATTTAGAAGAGGAAGGAGGATGTTCTGCTGTTGTTGGGTATATATACCTTCTCTTCCTTTTCCCACTCCTTAGTGTGCTAGAATTTTTAGAAGGATAATTCCCCTTTTCTTCTAGCTGTAGGCCTGTTTCAAAGCCATTCCAAAAGAATAAGTATTCCCATGCCATATTTCTCCTCTTCAACAATTCTTGGATCAGGAGTTGGATAAGATCATGATGAGACAATCTCCCAGCAATCTTGGTTGGCTGAGCCTTCACCTGGTGTGCCATTTTTTCCAAGCTCCTGTGTAAGTAGAAAGGTAAATTTAGTGGGATTTTTCCTATGAATTGGTTGATCAATTTGAAATGGTAAATCATGGCTCTGTTGTATCTCCCTTCACAAGTTATGTAGACCACAATGGCCTTTAGTAATTGCTTCCACCTTTCTTCTAGCCAGGAGGATGAGACACTTTTATTTCACACCACCCCTCTATGTTCAGGCTTAGATAAGATCTAAACTCCACATCCTTTGGAATGGTGGTTTTAAACCACTTCTACCTAGTGCTAGGGAGTTCAGTCACTTCGGCAATTAGGGTTTCATATATCAGAAATTCTTCCTTACCTATAATTGCCTTGGAGCCATCGAAAGAGAGAGAAAATGCCTCAGCCACCTGCTGGTGTGAACCTTGAATTTTCTCACAAAATGTATAGCAAACAACATCCTTGAAGAACTGACAGAATTCTGGACATGCCTCCAGGTAGCTGATGTCTCCCAACTCTTGCTTGAGAGCAAGCCCTCCCTTCTTCATTTGATGAATGTTACACTTGGGTACCTGCAAAAATCAATTCAAGTTCTGTGGAAGAGTGCTTTTAGCAGGATGACTCTTAGAGATGGTTTCTGGTGGTGAGAATTTCTAAAATCGAAGGTGGAGTGTACTGAAAGTTTGGGCACTGATTATGAGGGTTTTTAACTACATGAGTGATGCTTAGGTCAGAGGATGATGGCTTTGGTTGATGTTTTTGAGACCCCTTTCCCAACAATTATGTTTAAATCAACCTGGATACACAGTGGATCATTATGTAGTTCTTTGGATAGATGGAGGGAAGAGTAGGGTTTCCAATCACATCGGTCCTCATCAAATGAACAATGACCTCCTCAATCATTTACTTGCGCCTTGATGTAGTCTCCTATCTTTTTGGTGGTTTATCATGCCCTTTGATGATCGCTGTTGCGCTAACGAGCCTTGATTTTATAGATTTCTAATTGTTTTCTTCTTTTCACCTTTTCAGCAGTTAAGGGCCCTCAGGTCATTATCTACTAGTTGCTAAAAACAAGGATTTCGATGGCTAATGAAATGTTGACCTATTCTCCTAAGGCACCAAAACCGATTTCCAAATGGTGCTGTAAAACTTGGCTTTCAGCGGATTGTGGTCTCTCTGATATCTCCTTTTAACCACCAGAAGACAGGCCTTTCAGTGGCTAATGAACCATTAGAGCTTTCTCCTAAGCCACTGAAACTGCTTTTTCCCCAATGCCTTTTACCTACTTTCAGTGGTTAACACCCTCCTTCAACTATTCGCTAAGCTGTCGAAACCAACACCTTTCGGTGGCTAATAAGCTGTTTGAAGGTCTTTCCTAACCCACTGAAAGTGATTTTACCAACTAATCGGTCAGGCCAGATTTTGGTGGCTAACCTTTATCTCGTGTTAAACTGTTAGCCGTTGAAACAAATATTTTCGGTGGCTAATGAGCTGTTAAGAACCCCGCCTAAGCCACCAAAAGCTAAAACTTCCAATTTTCCCAAATATAGCAAAACCAGATACCCTCAATTTGTTATTCATGTTTAAATATTTCATAACATGACTCGAATTCTTCATCCTATCAAAATAAATTTATTTTGGGAGATAACATCTGGCTCCTACTTGGGGATGGGAACCTCCCTGTGAGGTCCAAAGAACCCCAGAACAAAATGCCTTTCCTTAAAAACAACTAAAAACCTTAACACTATCATTTACTGTTCCATTGGGCATGGAGTTTATTCTGTAAGCAAGAACAACCTACTAACTAATAATTTACAATAACAAGGCCTCAGAGCCTCAAATAAAATAGAGTTTTAGAAATATCCCATTCACTGGGCCATCAAACACCTCTTCCCCTTCTAAATTCTGCAATTTGAAGGTGTTGTTCTTCTGTACCTGAGCTATCACAAAAGGGCCAATCCATAGAGAGTCAAACTTTCCATGTTTTCCCTTGTCCTACCTGACAGTGTCCCACTTGAGGGCCCAATCTCTAACCTGAAAGTTGTCCACTTTTTCCCTTTTGTCAAACATGACCTTTATATTCTGTTGATGGGATTCTGATTTTCCTATCACTTGTTCCTTGACTTGCTGCAACTCCACCAAATACATCATCCTCCTTACCATATCATTTGGTTCATCTTCCTCCTCTTGAAAGAATTTTTCCACTGGAAGTATCAGCTGAATGGGAAAAATAGCCTCAGTACCATAAACTAATTTGAATGGAGAAGTCCCTATATATCTTTTGTTGGTTACCCTATCATCCCATAAAGCAAAATTTAGCTTAGAAGCCTAGCTTTTCTGATTTGTCTTCAATAGTTTTCTGATGATCCTGACTAGGCTTTTGTTAGATGACTTAGCCAAGCCATTGCCTTGAGGATAATAGGATGTGGAATGCACTGGCTGAATGCCCATTGACTCACACATTTTAACCAATACCACGTATTTGAAAGCTGGTGCATTATCAGTCACTAACCTTACCAGAAAGCCAAACCTGATAAAGATATTCTCATATGAAAACTTCATGATGACCTGATGAGTTGCATTCCAGGTGGGTACTGCCTCTATCCACTTGGTAAAGTAGTCTGTGGCTACTAGGATCCATTTATGCTACCCACTGGATGACCGATTTATTTCACCTATGAAATCCAGACCCCATTGCTGGAAAGGCCCATTCACTACAATAGGCCTAAGAGGAAAGGATCTGAGCTGCTGCTTCCTTATAAATATTTGGCATTGGTCACAGGCCCTCACAAAGGTACACACATCAGCAAAAAGGATTGGCCAATAGTACCCTGCCATCAGAATTTTGTGGGCTGTGGTCTTCCAGTAATGATGGCCTCCACATGTGCTGGAATGAAAGTGATGCATGACCTGAACTGATTCTTCCTTATCTATACACCTCAACAAAACCCCATATAGATCTTTCCAATACAACAGTTTATCAACTATACAAAATTTAACAGACTTTAGTTTAAGAGCTCGTGCTTGATTTGGAGTGAGACTAGGTGGAACTTCTAATTTTTGCACAAAATGAATAATACCTAAGTACCTCTCACACGAAGACAAGTTTTCAGCCACTTGTTGAATGTCATTCTGATTCTGAAATACTTCTGCTGCTACTACAGTTTGCAATTTTTCTGAATTGACATAAGTGAAGTTTATCCCCATTAGTTCACAGTTTTATTTAGCCATGAGTTTGGCCATACCTTGGCATTTTACTATCTTAGTGGGATTCAACTCTATATCAAACTCAATAAGCTTGGAAATCCATTTAGCTTAGTTCCCATCAATGTCAGGCTGAGTCGAAACATCCTTCACAGCTGCTGAAGGGACATAGGCAAGGACTTTTGCATGTAGAATGTAAATCCTGAAGGTTTTTAATGACTTGATAAGAGAATAAGCTTGTTTCTCAATGGGATCATACTTCAGCTCAGCATCCCTTAGTGTCTTGCTGAAGAATGCAATTGGATGATCTAGACCCTCATCATCTTTTTGTAATAGCACAGCTACCACCGTGTCGTAGGATGCAAAGAAGAAGATGTAAAATCTCTTGGTATAATCCGTACTAATCAGAGTTGGGGCTTCCATGCTGGCCTTCTTGATGTCTTTGAAAGAGATTCTTTCCTGGTCAGTCCATTTGATTTCTGCATCCTTTTTCAACATAGATGTTATCTGCTTTACCAACTCAAAAAATTTAGGGATGAACCTCCTGACAAAATTTATCTTACCCAAGAAGGACTGGATACCCCTTTTTGACCTAGGTATGGACAGCTTCTGGGTTGCTTTAACCCTAATTGGATCAACCTTCACACCTTTAGCTGATACTATGTGACCTAGGATTTTCCCCTCACTAAGTGCAAACTGGGACTTCTTAGGGTTGAGTGATATCCCAAACCTCTTGCATTTCAGAAATACCCTCCTCAAGTGCTGCAAATGTTCATGATGGATGTGAGAGTAAACAGTTAGGTCATCTAGGTATATAAGCATAAATTTATCTTTCAATCCTACAAAATCTATGTCCATGGCTCTCTGAAAAGTGGCCCCAACATTCATCAGTCCAAATGGAATTTTTGCGTACATGAAAGTGCCCCAGGGAGTGGTAGAAGCAGTCTCTCTTGGTCATCAGGGTGGACAACAACTTGATTGTATCCAAAGAAACCATCCAGAAATGACATGACACTAGCCCCTAAGACTTTTTGCAACAGGTGCTCCATCTTGGGTAGTGGATAGTTGTCTTTTTTGGAGCACTTGTTTAGGTTTCTAAAATCCACACATAACCTAATATCCTCGTTCTTCTTTCTTACCACCACTAAGTTTTCAATCCACTTGGAATACCGGAGGGGAGTTATGATTTTGGCTTTGAGGAGCTTATGGATTTCTTTTTCAATTACAGGTAGTAGGAGAGGACTGATGGATCTCAGCTTCTGTTTGAAAGGGATGGTGTCCTTCTCCAAAGGAATCTTGTGTTGGATGATATTGGTGTCATAGGTTTTCAGGTCACTGTACTCCTAGGAAAATATATCAGCAAATTCTTTTATCAGGCCACAAAATTTAGATCTCTGATCAGCAGTCAACTCAGTGGATAGATTTATAAGTTTTGGATGGATTTGGCTACCTATGTTTTGCTCTTGGACAATAGGGTCTTGCTCCTTTTTGGCAGGCTTGAGAGGGACATCATTATGATAAAAAATATCTTCTAGGGGTACCAGACCCCAAGGTATATAATTGTTGGGTAATTGGACAATATTATGATCAGCTACTTTATCTTTCAACTTGAGCTGTTGGGATTCTTCCATGTTTAGGTTTTCCTGATCTATATGTATATCAAAGAATTCATCTACTAGATGAAGGAATTTACTAAGATCATCATCATTCTCAAATACCTTCCAAAATTTTACATTATCTGGTGGGGAAGGTATGTACTTGACCTGAATATTATAGCTGAGCTTAGGAGGTAAAGGAGGAACAAATAGACTTGCAGAGACAACCAAGGAATCGTCCAGGTGATTCAAATCCCTAGGTATATATGACAATTCAAAAAACATAAAGGATTCTCTGAGTTTCCATACCTCATCCCTATAAGCCTTTACTCTGACATTTTTTGCTTGAAAGGTGTTGTTGACCTGCTGTATAATAAGGTCCGCATCTCCAAATATTTTCATGCACATGATCCTCATCTCCTTGGCAGCTTTCCCTCCTAACAACAAGGCTTCATATTCTGCTATATTTTTAGTGGTTTTAAAATCGAGCTTATAAGATAGGTGAATATTCTCTTTAGATGGAGAGATCAATACTACACCTACACCTACTAAGTTTTTAGTGCTATCCCCATCAAAATACATGCTCTAGACTGATGTGGTCACTTCTTCAGGCTGCTGATAGGTGGGATTAGTAGGCTAGACTGTTGTTTGCTGAGAATCATCTATTTGCAGAACGCATGACCCAAAATCAGTGTCTACTGCATAGATGGGGTGGTTCACTGAATTCTTTTCATTGCTTATGATGTAGGCAAGTTGATTCTCTCTGTAAAGCCTCTTGGTCTCCCCTCCAAACATTGGGATTGTAGCATATGTAAGGTCCATCTGAAGGGTGCCACCTAGCATTTTACTCCATGATCGAGATAGTAAGAGACCAAATTTAGGAGGGATAGCTGAGATAGGTTTACAACAAGGTCTTTGATGTGGCCCAAGCACTTGACCTTTCTGGAGTCAAAGGAGAATAAATCATGGTGGGGTTTTGTAATGCTGATACCAAGCTCATCCATCACAACTTTTGGCATTAGGTTATGGGAAGCTCTTGAGTCCAACAGAAAGTTATGAAGGACTTTATCATGGATATTCAAGGATATGTAGAAAGGTGGGAAAGAATCCTTTATATATTTGATCATAGGGCCTAGGGTTACAATAGGTTTATCATCTTGCAGATTGACAAAGTCAGTATCAATATGTATCTTTGGCTGAAGAGAATTCAGTATGGAAGATTTGAATGCATCATTTTTCATTAGCTCTATTAATGGGAATGGGATCTTCAATTTCTGAATCCCTGACTCAAGTTTGAAAGAATAATGCAATCTATCAGGAAACCTTACCTCATGTACTAGAGCTTTGAGTTGGACAGGATTAGGGCTTGATGAATGTATTGGTTTTTGCAATGGTTTGGGAATAATAGCCATTTTCTTTGGTAACATAGTAGCCTTCTTAGCTGGTGTAGTAGATTTCTTGGAAGGAACATCATTCTTCTTAGGGGGAGCAACCATCCAGGACCTCAGATTATACCCTCCTCGACCATCTTCCTGATACACTGCTTCTTCACTGATCTGCTCATCAATTAGGGCTTCCTCATATTCAACCGGTGTCAGAAAATAATAGTCAACTTCATCATCCATGCAGTGGATGTTGTCTTCAGCCTCTCCTTCTTCCTAAATGAACTCTAGTTCTTCTTCTAGTACAACATTCTAAAAAGGAGCTCTGATTCTCTAATCTTCCACTTGATTTCTTTCACTTTTGAGGATCTGAACTGGGTGGTTGCCTCTTCTGTAAGGGACACAATTTGGGTTTCGGGGAACAAAATAACTTTGCCCTTTACCCCTCATAGGTATCTACCCTCATCCCTTTAGTTTAGACATTTTAGCAGTAAAATTATCTAAGAGTTTGGTCATTTTGTCAATCTTGTTCTCTGATGAAGAAGCCCCAAGAGGGTTTGTTGGTTGCTTCTTCCTATCTATCTTTCATTTGACCTTCTGAGATGCCACAATGTTATATTCTACCTCTAGGGAAACATCCTACATGATTGACAAGGAGGAAAACCTCCTCTCTCTAAGAAGAAGAAAGGAATCAGAGTCAAAGGCATTTGCATAAGTTATTCTGGCTGAGGTATCAATGGGCTTGATCTCAGTGGGGATCTTGCTGTACATATTGTTGAACCTCTTGGTGAAGTTGGAGACAGACTCCTCATTGTCTCTCTTCAAATTGCTAAACTTGGTGATATAATAGAGGTGATCTCTCCTCTCTCCCCAATTCTTTAAAAATATGTCATCTAGGGCTTCAATGCCTACTACTAATCCAGCAGGTAGTTCTTTGAACCATTTTCTAGCCTGACCATCTAGGCTTTGCACAAAAACCCTAGTCCACACATTTTCCTGTTCTATATTAATGTTCTCAGCATAATTGTAAAATGTCTCTAGATGTTCTTCAGCTGTGAAATCTCCCTTTCCTATAAATTTAGGCATGTATTTGATATAGTCTCCAGTGGGCATGGACAAGAGGGGGTTAGGAAAATTCAGGGGGGCATACCTAGCTACCAAGATCCTTTCCATTTTGGTCAGAGGGGCAGCCATATTGGAAATGGGTATGGAAAGGGTGGAGGAAGGCACTACTGATGTAGGTGGTAGCTGAAAGGGTGATGGTGGTAAACTTATCCTAGTGGAGTCAACAAGGATTGGATGTTCACAAGCAGTAGTGCTTGAAGATGCCCAAACCCTAAAATTTTCTGATGTATTTCTAAATTCTTGAGAACTAAATGTTTCAGTGGAAGAAATAATAGCAAAAATATTTCTTGAAATACCTGATGTAGCTTCCTTTGTAGCACTGCTATTATGCCTTAGTGAATCCCTAGCTCTTCTTAGAATCTCTTTTGGATCTGAAACAGGTGTTCCTAGTGTTCCTTGAGGGTTTTCTCTCATACTTGGTCTTCATGAAGCCACCTTATTTCAATGGAGTTTTCAGATAGATGATTAAAACTAGAATAGTGTCCAAAATTTGTCTAACATCAAAGTAGGATCTATGTCATCTCCCAGGGAAGCTGAGCTTCAGTCTCCTCTCCCTGGCAACGGCGCCAATTTGTTATCACTCTAGGAAACTCCTCTAGGTTGCAGCTCGAGGATGCCTAGTAACTTAAATGATTTTATGGTTTTGTAAATGGATCATGTCAAATAACCTATAGAGCCTCACACTCTCAAGACATGCATGAAACTCAATCAAGGATAAGGATTCTAACTACCACAGTTCATAGGTTTGATAATATGGTCCAGAGATGGAGAACTTATCATGCTGGCAGATTCATACATAAAATAGATATATATAAATGGCTAATCATAGCAAGGAAGGTACTTATAATTGAAATCATCAATATGCCAATAGGATGATAGCTATCATACATCAATAAACCTAAATAACATATTCAAGCATAAGCATAGAATAGACAGAAAATGGAAGCTAAACATATGATAGCAAAAGAGCTTATATTTAGGTCATGAGCAATATGAGAAGCTTGACAATAGTAATGGTCTACAAGTCCCTGAAGTCGAACCCTTTCAATAAAATAAGTCTTAGGCTTTATAGCCTTTACAAAAATATTCAGATCTTGAAAAATTGGATCTGATTTACTAAAAATAGACAAAATAATTGTTTTTGCATAATTAGGTCAAAAAACCCTAATTTAACTACTAGTCTATCTAAATGTAGAAATCGTTCACTGTTTGAACCTTTTGATAACTAAAGTAAAAACTGGAAATAACTGCCACTGTTCCTCTATTGGATAAGTCACTATTTTACTTAGACAATTTAGTGTTGGTGATCCTTTCTTCCTTTATGTCACTGCAAAACTGAAGCATACCTTCCCTGATGTTTTCTTTAGTGTCCTTCATCTTTATACTTTGTCCCTGAGCTATTCATGTTTTCCCAAAACTAGTCCTTCATGACAAAATTTGATCTTGTGCCTCCTTTTTCTTTCGGTGGTTAAGAGGTCAAAATATCAGAACTGTTAGCTGCCAAAAGAGCTGCTTTTGATGGCTAATAAACTGCCTCAGTGTCCGCCTAAGCCACCGAAAGCCCTGTTCTTCAAAAAATATTAATCCACCTCCAAAATTATTCTTTCAAGTTTGTTTTATTATCTTTTTATTCAGCAGGATCTATGTTAGGAAGGTTAGCAACAGCCTGGCTTGATTCTGGAGGTTGGAGGCTTACTGAAGCTTTAGCTAGGGTTTTCAATGTGAGGTGAGTGCTAGGGTTTGAATTTGCATCCTTCAGCTGTAGCCTTTGAATCCGAATCATTCTATACAGCCTTATGTTATCCTTCAAGTATCTTTTGTTCAGTCTTTTTAGAAAGATATACCTTTCTCTCATCTCTAGGTAAGAGTTGTGCATCAGCTTATTCCTCCTGGTCAATGTGGCATTGTTTTTCTTTATCTCTCTTTATAAAATTTCCATCTCTTACACTTGCCTCAGCAAATAATTTATCCTTTGTGTCTTGGGATTGCTAGAGGAATCCTTCTCTGCTAGTTCATCTTGCTCCTTTGGTGTAGGTGATGGGAGTTCTTCAATCTCTGCTACAACTTGAAATGCTACGTTAGCACCTTCCTCTCTTTCTTCTTTTTAATCTGAGTAGGGAAGGTTCAAAATGTTCTCACTATGTGTTGTGACTTCCTGGCCCTTTTCACTGAAATCCAGGTTTCTTTTGACCTTATTGGATTTAGAAGAGGAAGGAGGTTGTTTTTCTATTGTTGGGGATATAGCCCTTCTCTTCCTTTTCCCACTCCTTAGCGTGCTTGGCTTTTTAGAAGGAGGCTTCCCCTTTTCTTCTGGCTGTAGGCCTGTTTCAAAGCCATTCCAAAAGAAGAAGTATGCCCATGCCATATTTCTCCTCTTCAACAATTCTTGGATCAGGAGTTGGATAAGACCATGATGAGACAATATCCCAACAATATTGGTTGGATGAGCCTTCACTTGGTGTGCCATTTTTTCCAAGATCCTATGTAAGTAGAAAGGTAAATTTAGTGGCCTTTTTCCTGTGAAGTGGTTCATCAATTTGAAACGGTAAATCATGGCCCTGTTGTATCTCCCTTCACAAGTTATGTAGACCACAATGGCCTTCAGTAATTGCTGCCACCTTTATTCTATCTAGGATAATGGGACACTTTTCTTCCACACCACCCCTCTATGTTCAGGCTTCAGCTAAGATCTGAACTATACATCCTTTGGAATAGTGTTTTTAAACCACTTCTGCCTAGTGCTAGGGAGTTCAGTCACTTCAGCAATTAGGGTTTCATTTATAAAAAATCCTTCCTTACCTATAATTGCCTTGGAGCCATCGAAAGAGAGAGAAAATGCTTCAGCCACCTGCTGGTGTGAACCTTGAATTTTCTCACAAAACTTATAGCAGCCAACATCCTTGAAGAACTGACAGACTTCTGGATGTGCCTCCAAGTAGTTGATGTCTACCAACTCTTGCCTAAGAGTAGGCCCTCTCTTGTTCATTTGTTGAATGTTACTCTTGGGTACCTGCAAAAATCAATTCAAGTTCTGTGGAAGAGTGTTTTTAGTAGGCTGACTCTCAGAGATGGTTTCTAGCGGTGATAATTTCTAAAATATTAGGTGGAGTGTACTGAAGGTTTGGGCGCTGATTATGAGGGTTTTTAACTGCATGAGTGATGCTTAGGTAAGAGGATGATGGGTTTGGTTGATGTTTTCGAGACCCCCTACCCAGCAATTATGCTTAAATCAACTTGGATACCCAGTGGATCATTTTGTAGTTCTTTGGACACATGGAGGGAAGAGTAGGGTTTATAATCACATCGGTCCTCATCTGTTGAACAATGACCTCCTCAATCATTCACTTGCGCCTTGATGCAGTCTCCTATCTTTTCGGTGGTTTATCATGCCCTTTGATGATTGATGTTGCGCTGACGAGCCTTGATTTGATAGGTTTCTACCATTTTCTTCTTTTAACCTTTTCGATGGTTAAGGGCCCTTAGGACATTGTCTGCTAGCCACTGAAAACAATTCTTTCGGTGGCTAATGAAATGCTGACCTATTCTCCTAAGCCACCGAAACCGATTTCCAAATGGCGCTGTAAAACTTGGCTTTTGGTGGATTGTGGTCTCTTTGATATATCCTTTTAATTGCTGAAAGACAGGCCTTTCGGTGGCTAATGAACCCACATAGCTTTCACCTAAGCCACAAAAACCACTTTTTCCCCAACTACTTTTACCATATTTCACTAGTTAACGCCCTCCTTCAACTGTTTGCTAACCTTCCGAAACCAACAACTTTCGGTGGCTAATGAGCTGTTTGAAGGTCTCACCTAAGCCACTAAAAGTGATTTTACCAACTAATCGATCAGGCCAGCTTTCAATGGTTAACCTTTATCTTGTGTTAAACTGTTAGCTGCCGAAACAAATATTTTCGATGGCTAATGAGATGTTAAGAACCCCTCCTAAGCCACTGAAAGCTAAAACTTCCAATTTTCCCAAATATAGAAAAACCAGAGACCCTCAATTTGTTAGTCATCTTTAAATATTTCATAACATGATTCGAATTCTTCATCCTATCAAAATAAATTTATTTTGTGAGATAACAGTATGCATATGTCGTAATGAATCCTTGTTTGATCTCTGAAGTAATGATGTGATAGGTAAACATTAGATGCACAAATCCTCCTTCATACTGCGGAAACATGGTTTCAACAGTTCTCCCTTGAACACCTCAGGTGAGACCTCATCTGCTCTATAGGTGTTCCTAGATAGTGTAAAAACTGTATGGGCTGGTGCTCAGGGAGATCGCTGAGTTAAGGGTGTCAAAAGATAGTGAACCCTTGTTGATAGATATGTGTCAATAAATGGTTCTATTTTTGGGACCGTAGTACGAGGAGAAGGATGACATGTTGTGGCATCCGACAAGACTGGAGATTCAATGTTGGTTTGACCAGAAGGCTTGGGAATTCAAAAAAAGAGAGAATCAGGCACATGGATTGATGACATAGAAGTGGCTGGGAAGGTACCTATATTCTGATATCTGTGAGTACTTCTTTTTTCAATTCCCTATCATCTTGTATGATTCGTTGGCGTAGTTGACCTATCAGAAGATAAATTTTCAAGGAGGCGAACCCACTTGCTGGACCCCAGAGTTGATCCAGCAACTGCAGGAGGTAGACAATAGAGCATTCAGAGATATTAAAGTGTGAATTGACAACATATTGGAAGGATACATAACTGATTTTTCATTCAACACAATCAATTCTTACATCGACGTAGAGAGGGAGTTCTTCAAAGGAAAAAGAGGTAGGTTTATGTTATCTTTGCAATTGTTGATTAAAATGCTCATCTCTGAAAAAGGCATATTGAAGATTAATTACAATGAGTAGAACCCTGGTGTGTAGAGGCTACAGGTACCACATAGACGAGGGTTGATAGAATGATATGGGGTATATGGATGGAGTTACGATGAGACTGTGAGGGAAGTTGAGGAAGGATGTGGTCTTCTGTGAAGTGGAGTAATGTTTTGGAAAGATAATAGGTAGAGAATGGGGAGAGTCCTTCTAGGACTGAGACAAGGAGCTATGAGAGAAGATCACAATAGATGAAGAAACCCTACAACAATTAATAATATTACCATCATATGCCCAAGCCCGAGGAAAGACCAACCCAGATAAAAAACGTACCCACTCCTCCGTGCACTGCACCGCACTCAGAAAGAAATACTAGCTCAACACCAAATTGTCCGATGTGTCACCAATATTCTAACAGTAGTGGATCAACGAATGTAGGAAGAAGGCCTACAATGGTGGGAGATGATGTAAATTTACCTCTATTTTGTGGGAACAGGACCGAGGATCCTGAACAATATTGGTTTCTATGCAAAGTAGTTTGCACTGTAAAGAAGGATCAGGATGATGATGTTAAGAAAGGTCAGTTGGTGATAACTTTTTGATGTCATGTACTGGATTGGTACATGAAGTTTGTACAAGTTTCCATAGGGACTCCAGCGAAGATGCTGGCAAATATCATAACTGGATTGATCGAAGAGTTCAGAAAGCATAGTCTAAGGTGCAATATATCACAGAGCTGAAGGAGATCAAGAAATATCCAAACAAATCCCTCTAGGATTTTGATAATTGATTAAAGACACTGATGGTGAAATTTAGTTTTGGAATGAGTGATGTACAACACAAGGAATGGTTTATTGCAACATTAGTACTGCATATCAGGATTCCCTTGATGTAGCAAAATATTACGACATGGAGCGAGGCCCTAGAGATCATGATGAATATGGAAGCTTCACCAGTTGGAGAGAGTGGAATTGGTATGAATCATATTCAATCACAACTCATGAACCTGATGATCCAATTACAAGATATCAAGAAGGGAAGGGAGCATCATGAAGAAATATGGTGTACTCAATGCCATATGGAAGGACATCATAAGGATCAGTGCCCATATTTCTGAAATTATATGCTATTAGGAGCTCCAAATCTACTAAGTCATAGTGGCATGCCATGGTGTCACATTTTTCAAGTGCATGGACATTGACACAAAGATTACGTGTTTATGCAGAAGATGGTATCGAAGCCAAAAAATTTGTATTGCATGTTTCGTTGATCTGTTGGAAATTAAGGAAAGGGCTATTGAGCATATGATTTTCTCTAGGAAAGGATGATGGATGCATACTACATGAAGTGAGAATACCATCAACCGATAGAGAGAATTCCACCACAACAACAAACACAGGTGGTACAACCACATCCGCAACCGTAGTTAGTACCACAGTTACAATCAGAGCCACATTTTTCTTCGACGCAGCCAAAGTAAAACCAGATGCGGTATGCACTACAATAGCTACAGTATACTCATGCATAGTATACATAACCATAGTATGTGCAACCACATCCGAATCCCCCACCTAACTAGCAGTTCAACCAACCACAGTATCAACAACAAGGAGGATTCCATGGAGGATTCCGAGGAGGACGAGGCAGAGGTTTTGGTTGAGGAGGAGGAAGAGGTCATGGACCTGTGCAATGTTATAATTGTGAAGTGTTGGGGAACTACCATAGCGATTATCCAAACTTGCGGTTGCAATGTATCTATTATATTGTTGTTGATCACATCGTTGAAGATTGTCCACAACTGATTGCGGAGTGGAAAGCAAGAAATTTTTTGCCACCTCAAAACCAGAACCAGAATGCAAATTAGAATGCCAAACAACCATCGAATCCACCACCAAACCAGAACCAAGGCCCAACAGTTGCGAAGATCTCATCAGAGCCTAGGGTTCAGTCTGCTCATGTTGTTGTTATTACTCATGGAGGTGCGACGACAGGAGATGATGGCCTGATTCCACAAATCTAGTTGGATAGAAAGAAGAAGGTGTGATTTGATGTTGATGCTGAGAGGGATAGGTTCTTTGAAGCATGTGGAATCATTAGAAGAGATCTGGGTAAGTTACCTATTTATGAAATGGCACCTATTTTTTATTCAACTTTGGTAGCAGGACCATCGTGGTAGCATGGTACCTTGAAAAAATTCTTTGAATGTTGTTTGTCGCTAGAAAAAGATCCTGATGCACTCACTGATATTATGATTCTGTTGCATTGACCAAAGAATGGACGAAAGGAGTCTACTGCGAAATCCCTGCACAAGAAGAAAACTGGGAAAGAAATGAGGACAGATATCTAGATTGGGGATTACGATGTGGATTTAGTTATTCTAGATCTAAGATCACATGTCAACATTTTGACAAAGAAAACGTGGGAAAACATGGGGAAATCACAGTTGGTTTGGTCCCCTATACAACTACAATTGGATAACCAAGCTAGAGTGACACCGATTGGGTGAGTACTGCATCTAGTAGTGGAAGTTAAAGGAATGAGGAGTTACATAGACTTAGACATTATTGATATTGTTGATGATGAAAGATCGTATCTTGTGTTACTGGGGATTTGAATCTTTGATGGGCTAACGACAGCTTAGCATTGATCAAATTCAAGAAGAACGTAATGACCTTTGAGAACCGTGATATTAGAGTCATAGCCCCGATGGATCCAAAAGAATGTAGAAGGTATGGTGAAACAGTTAAGGAAGAATTTGTAGGAGGTGGGATCATGGGTACAATATTTCATAGGATTATGTCCAACCTACTTCTGATGGGGAGATGGGCTAGTATATTTCTAGCTCTGCCTCATCGGATTCTGATGATGCCTTGGAGAATTCGCAGAATCAGATGCATGAGGTATCAATTCAGAAGTGTGGAAGAATTACTCATTCATTACGATGAGTTGCAATAGATATTGTTGAGTTACCAACCTATGAGGGACTTCCTGATTTACCTGAATTTCTAGTTGAGTTTGAAGATAGGGTGTCAGAACCACATAGGTTATTGGAATTGGATGAATAATTGAAGGTTACTCCAAAATGGTGGTAGGAAAGGCATAAGAAATCGATTAATGGGTGGTCGTTATGTCGTCAGTTGATGGAAGTTCGCTTCCACAAAACAAAAAAGTACCAAGTTGAGAAGTAGGATGAGTGTAATGATCCTAATGATCATTTGATTGCATGTTAGACCATGTGAGTATCAGGGTAATTTTTAGTGGCTAAATTTCGCTAATTGGCTATTTTTGGGTTTTTTTTCAAAATATAAATTCGCTTTTTGATTCTAATATCACCTATATTTACATAAAATGTGTTTTTTTTTATCATAATATTTGCCAAAATTTACACATTTCAATTTTAATTGTATGTTTCATATTTAATATTCACCTGCCTATCTATAATTTTTTTTTTCAATCCAAAGCAATCACCTATAATACTATACTTAAGTATAATAATAGAATCCTTAAAAAATACCCTTGTGGGTATCGAGACCAAAGAATGAGTGGGTACATGATTTTGTGCACACATTGGATGAAATGTCGCAACAGGGGTATGTATTAGCCGAACTTCGCAGAGATATTACAACATGGGAAGAGTTGTCAGTTTGTTTCAGTCACACCTTCAGTTTTTCAGATGTTGATCCCATGATTCACAATGCGCTACAACATATCATTAACGTTGTTTTGAAGGTAGCTCTAGTCACATATCCTGTGGACCCGCATGAAGCACCAATGATGCAGTCGATGATGGAGTGCTACAATGTGACAAGAGGGCCTACGGATGAAGATGACCCTTGAAACGCCAATATTCCAGAATACAAAGGAAGTCGGGATATCACAACATTACAAATGCCAACAAAAAGAGTTAATCAACCATTGAATATTTGGAAGGTCAATATTGGAACATAGGAGGAACCAAAATTCACCAATATTGGAGACTACTGGGATGAGGAAACCATGGTGAAAATCACTGATATGTTGCATGAATTTCAAGAATTGTTTCCAATGAAGTTTTTTGAAATGAAGAGGATATTAGGAGATTTGCGAGAAATGAAAATCCCATTGAAGCCATATGTGAAGCCTGTAAATCAATGGTCGTATCTCCTGAATCTGCGATATAAGGAGAGAGTAAAGGCTGAACTTAACAGGATGATAGACATTGGAATAATAGAACTAGTTGAAGAATTGGAGTGGATAAGTCCTATGTTGGTGCAAAATAAGAAGATGGTTGAGGTTCATATCTGTCTTGATCTCAGGAAGCTGAATGACGCATGCCTTCATGATTCGTTTATGATGTCGTTCAATGACGAAGTGTTGGAAGGAGTGGGAGTTCAAGAGATCTATTCATTTACAGATGGATTTTTTGGCTATCATAATATCAAGATCGCGAAAGAGGATCAGTATATGAAAATTTTTGTTACTGAATGGGGATGTTTTCAGTACATGGGGATGCCATTTGAACTCAAGAATTCACCTACGATATTCTCCAGGATCGTAGTTGCTGCGTTTAAGGATTTTATACAAAATATTTTGGTGGTATACATGGATGATTGTAAAGTGTATGGGTTAGTAAAGGATCATCTTGAAAATATGCGACTGATGTTGGAGCGATGTCAACAACATCAGATTGTGCTTAATTCAAATAAGTGTATATTTTGTGTGCCTTTCGGGATGTTTCCAAGGAATATTGTCTGCAAGGAAGGCCTACTAGTTGATCCGACTAAGATTTCTCTTATTCTTAACTTGCTGCTAGACACGAATGTGAAGCATATTAGAGAAAAATTAGTCCATACATGATATTATCACAAGTTCATCAGAGGATATGTCATGATCCCAACACCTATGGAGAATATGCTGAAGAAGGATGCACAGTTTGAATGGAGTCACGAGTGTCAGGTAATATTTGACACATCAAAGATGAAGATGGCTACAACACCAATATTAGTTTTTCCAGATTGGATGAAGGAATTCCATGTTCATGCTGATGCGTTTTCAATCGCATTGGGAGTGGTGTTAGTGCAACCAGATGAAGGGGATATTGATCACTTGATTTATTTTTCTAGTTGGAAGTTGTCATATGCGGAGAAGAATTATACCATGAGAAAGAGAGAAGGGTTGGCAATGGTCTACGCATTGCAGAAGTTTCAAAATTATTTGTTGGAAGGTCATTTCAAGATGTTCACTGATCACTCTGTGTTGAAATACCTGGTGAATAAACCTTTGTTGGGGGTGAAGATATGTCATTGGCTACTCCTCTTCCAAGAGTTTGATTTCGATATTATTGTGAAGCCAGGTCACTTGAATGCAGGACCTGACCATTTTTCGTGAATTAAGACAGGTGAAGAACCGATGAACATTGAATATGGGTTACCTGATGCGCAACTATTTAGGGTTGGAATGGTTGATGACTACTATGAGCAAATAGTTCAGTTTTTGGTGATAGGAAAAATACCAGAAGGGTTCAATATGGATTAGACAAAGCAGTTGGTTGTTCAGACCACATATTTTCAGTTGATTACTGGATAACTCTATAAAATGGCACCTGATGAGATCTTACGGTGATGTGTCCTACCACATGAGTAGGAAAGGGTATTGGAATAAGTACATCTGAGATTTATAGGTGGATACTGCGGAGGTCGCACAAATTCTAGGAAGGTACTCCACGCAGGACTATGGTGGCCAACTCTCAATGGGGATACGACAGACTATGTGCGAACTTGTGATGTTTTCCAAAGAAATGGAAAGCCATCATGAAGGGATGAGATGTTGTTAGTAGCTCAGGTAACTCTGCAGCAATTTGATAAATGGGAAGTGGATTTTTTGGGACCAATGAACCCCCCAGGTAAGAGAATCGATGCACGATATATCATTACAACAAAAAATTATTTGACAAGATGGGGAGAAGCCACACCCATTACAGATTGCACTATTGTGACTGCAGCAAAGTTTCTATTTGACAATGTTGTCACTCCCTTGTCACTTCATCATTCAGACGATCAGTGCGTTGACAGAGGAATTCCAGATACAACATAAGAAGAGTATCCCTTATCATCCGCAAGCTAATGGGACAATTGAAGCGTTCTATAATGTGTTGGAGCATGCACTCACAAATTTCTGCAATGAAAACCATGATAATTGGGATTTGAAGATTCCGACAGTTCTATGGGCTTATTGTACTACCTGCAAAAGGTTGATAGGGAAGACACCATTTAAATTGGTGTACGAGAAGGAGGAATTCATGCCATTGGAATACACTATTCCAAGTTTGCGCATCATAGCAGTAACATGGATGGATAATGAAGGAGCATTGAAAGAATGCCTAGCTCAGTTGGTACAACTAGAGGAAGACCGCTTCAGCATAGGATTTCATCAACACATTAAGAAGGACCGACATAAATCATGGCATGCCAGACATATAAAGAACAAGCACTTTTAGCAAAGAGACTTTGTGTTGCTATATGACAGTAAGTTCACAAAACATCCAGGTAAGTTACAAATGCATTGGCTGGGTCCTTATGTTATTAATTTCATTACCAAGGGAGGTGCGGTACAATTGCAACAGCTTAATGGCATGATGTTTCCTAAGTTGGTGAACGACAGCTAGTTGAAGCCCTACAAAGAGGTCTCAGTGCAACGCGATGCTTGAGGAATTGCACAGGATGAAAAATAAATAAATAAAAAGTTTTTGCATGAGGTGGTAATAAGGAGGTTGGAACACTAGAAGCAAGTGGCTGTTCAAGAAGAAGCATTGATATCTCAGTTAGGGAGCAATGTGGCAACGTCTACAGGGACACGATGGAGTTAAATTGGGAAATAAATACAACAGTTAAACCAGTTATCTAGCAGTGTTGTTGGAAAATACACACCATACTGGCGGATCCGACCATTAGATCAGGAGGATCGACAATGGATCTGGGCAACGAATGGAGGATTCGGTCATGATGATTGGGAAATCATTCACATGATCGGTCCCATGCTATAAGAATTGGTGGGACATATATTGAAATCACCATTGTGAATATTGAATTGTAGAGTTGAGATTAAAGTGTAGAGTTGAGTGAGATCAAGTTGTTGAGTGGAGTAAGGTTGAAGACAGCAGTGAGTGATCAAAGAGTGTTGTCAAGTAGTTGATAATTATGCAGAGTGCCGTAGTTCTACTTGATATTTCAAGTGGGAGTTCTTAGGGATCGCCATTCATTGGTGTTACAATTAAGGAGGAGGTAGCTATTATGCCAATGGGAGTGTCACCCATCACGCGAAAGAATAGGGGGGCTAGTCGCCCCAAGTCACCCACGCAAAAGAAGAGAAGCAAAAGAAGTTCAACTAGAGAGAACGCACAAGCAGCCGAGGCCTCCACACGAAAGGAATGGGTGACCGTAATGAACATAACTAGCTTTTATCCACCATGCGAGCCTGGTGTAAAGTAGCAAAAGCCGACGAAGAAGCAAAATTACCCTATCAAGATGCCAGCGTTACCAAAGCGAATGAAATATACATTCAACATTGCACCTTGTCTGGTCAGAATGAAGTATGAGGACCATGATCTGCTAGCGTAAACCGAGTGTACCATAGACCCATTTGAAAAATAGATAGAACAAGAAGGTGATCCAATGGTGCACACTCCGCATGAGTGGGCGATGGGGTTGCAGTGATCGGGGCTTCTAGGCCTCATTCATATGCCACATTTTGCTCGATTGGTGGAGGCCAATGCATGCGCCAAACAATTATTGACATGTTTCCATGGAGTTTAAAT
Source organism: Pseudotsuga menziesii (assembly GCA_001517045.1). NCBI lineage: Eukaryota > Viridiplantae > Streptophyta > Pinopsida > Pinales > Pinaceae > Pseudotsuga > Pseudotsuga menziesii. Next base: position 328,281 of record LPNX010616351.1, read on the forward strand.
ATGGATGGATTGGTCAATTCAAGTCATCGTAGAAATGATATCATAGATTACAGGGTTTCCCATGCAGGGGCCCAACCAGTCACAGTATTTTCACGACAAATACAATGACAAGGGATTTGACGCCAATCTAAAAAATAAATATGACTTGAAGCACGATGGATGAGCATATGTTGTGGACAACATCAATGATCAGGATGTTCATATTGCGACAAATATTCTGGCGAGCAAGGTCGTACGTAAGAACCCTCCTAACCACTGTAATTCAGCAGTAATTTCATGTGTTGAGTTGTGCACCATTGTTGGGTGAGGAGAAGAGCTAGGAAAATAAGGAAAATCATACAAGGATAAATCAGATGCGCAAGCAAAAGAGGAAAAGTGTGCATGTGACATGATAAAAACAGGTCAAAAAGGGAATGAGGGAGTCGAGGCGGGAAGATAAAACATACGCACGATGGAGGAAGAGAAAAAGGGAAGATGCGACAAGGATACCTACGATGAGGAAGGTAGATCCAAGTTGATGGAAGAGGTAGGTATAAGAGTTAAATCTGGACAAGCAGAAATCAAGGAAGTGAGCAGAAGGATGAACCAGCGGAAGATGGAAGGACATTTTTTGTGTCTAGTTATGACCAGTACAGGTAAGCTGAAAGATGTTTCCGTGGCTAGTTAAAGCTGTGGTCAATGTCTTCCAGGACTTTCATAGCTAGGTATGGGACAACATTTATGTAACATAGATATTTTGTAAGTTGTTGAGTCTATAATAACTGAGCTATACCCAGTTGACCCTATGTGGTCTCATAGATACTATAAGTAGGAGAAAACCACTCTGTATAAGGGTTCAAAAGGTTATGAAAGTTAATAAAGTTGGCTATACAATAGAAGTATAAGGTTGTTGAGCTGCGGATCTTGTAGGTTGTTGAGCCGCGGATCTTGCAGCTGTGTGCGCAAACCGCTAGTAGAGTAGAATAGTCGATCTAGGATGTGTCAGATCAGTAGGAGTAGATAGAAGAATAAACTAGAGAGCATGAGAGTAGGTGATTGAGTCATAAAGACATATCTTAATAACATTATGCAAGTTGTAGACTGCAAGGTGCTATATCCATTTCTCATGCCATATGTTATAGCTGATTTTACCACACATGGTTGATCATATATTTATGGCCTTCCATGTACCTCTACAGACTCTTTAGATCCCATGGACCTATATTATACTTTGATGTTCCAAGTTCATCCCTAAACAACACTTGTTTATTGTTGTACATGACTTTTAAACCCATACTCGTGTGTACACATGACTTTTGACCTCAAACCCACATACATCGGGGTGTGTGCATAAGTCCAAATATTTTTGGAGTTTTCCTCATAGGAGTTTGAAGATCCTAACTCTTGGCCTTCCATATGTCTTGATATCGCTCAGATTCGACCCTTCATTACCCCTTTGGATTGCTATATAAGGAACCCCTTGGATACATTGAAGAGGAATAATTGAAGAGAAAAGAAACTATAGTCCATTGTTGCCACAGTTTGCATATACGTGAGTTTGCATCCCTTTGTCCCTTTGGGAAACTTTGTGTTCTTCCCAAGCTTGCCTTTACTTGTGAGCTTGCTATCAAGAGATGGAGGATTGAGGTGGTGGAGGCCCAGGTGGAGGAATTGGTTTCTCCAGTTCGTAGACGTGCCGATAGAGGTTGTCACTATTGTAATCTTTGATTTTATTAATAGAAATATTTTTTCTTGTCCAATTATGTGCATTTGAATATGGATATTGAATCCATGGATGTATTTAATTGCTTATACATTGTTGAATACATATGCTAGAGTAGGTCTAACACATTATTATAGAGCATTCTTGTCTTGTTAGTTGTTGTTGAGAGTGAATTGCTAATGCAAGTGTGAATTGGAAATCTCAATGAATATCTACTTCAATCATTCAGAACAAGGTATGATTCAGTATCCCTTAGTGTTAGATGTTTGGTTTTTCTTACATATTGGGAAAGATTGGTTTCTAGTGTAAAAGTTGTCTCTTGTGGTACACCCCAAGCCATAGGAAGTTTCTCTCCATAACAGAATTGGCGACCATACTGGGGAGTTCCTAGTTGTTTTTCTTCGGGGATTGGGGGAACAATGTGTTTTATACTAGATATCTGTTTCTACCTGTTTCTATGTCACATTTTATAGTATGTTCATACATTGACACTCTGCTTGTTTGGTTTTACCATTGGCCTTCTTTTTACCACTTTCTTTTCTATATACGCAGGTTTTTGGCTAATAGTCGTGTACATACACAGGTTTTTGGCCAAAAGTCATCTATACATGCAGGTTTTTGGCCAAAAGTTGCATATACATGCAGGATTTTGGCTAAAAGTCACGTACATACACTACTGTTCTTTGTACATCTGCGTACATCCTCCCTTTTGGATGAGTTTGATGTTGTTGGAAGTTGTTGGGTGGGTTGTGAGTGTGGTTGGGTCTTCCTGGGTGCTAATGTTGTCTGTTGACTACTTCTTTCGTGACCAAAGACCGCTTTTTTATTATTTTTTCTTTGAAATTAGTTCTAGTCATTTCTCTCATTTTCTGTTTTCCCATTTGTGCATTACTCTTTTTGTCTTGGTGTCTTGCTAGGATTGTGTTTTATACTTGATGTAGAGACTGAGAGCTTGATTGACTTTTATTGCATTTTCATTCTTTTATATTGAAAATACAAAATAGTTGCATTCTTACTTGCATCTCACATATGGATTTAAGGAGGTACTTGCAATGGATTTATTGGATGAGAGTTGTGTTTAGGATTTCATATAGGAAGGATTGCATTGACATTTTGAAAGGAAAAATATTGCATCTCATGTAGTGGCATACCCTGTTTTTCATTCTACACATTGCACTCGGCATTGCTTGTTAGGTGTGCATATTTACTTCACTGATGAGTCATAACTTCATTAGTTGCACGACTATTTCCCTTTGATTAATCACAACCAATTAAAATCAATGCTTAATAAAATGGATTACACTCTTTTCTTTTATAGGGTGCATCAACAAGATTAGGGTTTAGGGTCTTGGAATAGTTCATTGTGAGTTAACTCTCCAAGGCCACTAAAAAAAACAAGTAGGTGTCTATCTAGGTGAGAGTGTGAAACCCTTGGTATACTTAGTGTTTCTCAAGACTCTCCTCTTACACATGATTTAAGCACAAGGAAACATGCACGATTGTGATTGGGATAGTCCTTGGTCACTTTTGTGAGTGCTGGAGATATTTCTAGGATCGTATTCGTATCTAGGGGCTCTTTGGAGAGTTTCAGGCTTTGCTACCCTGCCCATATAGTCGATCCTTCCTGCGAATTTCTACCTGAGCATTGATTATATTGGGGTGAGCTTAGTTTCCTTACCTAGGTATTGCAGGGGGTACTTGTAGAGGTTATTCTGTAGGTGTCCTGGACAGGTAGGGGTTGGATAGAATAGTCTCTTTATGCGTTGAAGCTAAGGGCCACTATAATTGGTTACGTACCTCTACTTGTAGTGTATTGGAGTTTCGAGCCTCTCCTAGGAAAGACATACCGGCTACATTCGGGAGCTCACTTATCCCCCCCTTATCTTGCTTTCATTTTAGCTATATATTTTCTTAGGAGTGTGCTCTTTGTGTGTTAGTTTGCCTTTGGGATCACAGTTACTTAAGTATATTTATGATCTCTTAAGTTTGGATCCTTTTATTTTCAGCATTCTTGGTGTCCTATCACCCATCCTTGACTCCTTGGTCCTAGTATAGACCCTGGTGTCATACTTGGGGGCATCACAAACCCTTACCGTGCTCATGGATTTGGGAATGTTCATATTCCATCCTCTACTCCATTTGTGGAGGATTTTTATTCCCTTCACTAGTTCTTTACACTAGTGGTCACCCTCATGGGTGTGGTAGTGGATACGTGAACGCTAGGTCTTCACCTTACTTTCCTTCTTATGTCCCATTGTTCACCTCACTATTTCATTTGAATGTGTTGTCACAATCAGTCCTCCCTATCTCCTATAGTTTGGACTCTTTACTGGCCATTTCCAGTTGTTTTGGACTAATATTGTCATCATGTAGGGTCTTGGGTTTTGTACACTCTCTCTGAGGATTTGACCCATTCGTGCTGATGACAAGTATAATGTTTGAACTGGCATATAGGTTAGGATTTCACATCCTCCTGCATTTTGCATGACCTTATGACTATTTCCTTTCAACCTTAGGTACGAAACCATTCCATGATATCACAGAACCCTCATGCTGATGTTAGAAGTGGTATTGTGAGAATGGTAGAGCTTTCCTATGTTTCATGGGTGCCCTAGTTAGATCCTATGTTTCATTTGATACCCATGCTGAGATGCCTCCTTTAGGTTGTGGGAGTCCTTTTTTAATCCTGCCATGTCCTTAAGCAAGAGCTTCATACTCCTCTTGAACTTTATGTTGGATTTTCCCCATTGGGACTCCCTTGTATATGTCAAGTTGTAATTGCATTTCATGAGTTTTGCTTGCCTTCTTGAGCTTTATGTTGGCTCCCCGAATTTGAGTTATCAACCATATAGACCGAGCTTGTCTCATGTCTAACCAAGCAGCGCCTTTTTTATATCCTTTGCAACTTGATTACCCCTTTACCGGGAGGAGACCTTCCCTCGAGTGTTGTTATCCTGCACGTGTTTCCTTGCATTGAGTATAGTTATGTTCCACTGCTTGGAACTAGTTTGCTTGTCCCCTCACACTCATCTCCTCCTAGATTTGTACTATAAATCACTTTTATTCTTTTTCAAGCTTTCCAAAATATTTGAAAAAAATAAAAAAAATAAAAAGTCAGACAGGAAAAGGTGTTATCTTTGGCAACAGTCGAGTTGTGTCGCCTTCAGAAAGAGCGCTCTATATCACATCCATTGGTTGGGTTATTAGTTTGACTTTATGAGATGTACTCGTTACTCTGATTTTATCTCCACAGACTGGTTAGGCTTCTAGTCCCTATGGAGCCTTTGTTGATTCCTCTTGTGTCACAAAGATGTCCCAGTTTTCATATCGAGTCCATGTTGCCTACCTTCAATCACCATTTTCCTTTATGCTCTTGTTTGAAGGAAGTTGAATCATGAGTCGACCATTCCTTAGTTATCTTGACTTTGCATGTCGGCCATTCCCAGTACTGTTACTGGTTCGTCCACATCTTGTTCAAGTTCTTCCACATTATAGAGCATTGCTGAGTACCTCGTATTGGTTGATGGGGGATGCCTTAATGCCCTTGTTCCAATGGATTCCATTCCATCGACTTTAGATTTTTTATTTTGGAATAGGAGTCTAGAGTAATTTGAGTTCCTTGAGACTTACAGTCATCAATGGTAGGTTCTCTCGCCATTGACAGTTTTGGGAATACATTAATGTCCCCTAATCGATGGATTATTCCAAGTGTTCGACCTCAACACATATATTCACACTTGTTAGATTGCACTCTGTACCTTGATTCCCATTTTCATTATCGGTGGGTGATCTCATGTCTGTTAACGGTATACATCAATGACCAGTAATCAGATGATGGAATACTATGTTTGACCTAGACACATCTATTCACATAGTAGGACATGTACTCGTAGCTGTAACACCCTAGTTTCGACCCCGTTTGCATTAAATGTACATGATGTAAATATTGTATTTAATCATGGTGTGGAGCTAAAGGAAAAATCCTCACCATTGATTTATCATTTTATGTTTCGGCGATTAAATCGGCGTCGATGGTATTTTGTGCTAGCCAGGAATGTTATGATTTTCAAATCATCGTGTAGATATGCAATTAATTAAAAACCCACAACCAACTATGTCAATTCAAAAAAGATGGGGGCATGATTCCTAAGGATAGGTGGGGGGGGATATTTAAACCTTTGGGGCCAATGGGGAAAATCCAAATGTCAGAAAAAGAACCCAAGAGAGTGGGAAACTACTTTCCTTGTCTTATTCACCAACCAATTTAATTCCCATGGGTTAGTTGGGCAGTTATTGCCCTGGGGGATGTATGCATGAGTATCCATTAGTTATGGTAGGGGCTGTCAATGCTTGACCACATGCATGCCCAAAGAGGGGGATCACATTTTTTAGTTCCCTCACATGAGTGGAAAACCCATTCTACATTCACGCTGGAGCAGTTTTCCAGAGGTGGTCATAGAGGGAGTCACAGCTCACTACTCACGCAGGAGAATTCCTCATGTGCTCACACGTAGGTAGACATTTTTGGATGCACTCACGTGGTTGGTTTTACACCCATTTTTTTATTGTTGTGTGTTTCCCCTCACGAGGGTAGTCATTCTCTACAATTTCTTTAAGCAAGAATTCATTTTTGGTGAAGCCAGTGAGTGGGAGGAGAGACCCATGATTTTCTAAGTGTATTGAGTCTGTTTTGGCCATGTTATGGCCAAAACATACCTAGGAATCAAATTTTATTTTAGGGGTTGTTTTCACTCTTCTTGGAAATTTAGTTTGGTTACCAAACTATTTTTCCCTGACCCAGAACTATGTATCTTGCTGTGGATGCCTTTGTTGTTCTGATTTGGACTGTTTTGGAGTGGAAATGGGGTCTCAGCTAGCTTGATAAACCTAGTGGAAGAAGGAACCTCATAGACAGAGCTAGAGGGCTGGATTTCTTCTTTCCACACCCTGAATAACACTGGAAGGGAAGGCATGGCCTGAGGGACTGCGTAGCAGAGAAGGGGACGCTTCCTTGTTTTGGGTGTGTGGATGTTTTAGAAGTTAGGATAGATCTGCTGCAGGTATCCATGGCTCTAATTGAGCTCACTAGCTTAGCATATAGCCTTTCCAAATCCTTCATAGCCTGATAAACCCAACTGTTTTGGCTTAGATGGTTTTTGTGTATCCTTGCCTACGTGTGAGCCTGCTAATGTTTCCCTTATTCCTTGTGGAAATCATGCCCATCTCGAGGGTGGCAGTGTTGCTGAGGGATTGATGAACACATTGGCCTATGGTTAGGAGGAACGTTGCAACAACGTAGCTGGTTGTGGGACAAGCTTCAACTAAGATAAGTATCTCTTTTGTTTAAATCCTTGTAGTTGTGTTAGTTTTATAACTCAATATGAACCTGTTAAATGTTGTGAATGAATGAATTGCTTCCGTTGTTTAATGAATTATATGTCTGCATATGTATTTTGTTTCATTGCATTTTATATATGTTCATGGGGCTTAGTCTGCCTGGAATAGCTAGCAGCTATGTTAGTCGCGTCCTCTCCACTGAGTAGAGGGGTGTGGACGTGATAGTAGAATCTCGTGTAGAATACCTTCCAACTTGGTGGCATTCCATATATGCTACCTCCTTGATTGTGCCAATATTCATGATATTTTAGCTCTCGTGATTTGATTCCAGTGTATATCAGATGTCTTCATCCACTATGGAGATCTTGATCCATTGTATATCTTCAACTATTATGGAGATATTGATTTGTTCTATATCTTCATCCACATTGGATATTATGATTTATTGTATGTGGCGATGACCACACATGTCACATTTTGTATATAATGCCTATTCATGGCCATTGTACTCTTATTTATTCAAGAGTACTATATGTATTTGCAGTCATATGCAGAGATTGATTATTATATTGTACTGATGAGTGGCTAGTTCTTCCACCTGGGTCTTTATTAATCCAATTCTAGGATGGATCTTATAATGTATTTCGGCCATCATGTTACCCCTATGACCTCACACATTAGGGGGCATCTGTTATAGCTGATTTTACCACACATGGTTGATCACATATTTATGGCATTCCTTGTCCCTTAGTAGACTCTTTAGACCCCATGGAATTATATTATACTTTGATGTTCCAAGTTCATCCATAAATAACACTTGTTTATTGTTGTATGCGACTTTTAAACCCATACTTGTGTGTACATGCGACTTTTGACCTCAAAAATGCGTACATCGGGATGTGTGCATAAGTCCAAATATTTTTGGAGTTTTCCTCATAGGAGTTCGAATATCCTGACTCTTGGCCTTCCATATGCCTTGCGATCACTCAGATTCGACCCTCCATTACCCCATTTGGAGTTCTATATAAGGAACCCCTTAGATACATTGAAGACGAGGAATTGAATTGAAAATAAACTACAGTCCATTGTTTCCACAGTTTGCATATACTTGAGTTTGCATCCCTTTTTCCCTTTGGAGAACTTTGTGTTCTTCCCAAGCTTGCCTTTTCTTGTGAGCTTGCTATCGAGAGATGGGGGATTGAGGTAGTGGAGGCCCAGATAGAGGACTCTGTTTCTCCGGTTCGTAGACGTGTCGACAAAGGTTGTCACTATTGTAATCTCTGATTTTATTAATAGAAATATCTTTTCCTATCCAATTATGTGCATTTGAATATGAATATTGAATCCATGGATGTATTTAATTGCTTATAGATTGTTGAATACATATGCTAGAGTAGGTCTAACACATTATTATAGAACATGCTTGTCTTGTTAGCTATTGTTGAGAGCGAATTGCTAATGCAAGCGTGAATTGGAAAGCTCAATGGGGATCTACTTCAACCATCTAGAATAAGGTACGATTCGGTATCCCTTAGTGTTAGATGTTTGGTTTCAATTGAATATTGGGAAATATTGATTTCTACTGTCAAAGATATCTATTGTGGTACACCCCAAGCCATAGGAAGTTTCTCTCCGTAACACCAGATGAAGAGCACCTTGGTGGTTTTTCCCACATGGGTTTCCACGTTATTTCTAGTGTTACATGGATGAATGTTGTTTAATGGTGAATGTTTATATGGATGTTTTCTTATCTTGTATTATTACGGTTATAGTTATGTTATATGAATGTTGCAGTGTGAATGTATAAATGCCCAAAAGTATTGCTGAACATTTGTGCATAAGTTCATGGTTAGAATACTAAGTATAAATATGAGTCACACACTGCTTGCAGAGTGTAAGGGGTTGGCTATGTCACACCCCTGCTCCAGTCATTAGGGCCTAAAGAAAATGTTGTGTCATGAGGGTGAGCCGTGGCACATAATTGTTTTGCTGTCACAGAGTGACAAAATCCCTCCCATCATCTTTGTTGAGAACCTTGGCTGCACGCCAAGAGACTATAATCCCTTGACAACTGCAAAAACATGGTTCTAATAGTTAACCATTAATATATCTCAGGTGAGACTGCACCTTCTTTGCGGGTGTTGCTGATTGAGCTTGCTCTGTTAGGCCGATGTCTTGGGGTGTCATGTTGGTGTTGTGTTGAGTGATTGAACCGCAGGTCAAGACAAGAAGAAGAAAGAGGCCAACAAATGGTTCCATAGTTGGGATCGTTAACCATTTGAGTCGAGGAAAATGTTGTGACATCCTATAAAGAAAGAGATAGAGGACTGGTTGGAGTCCAAGATGCTAGCATTCGCGCAAGAAGAGAGTGCAGGATCTCAGTTGAGCGCAAAAAACTGGGTAGAACAGTACATATACACTGATATTCATGATATATTCTTTACAAAGTTTCCCATTGTGCTCCATGAGTGGTTTTCAATATTGGAAATAAGGCAAACAAATTTCCAGAGAAGAGAAGCCGTCGAATGGAGTGATTAGTTGGTTCGCAAAGTAACTAGTGTAAGTAACACCATCTCTAGATCTGTTGATTTTTAGGTGGACAGTATTTTGCAAGGGTATATTACAAAGTTTTTAGTAGAGTATAAAACCTCATATAGTGAGGCTGAAAGAAATTTTTTCCAAGGACACTGAAGAAGGTATCTATTATCTATCAGCACATAGATCAATATGCTCATGTATGAGAAGGGTATCGTGCAGTTGAGTAGTTGAGTCGCACAAAGGAAGGCTATGTCATAGACGAATTGTCAAGAAAATGGGAAATAGTGAGTTTAGATGTTCCCATGAAGTACATAACCTAAACTAGAAGCCGGATTCCTAAGGAGTGGAAGGAGATTCAGATCAGGAAAAAGAAGGAAGAGAGAGGAAGGTCGATAAGATCCTAGTCTGTTCGAGAAAAGCGAGCATGAACATGAATTGCAGGTAGACGAAGGGTATTTCGATGAAGAGGAGGAATATATCCTGATTTCAGAAGGACCAGGAGACTCTAAATATTCTACTAAGACACCATGGTCATAACACCACTACATCACACCAGGTGTATCGCCATAGGTAAGGTCTATAACCTCATCTCTTGAAATAGTTGTTAATATTGATAGTGCTAGTACTGCGACTAGCGCGCAAGAGAGTATACCTCCATTAGATCAGCTACCAGACAACCTTGAATCCAATGGAATGGCTGTGGTAGATATTTGGTTACCTAAATTCAATGGTAATGGAGCAGAAGATCTAGAGCAACATTGGTTCATCTCTGAAGTTGTTTGGATGGTTCTCTTAGTTTAGAATACAGAATTGAAGAAAGTGCATATTATCATGAATCTAAGGGGTCATGCACTTGATTGGTTTATCAAGTTCTGCATAGTACCGCTAGGAACACTGCAGAAGATCCTTGATGAGATACGAGCCATGATGAACTTTGAGTTCAGAAAACCTAAGTATGAGTCACAGTGCATCACTGAGATCAAATAAATCAAAAAAGCATTGGCAGAGTCAGTATGGGACTTTGACCAATGGTTCAAGACTCTGATGGCCAAGGTAAGTTTTCAGATTTCAAATGTACAACATAAAGAGTGGTTTATTTCTGCTCTATTACCACACATTTGAGGGCCATTGATGCAACACAATATCGATTCATAGACATAAGTGTTGGAATTGGAAATGAAGTTGGAGGCCTCACCAATCGACGATGGTGCTGTAGGGATGGTGTAGATTCAGTCGCAATTGGATAATCTAACGATACAGCTACAGGATATAAAGAAGGGAAAGGAAGCACAAGAAGACTTATGGTGCACAAAATACAGAACAGATGGACATACTAAGGATAACTATCCGACCTTCATGAATTATATATCATCCGGTCTGCAAAACTTACTCAATGGCCATGGAATACCCTGGTGTCACATATTCCAGTCTAGAGGGCATCACAACAAGGAGTGTTTATACTTGCAAAACGTTGTAAGTAGCCCAACAAACCTGTTTTGTAATTTTTTCAAGCCAGTAGGGCATGAAGAGAAGGATTACAGAGCATACCAGCTCCTGAAGAAAAAGAAGGTCGACACTTACTTGATGAAGAATGAGTGGCATTCTCAGGTTGAACCGATGTAACCATCATATCATCCTATGTAGTTCCCACTCAATTAGTATCAGAACTAGTATTAGCCTTAGTATGCACCACAACACCCATATGTGCAGCAGAATCACTATCTGCCGCAATATCAACAGAACCAATACCCCCTGCAACAGCCACACCCGCAAGGAAGGGGTGATGGAAAATTTAGAGGCCGAGGAGGAGGAGGATTTGGTAGAGGAAGAGGTCAGGTTACATGTTATAACTATGGAAAACTAGGTCACTACGCTTGATATTGCATGGAACCTGCGAAGTGATTTTCATACTGTAAGGGACAGGACCATAATGTGGAGCAATGTTTCCTGTTGATCACAAAGTGGCAGGATAGAACCATCACAAGTCCTAACCCTGCATAGAATCAAAACCGAAACCCAAATGAAAACTTGAACATTTAGATGATTTTTGTTGAGCCAAGAGATCTAAATGTCGCTGTCGTAACATGAGGAGGTGCTACGACTGGAGTTGATCAGGATAAACCACAAGAAAAACTGCAGCTATAGCTACAAACTGAAACATAGAACAAGGTTCCATTCGACATCCAGAAACATAAGCAAGTATACATGGATGTGCGACGTGAGTTTGCAAATCTAGAAGAACTGTCGACATCAGAAGAAGTCAGGGAGATGCCTAAACGATTTCAGCAAATATTTCAGAAAAGGACTCCACAAAAGGTTAGTAAGCTCAAGTCCTTCCTGTCAAGTTGCTTAGTGCTAATACAAGATAAAGATACTATTGCAGGACTACACACACTGATAGAAGAAACACCAGTAGATCCACAACCTGAAAATAAAGTTAACAAGGTTGGAAAGAAATTCAAAACAAGACGCTAGTTAATAATGAATGCGCAGATAGGGAATTATGACATGGATTACATCATCTTAGACTTGGGTTTCGAAGTCAATATTTTGACGTGACAAACTTGGGAAAGTATGGGAAATCCATGACTAGATTGGTCTCCTGTCCAGTTGCGACTTTCCAATCAAGCGAAGGTCCTCCCAATTGGTAGGTTGAGTAAAGTCTTTGTCGACATCGAAGGGTTGCACACATTTGCATATTTTGAAGTCAGTAACATTGTTGATGACACAAATCCATATCCCACACTACTGGGAATATATTGGTCCATAGACAATCAAACCATTATCAACTTCAAGAAAGTGATACTCTCATTTGAGGATAATGAGATGAGGCTAGTGTCACCCATTGATCCTTTGGAAGAACAAATATACGTTGATCTTGTATACAATGAGGGACAGGGAGACTACCTTGACCATCTCTATAATGTCATTGCCATGCAATAACATTACAACAATCTAATAGGGAATGAAAACCTGAGCTGGAAGAGTGCTAGTTCCTACACATCCGACTCAGGGGAGGCTTTGGAAAAATAGTAAAACTAGTTACATGAAGTCTCTATGAGGAGATGCACAAGGATTATGGGATCTTTGTGATGGGTGGAAAATGAGTTAAGAGAGCTACCCACCTATGAAGGTTTACCTAACCTTGCATGCTTCCTAAGTGAGTTTGAAGAACTCATCATCGAGTCGTAATGTTTGTTTGCACTGGATCATGTGCTAAAGGCTACGCTTGCCAAATGGTGGGTTACACACAAGAATTTTATAACAGAATGTCCACAATGTAGAAGGTTGATGGAATTCATGTTCGGTGAAGAAGTTGCCACTTTCACCCATAAGTACACACGATTTTTGAGCTCTGCTGTGCACATAAATCAGTGTTGCACTGTATTTGCAGCATACCAACGACAGGAATGGGTCCATAATTTCATACATACATTGGAAATGACACCTAAGATAAGGTATGCATCTATGGAGTTGCGACAAGGAACCCAAGATAGGGAAGGGCTCACTAAGAATTTTACGCACACATTTGAATTTGCTGATGAGAAACCTACAGTTGATTTTGTGCTTCAAACAATAAAGGAGAATATATTTACTGAAATACCTGTCGAGGAGGCCAACGCTCACCAATGCAATGCAACCATTCAGCAATGGATGGCTTGCTACTATTTAGCTGGAAACCCAGATGATGATCTGACTAACATAAACATACCAGAATCAGAAGGTATGCATGCAGTAGAAGGAACCGGCATTTCAAGTGACCAGTTGCTTAAGATGTTGAAGATTAGGAAAGTAAACATTGGGTCTCTAGAGAACCCAAATTTCTCCAATATAGGAGATTATTGGGATGAAGATACAGTTGCGAAGATCACAGACTTACTGCATGAATACTAGGACCTATTCCCTACCAACTTTTTAGAGATGAAGGGGATAGTGTGAGATCTAGGGGAGATGAAAATACCCCTACGACCAGATGCTAAAACCAGTAAGCAACGACTCTACAGGTTGAACCCCAGGTATAAAGAGAAGGTAAAATAAAAATTGGATCGCATGCTCGACGCAGGAATTATTGAACCTATTGAAGAATCAGAGTGGATCAGCCCTATAGTGATCTAGGATAAGAAAGCAACTGGAGAAGTAAGGATCTTTGTAGACTTAAGGAAGCTGAACGGTGCATGCTCACATGATCCATTCCAACACCATTTATAGATGAAGTACTTGAAAGCATCGGAAGATAAGAGATGTATTCATTCACTGATGGATTTTATGGCTATCATCAAGTTAGAATTGAGAAGGAGGATCACCACAAAATGACCTTCATCACAGAATGGGGATGTTATCAATACACGGTAATTACCTTTGGACTCAAGAATGCACCTTTTATTTTTTCTAGAATAGTAGTCTCTGATTTTAAAGATTTTATTCATAAATTTATTGAGGTCTACTTTGATGATTGGACTGTGTTTGGTCTAGTAAGAGACCATATTGAGAGTCTTCGCATGATGTTGGCCCATTGTTTCCAGTATCATATCACGCTTAATTCCAAGAAATGTATATTCTGCGCATCGTTTGGTGTGCTATTGGGTCACATCATATGTCACGACGGTATTTTGGTTGACCCAGCAAATATTGTGATTATTATTGACTTATGACTTCCTACATCAGTCATGCAACTCATATCAGTGCTGGGACATACATGCTACTAAAGGAAGTTCATTAGAGGATATGCATCGATCACTATAGCTACGGAGAAACTGCTGAAGAAAGACGCAAAGTTTCAATGGACAACAACTTTCCAGGAAAGCTTGGATAAATTGAAGAACACAATGGCCACTGCACCAATACTTGTATTTTCGGACTGGAAGAAGGAGTTCTATGTGCATGTTGATGCATCCTCTGTCGCTCTCGGTATAGTATTGACACAACCAAGAGAGGGTTTGCTTGACCACCCTATCTCTTTTACAAGAAGAAAACTGTCGACAACAGAAAATAACTACACAATGACGGAGAAGGCCTCGCTATGGTCTATGCACTTCAAAAGTTCAGACACTATTTGTTGGGTGGGACTTTTTAGATGTACACTGATCATTTGGTGCTAAAATACCTAGTCAACAAACAATTTTTGGGGGGGAATATCTGTAGATGGCTTTTCCCATTTCAATAATTTTACTTTGAGGTCATAGTTAAACCTGGTCGACTGAATGTTGGAACATACCACCTGTCACATATTGAAGAACCAACCATCTTAGAAGATAATTTTTCTGGTACGCAACTTGTTGTGATCCACATGATAGACGATCAAAACCATGATTTTAATGCCATCATTCACTTTTTGAGCATAGGCTATGCATTGGAAGGAATGCAAACTAATCGGAAGAAAAATTTGGTTGTCAAAGTTGCTGATTATACATTAATAGTGGGACATCTGTATAAATTAGGCACAGATGAAATACTACACCGCTGTGTTTTTTAGTATGAACGACCTTGGGTAATGAGCGAAGCACATGCTGGTGTCGCAAGAAGGCACTACGCAGGAAAAGAAACTGTGCACAAGATATTGCAAGCAAGACTATGATGGAAAACCATACACATGGATACTAAAAGCTTCTGTATGTGCTGTGATATCCTGTGATATCCGCTGTGTTTATTTTGTTGGACTGACCAGTCCACTAGGAAAGAGAACTAGTGTGCACTACATTATCACTGTGATAGACTATTTAACCAGATGGGCGGAAGCTGTGCCTATTAAAGATTATACTGCTGCTCCTACGACGAAGTTTTTATTTGAAAATTTAGTCACCAGATTTGGCTGCCCAAAAATTCTACTCAGTGACCAAGGTATGCATTTTGTTAACAAAGTGATTGCCAATATTATTGCATAGTTTCAGATCCATCATAAGAAGATGACACCCTATCATCCTCAAGAAAATGGAATGGTTAAAGATTTCAACAAGATTCTGGAGAATGCATTGACCAAGGTATGCAATGTGCATCGAGACGACTAGGATCAGAAAGTCTCAACTGTAATATGGGAGTATTGCACAACTTGTAAGCAACTAACAAGACACACCCCATTCAGACTGGTGTATGGACAAGAAGTTGTCGTGCCAATTGTGTGCATTGTGCCAAGCCTGTAGATTGTTAAGCTGACAGAGATGACCGATGAGGATGTTATCGAACAGATATTAAGACAACTTGTTCAAATGGAAGAAGAATGCTTCATTGTAGGATTTCACCAGACTGTGGAGAAGCAAAGAAAAAAAAGCATATCATGATCGCCATATTCAATTTAAGCCATTCGAATTCATAGGACTTGTGTTTATGTATGACAACAAGTTTTTCAAACACCCGGGCAAGCTAAAGACACATTGGCTAGGGCCTTATAAGATTGCACACATCACTGATGCCGGTGCAGTAAAACTATAGAGACAAGATGGAACATATGTCGTAGGTATGGTGAATGGCAGTCACCTGAAACCATACTATGATGGTCATAATATCCTTGGCTAGAATCGTGGTGCGCATGAAAAAAAAAAAGAGAGGCCAAAAGACGTAAATTTTTTTGTCACACATCTGCGACAGAACCAGTGCAAAGAACAGGAAAAAGCACCAAGCACATAAAAAGAAAAGTGCAGGAAAAAGTGGAAAGTGTAAGGGAAAGCAGAAATGATAGGTTGGTCTACATTAAAGTGTGAATATCTAGCAAGGATTTTAGAGACTGCCAACTATGACGGCACAACCAATCAAATATCCGAGACAGGCAGGAGAGAGAGCGGCTGGAGAGGCATCTTAGCCAGAAACGACCAGGAAATGGAAGGCTAAGGTCATTGTGGATAACCTCGGGAAAGAACCAATGGAGGAAGATCTAGAGGAGGAGGTTCTCATGGATGAGGAATCACAACCATGCAGAGACACAAATGTTGGGAGGGAATAAGAAGAATTCCTGCACTATGTTTGGCCTAGGAGAGCTGATGTGGAGGAGATGGCGCTTCCAAAGAAAGCGCCCACATTTTTAGTCGCACCCCGAATCCCCAATTTTGTACCCCTTCTGATGAATCAAATGCCAAAGATCATCAGGTTGGTGTTTGAATATGACAATACTCTCCTATATTTTGGCTTCTAAATAAGAAACTTCATGACTACAAATCAAGCCGGATTGACTCAGGCGCAAGTCTTAGTACCGATGCAGTGGGCTACTGGCATTGCCACCGTAGGACTGTTGTACTTATTGTTCATTCTAAATTTAGGCCATAGTATACAGGTTAATACATACATGAAACATCTTCTAGTTTGTTTCCATAGAGGATGCCTATGGCTCGATCAACCATACCAGATCGTTGTTGAGCTTATTTCTTCAATCACCGGTCTTCCAAAGACAGGAAAAGACCCCACGCCATATTTGAACCACAAAGACACCAACAATATGAATCCAAAGTATAACCTTCAGTGCATGGAAAGGGGACTTTAGATTTCCCCTATTAAGGATAACATAGTGTGATTCATAGCAAAAATCCTCTCTTGTAAACTTTTGTGCAAGATGAGGCAAACTCAATGTACTGCTGGAGCAGTAGAACATGTATAACTGTGCGGACAAGGAGTGATTTTCAATTGGTTACAGTATCTACTCAATGAACTGATAAATGATGCGTAGCAGGCACAAGAGGAGCTTAATCACAAATTCCACTACTCCTGGATTCTCATCTTGATATCGTTAATTTTGTGGTCCAACCTGCTGGACTACCAGCAAATGGATGTCCCACTACTTTTCCTTGGTGCAAAGTATCAAAACTTATGGGAAAGGAAGAAGAACAAGGCCCCCACCAGACGGATAATAATGTTGATTTTTTACTGCACGTAAAGGCATTACACGACGTTATCAGGAAAACCCATAGAATACATGCAACGACAATGCACAAGTATGCAATCTTCATAAGTTTCTAGGATGGCGCACATAATATGATTTTGGAGCCGAAGAACGACCCAGCGAAACAAGCACACAATGTAGGGTTCATGATCATTGATGCTGATGTGGATGCAATTTTGCAAGAGTGGTCGAATGAATGGCATGACCCACTAGTAGATCCACTTCCTAAAGAAAAACACCAAGAAGACCCACTGGTGAACCAAGGCAATGGTCAGGAAAATGGCCAAGGAAATGATGGAGGCGACGGTGAAAATAATCAGTCACAAGAAGAGGAAGAAGAAGATAATAAGAGTGGAATTGATCATAGTGATTTAGAGCGCACACCTAGTAAGGAGAATGTCCAGAGCCAAGATCAAACATAGCAACAAGGATGGGAGCTAGCGTGCAAGAAGAGGAAAGCTACCAAAACTACTAACACATAATACCTTGACTAAAGAAGATATTCGCATACAACCTCACCGTTCTGAAGACACAGAAGGTAAACATAGCTGATCAAGTTGGGAACCACCTTACTAAACTGGTAGACACCATTAATGAGGTCAAATCCACTGTTGAGGTTGAGACATATGGTGTGGATCCTAGTGTTCCATTAGTTACACCAGAGCTAGTGCCTCCGATCAAAGTACATATCCATGGGTACGCATTGGAAACAAGGACGGATACGAGTGCGTTTGATGATATTGTCAAGGATTTTGACACATTGGACATAAAATTATCCAAGTTAGCATTGAGAGAAGTTTATGGCTTGCAACAAGAATCCGTGTTGGAGATACGGTGGAGGGAGAATGTTGTTTCCTATCAGGAAACAAATCAACAAAGGAAGGCGAAGGTGCGCAAGGCCCTCCTTAAGGAAAAAGAACAAGAAATTGAGGCATGTGAGCAAAGCCATGTTGTGCTAGCTGAGACCATTAAGGGCACATTCATTGAGTTCCCACTAGAAGTAGGACAGGAAGATGAAGATTCAGTAGCCAAGGTTTCCAGGATTTCATGGATTGCATTAGATTTAAAGAAGCAGGTTGAGGAGCTTCAAGCCAGGAAGGTACCAAGCACACCTCCAGAGGTGCTTGAGGAATTCAATAAAGTAGTGTCTGAGGCTGTTGCAAAGATATGCACTGGAGAAAAGCTCTACACTAAGGATGATGAAACCATTTCCACTATATGGGAGGGGATTTTGGAAGATGATTCAGGAGAGAAGATCAACGCGGATGTGCAACAAGCTGATCGAAAAATCACCGCTGTGAACGCAGAGATGAAGAAACTCTCTCTATAGGAGAAGGTTACTAAGATGGCTAAGCTCAAACAACTCTAGTAGGAAGATCAAGCCATGCATGACTAAGAGCGCACTAGAAATGAGGAGATGGAAACATATCATTCGGAAGCAGTGCGGGTGACAGGGCTTATTCAACCTATGCAACAGAAGCTTTAGCATATTACGTAGTCACTAGAAGTAGGACCTTTGAAACACATCAGTTTTGACTGAGTGGAGAAATTGGAGAAACAAGTTGAGGAATTCAACATGGATGTTTCTTGGGTGCAACAATTTTTGAAGGAATTACAGGACAAGGTTGGTCCTGTGGCTCTGCTAGCGCCAAAAACATAAGTTTTAAGGGAAACATGAATCTTTGCGGCACAAAATTTTTAGGAGAAGTCCCTTTTTGTTTAGTGGCTTGGGAAAATAAACATGTGAGTGTTGGGGTCCTGTTAGGCTAGGAGAAGAGCTAGGAAAAGAAGGAAAAGTATAGAAGGATAAACCATACGCACAAGCAAAAGAGAAAAAATGTGCATGCGATAGGGTAAAAATAGGTCAAAAAGGGAATGAAGGAACTGGCATAGGAAGATAAAACATGAGTGCGACGAAGGAAGAGGAGAAGTGAATATGCGACAAGGATACCTACAATGAGGAAGGAAGACCCAAGTCGATGGAAGAGGTAGGTAGAAGAGTTAAAGATGGATAGGCAGAAATCAAGGAAGACGACGGAAGGACAAACCAGCGGAAGATGGAAGGGAAGTTTTTGTAGCTAGTTATGACCAGTATAGGTAAGATGAAAGATGTTATGTGGCTAGTTAAAGTTGTGGTCAATGTCTTCCAGGAATTTCATGGCTAGGTATGGGATGACATTTATGTAACAGAGATATTTTGTAAGTTGTTGAGTCTATAATAACTGAGCTATACTCAGTTAACCCTGTGTGGCATCGTAGATACTATAAGTAGGAGAAACCTTCTCTGTATAAGGGCTCAAAAGGTTATCAAAGTTAAGTAAGTTTGCTAGACAATAGAAGTAGAAGGCTGTTGAGCCACAGATCTTGTAGCAGTGTGCGTAGACCGCTAGTAGAGTAGAAGAGTTGATCTAGGCTGTCTGCAGATCAATAGGATTACATAGAATAATAAATTAAAGAGCATGAGAGAAGAAGATTGAGTTAGAAAGACATATCTTAAGAGCAGTTTGCAAGTTGCAAACTACAAGGTGCTATATCCATTTCTCATGCCAAATGAACAACACCTTGGTGGTTTTTCCCAGATGGGTTTCCACTTTATTTCTAGTGTTACATGGATGAATGTTGTTGAATGGTGATTATTTATATGGATGTTTTCTTATCTTGTATTATTATGGTTACAATTATATTGTATGAATGTCACAATGTGAATGTATAAATGGTCAAAAGTATTGTTGAACTGTTGTACATAATTTCATGGTTAGTCTTCTAAGTATAAATATGAGTCACACACTACCTGTAGAGTGTAAGGGGTTGGTTGTTTCGCACCCCTGCGCCAGTCATTAGGGCCTCTCCACCAATTAGAGGAGTGTGGATGTGACAGTAGTAGCTTGTGTAGAAAAAATTCCAGCTTGGTGGCATTCCATATATGCTACCTCCTTGATCGTGCCAATATTCATGAGATTTTAGCTCTCGTAATTTGATTCCAGTGTATATCATATGTATTCATCCACTATGGAGATCTTGATCCATTGTATATATTTATCTATTATGGAGATCTTGATCCATTGTATATCTTCATCCACATTGGATATTATGATCTATTGTACAGGGCAATGACCACACATGTCACATTTTGTATATAATTCCTATTCATGGCCATTGTAATCTTACGTATCTAGGACTACTATATGTATTTGCAGTCATATGCAGAGATTGATTATTATATTGTACTGATGAGTGGATGGTTATTCCACCTGGGTCTTCATTACTCCAATTTTGGGATGGATATTATAATGTATTTCAGCCATCATGTTACCCCTATGACCTCACACATTAGCGGGCATCTCTTACAGTTGATTTTACCACACATGGTTGATCACATATTTATGGCATTCCTTGTCCCTCCGCAGACTCTTTAGACCCCATGGAATTATATTATACTTTGATGTTCCAAGTTCATCCCTAAAAAACACTTGTTTATTGTTGTACGTGACTTTTAAACCCATAGTCGCGTGTACACGTGACTTTTGACCTCAAACCCATGTACATCGGGATGTGTGCATAAGTCCAAATATTTTTAGAGTTTTCCTCATAGGAGTCTGAAGATCCTGAATCTTGGCCTTCCATATGCCTTGCAATCGCTCATATTCGACCCTCCATTACCCCTTTGGAGTGCTATATAAGGAACCCCTTGGATACATTGAAGACGAGGAATTGAACAGAAAAGAAACTATAGTCCGTTGTTGCCACAGTTTGCATATACTTGAGTCTACATCCCTTTGCCTCTTTGGAGCACTTTGTGTTCTTCCCAAGCTTGCCTTTTCTTGTGAGCTTGCTATCGAGAGATGGGGGATTGAGGCGGTGGAGGCCTAGGTGGAGGAATCAGTTTATTTGGTTCGTAGACATGCCAACAAAGGTTGTCACTATTGTAATCTCTGATTTTATTAATAGAAATATCTTTTCCTCTCCAATTATGTGCATTTGAATATGAATATTGAATCCATGGATTTATTTAATTGCTTATACATTGTTGAATACATATGCTAGAGTAGGTCTAACACATTATTATAGAACATGCTTGTCTTGTTAGCTATTGTTGAGAGCGAATTGCTAATGCAAGCATGAATTGGAAAGCTCAATGGGGATCTACCTCAACCATTTGGAGTAGGTACGATTCGGTATCCCTTAGTGTTAGATGTTTGGTTTCTCTTGAATATTGGGAAAGATTGATTTCTACTGTCAAATATGTTTGTTGTGGTACACCTCAACAGATGGGTTTCCACGTTATTTATAGTGTTACATGGATGAATGTTGTTGAATGGTGAATGTTTATATGGATGTTTTCTTATCTTGTATTATTACGGTTACAGTTATGTTATATGAATGTTGCAGTGTGAATGTATAAATGCCCAAATGTATTGCTGAACTTTTGTGCATAAGTTCATGGTTAGTCTGCTAAGTATAAATATGAGTCATGCACTGCTTGCAGAGTGTAAGGGGTTGGCTGTGTCGCACCCCTACTCTAGTCATTAGGGCCTAAAGAAAATTTTGTTTCACGAGGGTGAGTTGTGGTGCATAGTTGTTTCACTGTCGCAGAGTGATAGAATCCCTCCCGTCATCTTTGTCGAGTTCCTTGGTCACACTCCAAGGGACTATATTCCCTCGCCAACTGCAAAAACATGGTTCTAGCGGTTACCCATTAAGATATCTCGGGTGAGACTACACCTGCTTTGCAGTTGTTGCTGATTGAGTTTGCTCTATCGAGACAATGTCTTGGGGTGTCATGTTGGTATTGTGTTAAGTGATTGAACCACAAGTCAAGACAAGAAGAAGAAAGAGGCCAACCAATGGTTCCATTGCTGGGACCATTAACCATTTGAGTCAAGGGAAATGTTGTCACATTCGACAAAGAAAGAGATAAAGGACTGGTTGGAGTCCAAGATGCTAGCATTCGTGCAAGAAGAGAGTGTCAGATCTTAGTTGAGCACAGAAAACTGGGTAGAACAGTACATATACACTGATATTCATGATATATTCTTTACAGATTTTTCCATTGTACTGCATGAGTGGTTATCAATATTGAAAAGAAGGCAAACAAATTTCCTCAGAAGAGAAGTCATCGAATGGAGTGATCAGTTGGTTTGTGAAGTAACCAGTGTAAGTAACACCATCTCTAGATCTGTTGATTTTTAGGTTGATAGTATTTTGCAAGGGTATATTACTGATTTTGTAGTAGAGGATATAACCTCATATAGTGAGGATGAAAGAAATTGTTTCCAAGGACCCTGAAGAAGGTATCTATTATCTATTAGTACATAGATCAAGATGCTCATGTATGAGAAGGGTATACTGCAGTTGATTAGTTGAGTCACACAAAGGAAGTCTATGTCGCAAATGACCTGTCAAGAAAATGGGAAACAGTGAGTTTAAATGTTCCTAGGAAGTACAGAACCTAAACTAGAAGCTGGATTCCTAAGGAGTGGAAGGCGATTTAGATCAGGAAAAAGAAGGAAGAGAGAGGAAGGTCGACGAGCTCCTAGTGTGTTTGAGGAAAGTGAGCATGAACTTCAATTACAGGTAGACGAAGGGTCTTTCGATGAAGAGAAGGACTATATCCTGATTTCAGAAGGACCAAGAGACTCTGAAGAGTCTACCGAGACACCACGGTCAGAACACCACTACATCACACCAGGAGTATTTACAGAGGTAAGGTCTAGAGCCTCATCTCCTAAAATAGTTGTTAATACTAATAGTGCTAGTACTGTGACTAGCACGCAAGAGAGTATACCTCCATTAGTTCAGCTATCAGAAAAGCCTGATGCTAATGGAATGGCTGGGGTAGATATTCGGTTAACTACATTCAATGGTAATGGAGCAGAACATCCAGAGCAACAGTGGTTCATCTCTGAAGCTATTTGGATGGTTCTCTTAGTTCAAAACATGGAATTGAAGAAAGCGCAGATTGGGGTCGCGCACTTGATTGGTTTATCAAGTTCTGCGTAGTACTGCCAGGAACGCCGTAGAAGACCCTTCATGAGATACAAGCCACAATGATCTCTGAGTTTAAAAAAACTAAGTCTAAGTCATAGTGCATCACTGAGATCAAATAAATCAAACAAGAGTTGGGAGAGTTAGTATGGGAATTTGACCAATGGTTCAAGACTCTGATGGCCAAGGTAAGTTTTCAGATGTTGAATGTACAACATAAAGAGTGGTTTATTGCTTCTCTATTACTACACATCCGAGGGACATTGATGCAACAAAATATCTATTCAAAGATAGAAGATTTGGAATTAGAAATGAAGCTAGAGGCCTCGCCAATCAACGATGGTGTCGTAGGGATGGTGTAGATTTAGTCGCAGCTGGCTAATCTAACGATATGGCTACATGATATAAAGAAGAGAAAGGAAGCACAAGAATACTTATGGTGAAAAAAATGTAGAATGGATGGACACACTAAGGATAACTGTCTGACCTTCATGAATTATATATCATCCGGTGTGCCAAACCAACTAAATGGCCATGGACTACCCTGGTGTCGCATATTACAGTCTAGAGGGAATCACGACAAGGATTGTTTATACTTGAAAAATGTTGTAAGTACTTTGATAAACCTATTTTGTAAATTTTTCAAGTTAGTAGGGCATGAAGAGAAGGATTACAGAGCATACCAGCTCCTGAAGGAAAAGACGGTCGACACTTACTTGATGAAGAATGAGTGGAAGGCTCAAGTTGAATCGATGCAACCATCATATCATCCTATGTAGTTCCCACCCAATCAGTATCAGAACCAATATTAGCCTTAGTATGCACTGCAACACCCATATGAACAGAACCAATACCCCCTACAGCAACCACACCCGCAAGGAAGGGGTGATGGAAACTTTAGAGGACGAGGAGGAGGAGGATTTGGTATAGGAAGAGGTCAGGTTACATGCTATAACTGTGGAAACCCAAGTCACTATGCCTAGTATCGCGTGAAGTGATTTTCATACTGTAAGGGACAGGACCATAATGTGGAGCAATGTCCCCTATTGAATGCAAAGTGGTAGGCTAGAACCATCAAAGGTCCTAACCCTACATAGAATCAAAAGCCAAACCCAAATGCAAACTTGAATGTTCAGATGATTTCTGTTGAGCCAAGAGATCTAAATGTTGCTGTTTTAACACGAGGAGGTGCTGCGACCATAGCTGATCAGGATAAACCACAAGAACAACTGCAACTGTAGCTAGGAACTGCAACATAGAAGAAGGTTCCATTCGATGTCCAGAAACATAAGCAAGTATCCATGGACATGTAATGACAGTTTGCAGATCCAGAAGAACCGTCGACATTAGAAGAAGTCAAGGAGATGCCTGAACTATTTTAGCAAATATTTCAGAAAAGGACTCCACAAAAGGTTAGTAAGCTCAATTCCTTCCTATCAAGTTTCTTAGCGCTAATACAAGATAAATATACTATCACAGGATTATACACACTGATAGAAGAAACACCAGTTGAGCCACAACCTGAAAAGAAAGTTAACCAGGTTGGAAAGAAATTCAAAACAAGATGCGAGTTAATAATGAATGCGCAGATAGGGAATTATGACACGGATTACATCATCTTAGACTTGGGTTTCGACGTCCATATTTTGACGTGAAAAACTTGGGAAAGTATGGAAAAGCCATGCCTAGACTGGTCTCCTGTCCAATTGCGACTTGCCAATCAAGTGAAGGTCCTCCCAATCGGTAGGTTGAGTAAAGTCCTTGTCGACATCGAAGGGTTGCACACATTTGCAGGTTTTGAAGTGAGTAACATTGTTGATGACACAAAGCCATATCCCATGTTTCTGGGAATATATTGGGCCATAGACAATCAAACCATTATCAACTTCAAGAAAATGATACTCTCATTTGAAGATAATGAGATGAGGGTAGTGTCGCCCATTGATCCTTTGGAATGACAAATATACATTGATCCTGTCTACAATGAGGGACAAGGAGACTACCTTGAACATATCTACAATGTCACTGCCATGCAATAATATTACAACAATCCAACAGGGAATGAAAACCTGAGCTAGAAGAGTGCTAGTTCCTACACATCCGACTCAGGGGAGGCTTTGGAAAAATAGAAAAACCAGTTACATGATGTCCCTATGGGGAGATGCACAAGGATTACGAGATCTGTGCGATGGGTGGAAAATGAGTTAAGAGAGCTACCCACCTATGAAGGTTTACCTAACCTTGCATGCTTCCTAAGTGATTTTGAAGAATTCAGCATCGAGTCGCAACACTTGTCTACACTGGATCATGTACTAAAGGCTATGCCTGCCAGATGGTGGGTTACACATAAGAAGTTTATAACAAAATGGCCACAATGTAGAAGGTTGATGGAATTTAGGTTCTATGAATAAGTCGCCACCGTTAGCCATATGTACATAGGTTTGTTGAGCCCTGCTGCACACATAAATCAGTGTTGCACTGTATTTGCAGCATACCCATGACAAGAATGGGTCCATCATTTCATACATACATTGGAAATGACACTTAGGATAAGGTATGTATCTATGGAGTTGCAACAAGGAACCCAAGATTGGGAAGGGATCACTAAGAATTTTACGCACACATTTGAATTTGATGATGAGAAACCTACAGTTGATGTTGCGCTTCAAACGATAAAGGGGAATACATTTACTGAAATACCTGTCGAGGAGGCCAACACTCACCAATGCAATGCGACCATTCAACAATGGATGGCTTGCTACAATTTAGCTGGAGACCCAGATGATGATCTGACTAACATAAACATACCAGAATCAAAAGGTATGCAAGCTGTAGAAGGAATTGGTATTTCACGTGACCAGTTGCTTAAGTTGTTGAAGATCAGGAAAGTAAACATTGGGTCGCCAGAGAACCAAAAGTTCGCAAATATAGGAGATTATTGGGATGAAGATACAGTAATGAAGATCACAGACTTACCGCATGCATACTAGGACCTATTCCATACCAACTTTTTGGAGATCAAGGGTATAGTGGGAGATCTAGGGAATATGAAAATACCCCTACGACCAGACGCTAAAACCAGTAAGGAACGACCCTACAGGTTGAACCCCAGGTATAGAGAGAAGGTAAAAGCAAAATTGGATTGTATGCTCGACACAGGAATCATTGAACCTATTGAAGAATCAAAGTGGATCAGCCCTATAGTGATCCAGGATAAGAAAAATATTGGCGAAATAAGGATCTGTGCCGACTTAAGGAAGCTGAATGGTGCATGCTTACATGATCCATTCCCAACACCATTTATAGATGAATTACTTAAAAGCGTCAGAGGACAAGAGATGTATTCATTCACTAATGGCTTCTATGGCTATCATCAAGTTAGAATCATGAAGGAGGATCGCCAAAAAATGACCTTCATCACAGAATGGGGATGCTATCAGTATACGATAATTACCTTTGGACTCAAGAATGCACCTTTTATTTTTTCTAGAATACTAGTCTCTACTTTTAAAGATTTTATTCATAAATTTATTGAGGTCTACTTTGATGATTGGACTATGTTTGGTCTAGTAAGAGACCATATTGAGAGTCTTCGCATGATGCTATCCCATTGTTTCGAGTACCATATCGTGCTTAATTCCAAGAAGTGTATATTCTACGCATCGTTTGGTGTGCTGTTGGGTCACATCATATGTTGCAATGGTATTTTGGTCGACCAAGCAAATATTGCAATTATTATTAACTTACGACCTCCTACATCAGTCATGCAACTTAGATCAGTGCTGGGACATATAGGCTACTATAGGAACTTCATCAGAGGATATGCAGCGATCACTACACCTATGGAGAAACTGCTGAAGAAAGACGCAAAGTTTCAATGGACAAAAACTTTCCAGGAAAGCTTGGATAAATTGAAGAACACAATGGCTACTACACCAATACTTGTATTTTTGGACTGGAAGAAGGAGTTCTATGTGCATGTCAACGCGTCCTCTATCGCTCTCTTCATAGTATTGACACAACCCGGAGAGGGTGCCCTTGACCACCCTATCTCTTTTACAAGAAGAAAACTATCGACAGTGGAAAATAACTACATGATGATGGAAAGAGAAGGCCTTGATATGGTCTATGCACTTCAGAAGTTCAGACACTATTTGTTAGGTGGGAATTTTTAGATGTACACTGATCATTCGGTGCTAAAACACCTAGTCAAAAAGCCAATGTTGGGGGGGAATATCTGTATATGGCTTATCGCATTTCAATAATTTGACTTTGAGGTCATAGTTAAACCTGGTCGACTGAATGTTGGGCCATACCACCTATCACATATGAAAAGTGGTGAAGAACCAACCAGCTTAGAAGATAATTTTCTCGATGCACAAATTTTTGTTATCCACATGATAGATGATCAGAACCATGAGTTTAACGCCATCATTCACTTTTTGAGCATAGGCTATGCACTGGAAGGAATGTAAACTAATCGGAAGAAACATTTGGTTGTAAAAGCTGCCGATTATACATTAATAGTGGGACATCTATATAAATTAGGAATGAATGAAATATTGTGTCACTGTGTTTTTAAGTATGAACGACCTTGGGTAATGAGTGAAGCACATGCTGGTGTTGCAGGAGGGCACTATGTCGGAAAAGAAACTATGCGCAAGATATTGCAGGCAGGATTATGATGGTAAACCATACACATGGGTACTAAAAGCTTCTGCAGGTGCTATGATATCTTCTAGAGAACAGGAAAATCGTCGCGCTGTGACAAGATGCTGCTTGCGCCACGGATAACCATTCAAGCATTCGATAAATGGGTAGTTTATTTTGTTGGACCGACCAGTCCACTAGGAAAGAGAACTGGTGCACACTACATTATCACTGCACTAGACTATTTAACTAGATGGAATGAAGATATGCCTATTAAATATTGTACCGTTGCTACTACAACAAAGTTTTTATTTGAAAATGTAGTCACCAGATTTGGCTTCCCAAAAATTCTACTCAGTGACCAAGGTACGCTTTTTGTTAACAAAGTGATTGCTGAGCTTATTGCAGAGTTTTAGATCTAGCATAAGAAGACGACAACCTATCATCCTCAGGAAAATGGAATGGTCAAAGCTTTCAACAAGATTTTGGAGAATGCATTGACCAAGGTATCCAATGTGCAACGAGATGACTGGGATCATAAAGTATCAGCTATAATATGGGAATATCGCACAACTTGTAAGCGACTAATAGGACACACCCCATTCAGACTGGTGTATGGACAAGAAGTTGTCATGCCATTTGTGTGCATTGTGCCAAGCCTGCGGATTGTTACACTGACAGAGATGACTGATGAGGATGTTGTTGAACAGAGATTGAGACAACTCGTTCAGATGGAAGAAGAACACTTTGTTGTAGGATTTCACCAAACTGTGGAGACGCAAATATAGAAATCATGGCATGATCACCAGATTCAATTTAATCCATTCGAAGTCATAGGACTTGTGAATCTGTATGACAACAAGTTTTTCAAACACCCAGGCAAGCTAAAGACACATTAGCTAGGGCCATATAAGATTGCACACATCACTGATGCTGGCACAGCAAAACTACAGAGACAAGATGTAACGTATGTCACAGGTATGGTGAATGGCGGTTTCCTGAAACCATACTATGATGGTCATAATATCCATAGCTAGAATCGCGGTGCACATGAAAAAAAGAGAGAGGCTGAAATACGTAAATTGTTTTGTCACACATGTGCGACAGAACTAGTGAAAAGAATAGAAAAAAGCGCCAAGCGCATGAAAAATAAAACTGCAGGAAAAAGTGGAAAATGTAAGGGAAAGTGGAAATGATAGCTTGGCCAACATTAAAGTGTGAATATCTGGCAAGGATTGAGGCATTTGTGGTAGCTAAGTGTCGTTAATTCGATGAGATACGAGGATAATGATGGCGTGCTTTTTGGTCCCATCAGCCGTCCTTGGAATAAATTTCATAACTGTGTTGACAGTTACAGCCTACATATCAAGCTGCTGATTTAATGAACAACACATCGATCGAGAATCCCATGTGATTGATTAGACATCAATATCCCATCGCATGACGGCTAAAGGATGCAGATGCGCATATAAATACAAGGATTCACCATTTAACAAGTCTTTTACGCACACACGGAGAGCAAAGAGAACTAGAACCAATAGCTTACAGAGCCGAAGCCTATCATAGAGTAAGTTGAAAACCATGGTAATAGATATCCCTAGTGAGAGCAAGCTATCCGATGCAACTATTATCTCAAGTTTCCTAATTGAGGAAGAAATAGAATCATCTGAGATACAGCAACCAGAACAGCAACCAGAAATTGAACCAATGGCATGAACGAGGAAGAAACTTGCTCCTGCGGCTGGTCCTGCCACCACCCCTACCAATATCCCAACCCCTAGTTCATGCCCTATGCTAAAACCATTTTAGAGACTGCCAAATGTGATGGCGCAACCAATTAGAGAGCCAAGACAGGCTGGAGAGAGAGCAGCTGGAGAGTCGTCTCAGCCAGAAATGACCAGGAAATGGAAGGCTAAGGTTGTTGTGGATAACCTTGGGAAACAACCAATGGAGGAAGATCTAGAGGAGGAGGACCTCATGGATGAAGACTCACAACCACATAGAGATGTGAATGCTGGGAGGGAATAAGAATAATTCCTGCACTATGTTATGCCCAAGAGAGCTGATGTGGAGGAGGTGACGCTTCCAAAAAAAGTGCCCACATTTTTAGTCGCACCCTAAATCCCCAATTTTTTACCCCTACTGATGAATCTAATGCCAAAGATCACCAGGCTGGTGTTTGAAGATGTCAACACTCGCCTGTAGTTTGTCTTCTATATAAGCAACTTCATGACTACAAATCAAGCCGGACCAACTTGGGCTCAAGTCTTAGTACCGATGCAGTGTCCTGCTGGCGTCACCAACGCAAGACTGTTGTACTTGTTGTTCATGCTGCATTTAGGCCACAGTCTATAGGTTAATACATACATGAAAAATCTTCTGGTTTGTTTCCATAGAGGATTCCTATGGCTTGATCAACCTTACCTGGTCACCATCGAGCTTATTTCTTCAATCATAGTTCTTCTAAGGATAAGAAAAGAACTCACACCGTATTTGAACCACAAATACACCACCAAGATGAAGCAGAAGTATAACCTTCAGCACACGGGGAGGGGATTTCAGATCTCCCCTATTGAGGATAACATAGTGTGATTCGCTAAAAAAATCCTCTCTTGTAAACTTTTGTGCAAGATGAGGCCAACTCAACATACTGTTGGAGCTGTAGAACTTGAAAAACTGTGTGGACAAGGAGTGATTTTCAATTGGTTGTAGTATATGCTAAATGAACTAATAAATGATGCGTAGCAGGCATAGGAGGAGCTTAATCACAAAATCCACTACTCTTGGCTACTCATCCTGATATCGTTCATTCTATGGTCCAACCCACCGAACTACCAGTAAATGGATGTCAATTTTTTACTGTACGTCAAGCCATTGCACGACATTATTAGGTGAACCCATAGAATATGCGCAGTGACAATGCACACGTATGCAATCTTCATAAGTTTCCAGGCTGGCACACATAATATGATTTTGGAGCCGAAGAACGACCCAATGAAACAAGTGCACAATGTAGGGTTCATGATCACTGATGTTGATGTGGATGCAATTGTCCAAGAGTGGCCAAATGAATGGCACGAACCACTGGTAGAGCCGCTTCGTGAAGAACAACACCAAGAAGACCCACTAGTGAACCAAGGAAATGGTCAGGAAAATGGCCAAGGAAATGGTGGAGGCGATGGTCAAAATAATCAGTTGCAAGAAGAGGAAGAAAAAGATAATGAGGATGGATCTGATCATAGTGATTCAGAACGCATGCCTAGTAAGGAGAATTTCCAGACCCAATATCAAACACATCAGCAAGGATGGGATACAGTGCACAAGAAGAGGAAAGCTAGCAAAACAACTAACACGAATACCTTGACTAAAGAAGATATTCGCATACAACCTTGCCATTCTTAATATGCAGCAGGTAAACATAGCTGAGCAAGTTGGGAACCACCTTACTAAGCTGGTAAACACCATTAATGAGGTCAACTCCACTGTTGAGGTTGAGACATATGGTGTGGATCCTAGTGTTCCATTATTTACACCAGAGCTAATGCCCCCGATCAAAGTACAGATCCAGGGGCATGCACTGGAAATAGGGATGGATACGAGTGCATTTGATGATATTTTCAAGGAGTTTGACACATTGGACATAGAACTATCCAAGTTAGCATTGAGAGAAGTCTATGGCTTACAACAGGAATCCATGTTGGAGATACGGCAGAGGGAGAATGTTGTTTCCTATCAGGAAACAAAACAACAAAGGAAGGTGAAGGTGTGCAAGGCCCTCCTTAAGGAAAAAGAACAAGAAATTGAGGCACATGAGAAAATCCACGTTGTGCTAGCTGAGACCATTAAGGGCACATTCATCAGGTTCCCATTGGAAATAGGCTAGGAAGATGAAGATTCAACAGCTAAGGTTTCCCATCTTTGACGGATTGCATTATATTTAAAGAAGTAAGTTGAGGAGCTTCAAGCCAGGTAGGTACCAAGCACACCTCCAGAGGTGCTTGAGGAATTCAATAAAGCAGTGTCTGAGGCTATTGCGAAGATATGTGACATAGAAAATCTCTGCACTAAGGCTTCTGAAACCATTTCCACTATATGGGAGGGGATTCTGGAAGATAAGACAGGAGAGAAGATCAACGTGGATGCTCAGCAAGCTAATCGAAAAATCACTGCTGCAAAAGGTAGAGATGAAGAAACTCTCTCTATAGGAGAAGGTTACTAATATGGTTGAGATCAAACAAATCCAGTAGGAAGATCAAGCCCTGTGTGACTGAGAGCACACTAGAAATGAGGAGATGGAAACATATCAGTCGGAAGTAGTGCGGGTGACAGGGCTTATTCAACCTATGCAAGAGAAGCTTCAGCATATTGCATAGTCACTAGAAGTAGGACCTTCAGAACACATCAATTCCGAACGAGTGGAGCAATTGGAAAAACAAGTTGAGGAATTCAGCATAGATGTTTCTTAGGTGCAACAAGTTTTGAAGGAATTACAGGACAAGTTTTGTCATGTGGATCTGCGAGCGCCAGAAACATAAGTTTTGGGGGAAACATGAATCTTTGTAGCCCAAACTGTTTAGGAGAAGTCCCTTTTTGTTTAGTGGCTTGGGACAAGTAACATGTGAGTGTTGGGGGCCTGTTGGGCCAAGAGAAGAGCTAGGAAAAGAAGGAAAAGTATACAAGGATAAACCATACACGCAAGCAATAGAGAAAAATTGCACACGTGACAAGGTAAGAACAGGTCAAAAAGGGAATGAAGGAACCGACGTAGGAAGATAAAAAATTAGCGTGACAGAGGAAGAGGAGAAGGGAAGATGCAACGAGGATACCTGCAACGAGGAAGGAAGACCCGAGTGGATGGAAGAGGCAGGTAGAAGAGTTAAAGATGGATAGGTGGAAATCAAGGAAGACGGCGGAAGGACGAACTAGTAAAAGATGCAAGGGAAGTTTTTGTGGCTAGTTATGACTAGTACAGGTAAGCTAAAAGACATTCCGTGGCTAGTTAAAGTTGTGGTCAATGTCTTCCAGTACTTTCATGGCTAGGTATGGGCCAACATTTATGTAATAGAAATATTTTGTAAGTTGTTGAGTCTGTAATAACTGAGCTATACTCAGTCGACCCTGTGTGGCCTCGTAGATACTATCTGTAGGAGTAACCCTCTCTGTATAAGGGTTCAAAAAGTTATCAAAGTTAAGTAAGTTGTCTAGACAATAGAAGTAGAAGGCTGTTGAGCCATGGATCTTGCAGCAGCGTGCGTAGACTGATAGTAGAGTAGAAGAGTTGATCTAGGCTGTGTGTGGATCAGTAGGATTAGATAGAATAATAAAATAGAGAGCATGAGAGCAGAATATTGAGTTAGAAAGACATATCTTAAGAACAATATGTAAGTTGCAGACTGCAAGGTGCTATATCCATTTCTCATGCCAAATGAAGAGCACCTTGGTGGTTTTTCCAAGATGGGTTTCTACTTTATTTCTAGTGTTACATGGATGAATGTTGTTGAATGGTGAATGTTTATATGGATGTTTACTTATATTGTATTATTATGGTTACAATTATGTTATATGAATGTCGCAGTGTGAATGTATAAATGCTCAAAAGTATTGTTAAACTGTTGTGCATAATTTCATGGTTAGTATTCTAAGTATAAATATGAGTCAAGCACTACCTGTAGAGTGTAAGGGGTTGGTTGCATCTCACCCTTGTGCCAGTAATTAGGGCCTAAAGACACTATTCTGTTACGAGGGTGAGCTATAGCACATAGTTTGCTGCTTTTGCAGAGTGACAAACTCCCTCCCATTGTCTTTGTCAAGTGCCTTGGCCGCGTGCCAAGGGACTATAATCCCTTGCCAACTGCAGAAACATGGTTCTGGTAGTTACCCAATAAGATATCTCAGGTGAGACTACTCCTGCTCCGTGAGTGTTGTCAACTCAGATTTCTCTTTCGGGCTGATGTCTTGGGGTTTCATGTTGGTATTGTATTGAGTGATTAAACAGTGGGTCGAGACAAGAAGAAGAAAGAGGCCAACAACCACGAGCATACAAATGAACTGGATGTTGTTTTTACTAAACCAGTTGAAGGAGACACCATGATTGTGCAAGAGGGGAAGCATCCATTCACATACAATTGGTTGTTGATGTTGATTGTGTTAGTCACGTGGATGGATCCCACGTACTACCAAGGAATGGATGTTGCAGTAGCCCAAGTCTCCAAGGGCATAAGGTACCAGATCCTCTGGAATCTTAGTGAACAAGACAAGTTGAAGGATTGTTCCATACATTTCTAGCTGTATTGGGATGCATTGCAGGTTGCAACTATGGAGATTTCAAGGCTCATAAAAGAAGCACTAGCAAAGTATTGATGAGTCACACGATTCACTAGTGGTCCGCATGCCATACATGTGTAGGTGCGATGGGAACCAGAATGACAATGGTTAGAGACATAGTATACAATAACTGATGATGATTTGGATGCCATAGTGGCCGAGTGGCCTGCAGAGTGGATAGCGTCAGTGAGTGCATAGGAGGTATCAAATGACGCGACGGGACCTCCACCTGATGCGCTAATAGATAAGGCACCTGCACATGAAAGTGATTGAGAGTCAAGATAACCATAATCAAGGAACCTGGCTGATTCAGAGGCAGAAAGACAATATGAGGAGACACACATGAAGAGAAGGAAAGAGAACAGAGAGGCAACTGATACAATGCCAATGGAAGATGACCATGTGAACCGCATCCTTGCTACATTCACAGCGGCGTAGACTGTGACTGAGACTCAATTGAGGCAGCTATTGATGGAGGGATTTACAAAGGTAAAGTCTCAAATCACATCTTTAATTATCACAATTTTGGAACGAGTACCAGAAGTAAATATGGTACAGAGGATGGCTAATATTAGTATGGGGAAACGAACTAGGATTGTGTTGATTCTACCACGGGAAGTAGAAACGTAGAACGAGGATGTTGATGAGTCCCTGTAGCAGCTCAAAACCATTGCGATGGACATAAATGAGTTATCGACGCACAAATTAGTGAGACTATAGAAGTTTACTGCTCAGGAACTGGTTGACCGGGAGCAGATCGTTGGAGATCATCCTTTGAAATTGTAGGAATGAGAAGCAGAAGCAAATAGAGAGATTGAATAATTGAAGAAGGATAAATATAGGTTGACTATGGAAAAGGCGTAGCTATGGGGTGACATAATGCAATTGGAAAAGGTAGTTTCAATCGCATGTCAGGAAATTTTGGATATCACAAAAGACATGGAAGTTGACATCAAAGTGCAGAATCTAGGAGAGGTGATTACAACCTTCAAACACAACATTGAAGAATTGAACACGCTGGTGAACCTAGGCACACCACCAGAGAAGGATACGGAGCACAAGAACACCATTGAAGAATTTGCGATGCAGCTTGAGGAGATGGAAAAAGAGGCTAAGCTGGTTACAGATGCGACTACATAGTTTTTGGAAAGTGTGGTCCGAGATGAACAATTGGATCAACTCAACATGCAACTAAGAGAAGCAGAGTCACAATTGGCTACACTGAGGAAATTGCTCATAACGATGCCCCCAGTTGTGTAGGTAATGAAGGAAGTGGAATTAAAGGAGTTGCAGCAATGAGTCACGAAGGCGCTGGAGTAGAAACAAAGACACACAACTCAACTTGAAGAGTTTCAAGATATTGGTGTGAAGCTATCACTGAAATAAGTTAATACACTTTAAGCAGTTCAGGATGGCTGGAAAGAGGTGAACGCGAGGATTGTTGAGCACCCATTGGACCAGGAGCTTACAAAATGCATGGAAATTGGCGACAAGGTGAAAGAACTAGTCAAAGAAGTCATGCAGAAATATGAATACTCCAATATTAAAATCAACAACTACATGACTTTCAGTTGATGTGGATCGAGGGTGATGCTCAAAGTTGAATATGATGTGCAAAGGAGAAAGATGATGCACAAGGGTGAAATATGGTGCGCAAGTCAGGAAATTCGACAAAGAGTTGACTTGGTTATAATTTTGTAGGATTTGGTGATTATTTTGTATTTTTTGGTCCAAGTAGTTAGGAAGTTGATCTAAGTGGACCATTTTGTAAAAGGTGCAAGCCTATAAATACATATCGGATTGTAATATTTAAACAAATTATTACAATATTGTGGCTAGGGTTTTACCCCTAGCTTGTGCGAATGAGCACCTACTAAGGAGAAGGGACTCCTTAGTAGCAGTTCAATATGTGTAAATTAAAAAGCTAAAAAAGAAACTCTAACATGTGCATAAAACAGAAAAACAAAATGTAAATAATGGTTTTGATATTAATATTACCTCCAATGTGAAGGTTGGTGAAGCCCGTTGCGGTGATCCAAGAGGGTTGCTCCGAGCTCCAACTTTCTCCTTCTCTTTCTCCAATGGTGGAAATGGGCCAAAAGGGGCTCTCAAGGTGAAAGTAGCTCAAGGGTGAGCTAGGGTTTCAAGATTTAGATTGGCAGAGTAAGGGTGCTTATGATTGTGGATGTGAAATAAGGGGTCTCCACCACCTATTTATAGTTTTTCAGTGGTGGAGTGCTGGCCCATGGTTTTGGAAACCATGTGGTTTAGGGCAGCTGTATAGGGTTTTTTCCTCCTTTTCCTCATTATTTTATATTTTTTCTTCCCTTTTAGGGGATTTTTGCTATTTTAGAGGAATTTTGGATATTTTTGGAGGAAAAAGGGGTTTTATGGCCTTTTGGAGGCATTTTAGGCCTTTTGGAGGCTTTTTAGTGGGATTTTCAGGGTTTTCAAGGGAAATATGGTAGGAAAAAGGACAAATGAGCCATGTAGTGGGGTAGATGAGGTAGTGAACACTTTTTTGGTGTTAATAGATTGCCCCCTGATGTGCAAGGGCAGGAGCTCATCGTATGGCCGATGGACATCATAAGTCATATATGGTTTTCTTGGGGTGTGGAGAAGAGGAGAAACAAACTGAAGCCCAGAACAACGATCCCGAACCAACTGCAAGAACTAAAAGTACATAACCTCAATAAAGGATGAGGAATCATCTAATCATATGGATGAGGCGGGCATTCCCATGCTCGTATCAGGATATAACATAATAATAACAATGGGGTCCAAAATATGGGGACCTGACATATATATGGCCTCAAATACTGAATGAGGAAGAAGCTCAATATATGGACGAGGCAGGCATTCCCATGCTCGTATCAAGATATAAAAATAACTGTAAGGCCCGAAAAGAGGGACCTGTAGGATGCCATACTGCTAGGCTGGGACATACTGCTGGGTTGACCATGTCTGAGCTGAAAAACTGATGCACTGGAATGACAATAGTGCTACTGAATGTGGTACCAAAGGAACTGATGAGCTGCTGGACCAGAGTGACAAGGGTCATACTCACAATGGTACACTGTACTGGAACTGAACTAGGTACTCAAGGAAGCATGGAACGAGGTGGCTTCCGAATACAATTGCCAACGCAGCCTGGACATCCACAGGAACATATAACTGGGTGTTCCGAAGTGACTCACCAATGTGCTAGAGTCGGGGGAAATCCGGGGTCTTCAACAAATAATGGAAGGGATATACATCCTGCGTGATTCTCAACGATGCGATCAAGGTGCTGAAGTTGAGCATGTGAGAAAGAACCATTTGGAGAGGCAATGATGACTCCTCCCAAAATGGTCTGTAGGCACTCACTACAGATGGTGATGGGTCCAAGGCGCAGGGGCCTCTGGGTCTATCCTCTAGAATAGAGGAGCTATCGTCGACAGAGGGAGACCTGCAACTATCAAGGAAATGATGTTTCCTTGACAGGAGCGCGAGGTGGAAAACCAAAATGTGATAGTACTGATGGCATGATTGATAAACTGGGGGGAATAACTGGGCAAGTAGAGTGGGTGGACTCAAACTTCCTTTGTTCAGAGTATGATGGTGGGGATGATCGGGAAGCATATGAAACTGACAAGTGGTAAGGGAATCATAGCTGTATTGGATCTAGGAGGGTGACTGGGCTAAGGGAGACTCAAGCTGTGGTAAAATGGCAGGAGACTGCAGAATACTCTGAACAAAGGCGACCTAATTGGGGGTGCTACCGAGAGGATCGATCATAGCGCTAAGAGGCACGGGGAGACTTCTTCATGGGTTAGGGAACTAGAAGAAGTGTGTATATAAAATGGTACTGTCGTGTGGATTTATACGAGCCCAGGACAGTTCATGCTCGTGGTTGCTTTCAATTTTAAGGAGTCTGAAAGCAATAAGAAGACTCTGAAGGAATGGAATGGTATTGTCGTGTGGATTTTATGAGCCCAGGACAGTTCATGCTCGTGGTTGCTTTCAATTTTACAGAGTCTGAAAGCAATAAGAAGACTCTGGAGTAATGGAATGGTACTGTCGTGTGGATTTTACGAGCCCAGGACAGTTCATGCTCGTGGTTGCTTTCAATTTTAAGGAGTTTGAAAGCAATAAGAAGACTCTGAAGTAATGGAATGGTACTGTCGTGTGGATTTTACGAGCCCAGGACAGTTCATGCTTGTGGTTGCTTTCAATTTTAAGGAGTCTGAAAGCAATAAGAAGACTCTGAAGTAATGGAATGGTACTGTCATGTGGATTTTATGAGCCCAAGATAGTTCATGCTCGTGGTTGCTTTCAATTTTAGAGAGTCTGAAAGCGATAAGAAGACTCCAGGGGGGTTGCTTTCTAGGGCAGCGATATCAATTTGGATGACAGGTGAGATGTTGGCCATGTTACCCTCCTCGAAGGCGTCAGGAGCAGGAATAGGGTCCTTGAACCAGTCGACCTTGGGGGGAAGGAAGTCTTTGGATTCAACTGCAAATTGGGTAGCAGTGTTAGAGGAGGATTCATCTGGGAGGAAGTAGGAATGATGGTGCATGTCATCCCAGGGATACTCCGGGGCAGTGAGAGCCTCGAGGATTTCCTCATCAGTACGAAAAGTTTGTGTCGTCAAATCGGTTGACGAGGGAGCAGTGGCGGAAGAGATCATATAAATGGTATTAACCTCTCCAGAAGGGGAAGAGGTCGGGGGGTGGATCTCTTCGATGGTGGGTGGTGCCGTCTCAAGATCCAGACTGTTCATCTCAAAGAGAGCTGCTCTGTAATCGGGGAGATCAGGACAGTGAATGGTGTAATTCCCATAAACACCGCATATGGAACAGGGGTGGTTAGTGCGCAGGGATTTGTCGCGAGGCTTAGGGGTTGGATCAATTTGGACAACCGGTATACTGGGGTTGTCGTCAAGCATTTGCATGTGTTCCTGTACTTCTGGTAACTGAGGACATTGGTGAGTCGCATGGCCCAACTCATCGCACAGCGAGCATTTGGGAGGAGCATGAAACACAGGGGGGTTTTTTACTGTCTTGGGAGGTGGAACAACAGTGTAAGGTTGGGGGCCTCTGCCCCCAGTGGGTTTGGTAAGAGGAGGGGGGGGTTTCGTGGAGGATGACAGGGTAGCGACACCAGGACGTGGGTGACTAGTAGTGACAATGGGTTGCACCGGTTGCAGGATGACATCTGGTGTCGGCGGGGGAACGGGAGGTGAAAGATACCAAATGGGTAATCCTAAGATTAACCCAGGGAGGCTGAGGGTAGCCATGACCGGGGTGCTAACTACTCCTGAGGGAGGGACGAGGAAAGGAATGGTATGGATGGGTGTAACACCAATGTGACTAGGTACCAAAGGGGGTTTAGGCAACAAGGGCAGTTGATTAGTAGGAGTTTGCGTGTGATGGGACAAGGTACATAGGTTAGACATGTCAGTGGCGGGTGACGGGGGTGGAATAGATTGGAAGGTCGAGGTCATTGGTGCATCTGAGTAAACTTTGGGCCCCATAGAGGAAACAAGTGAGGTGGTGGCACCCGAAACAGGTTGTTCAACCATGGGGAGAACATTTGCGGGTTTCGTGGGGGCATTGGGATCATAGTAGGTGAGTTGGTCAACTTTGACCACACATCCCTCATGGGGGAACATCATGGTACAAAAAATGAAAGAAGCAACCACCCGCATGGCATACATGTAGCTGCGGCCAAGTAAAAGGTTATAATCAAGCTGTGCATTAATAACCTCGATGTCTATGAGGACGGTTTTTCCAGCCAGCTGGACGAGGACATTAGTTAATAGGCCTTGCGGTTGAGCTAAACGGCCATCGTAGGATCGCAACGTAGTAGTGGACGACTGGAGAGGGGGGGATCCCAATTTCTCCCAGATGGAGGTGGACATGACACATGTAGAGGCACCTTCATCAATAATGCATCGATGGATGACAAAATTCCAAACAGAAATAGAAACTTGAAACGCTAAAGTGGAAGGCATGCGGGGTTCGGATTGGTCCAAATCAAATGCCATTAAATTCGAATCATTTGGATCGATAGCCCCAATGGCTACGAGTAAAGTCTTGCGCTGCAAAGGGCAGTTTTTTAAGACTTCTAATGTAGACATGGTTGCGGGAGATTGGGCTAAGTCATCGACAATGTTGTAGTTTGACGCAGCCCGCGCATTGGGGTTATTGTTGATACGGTGAAGCGGGAAACGAGGTGCTTTGGGAGTGCCATCTAGTGGAGGTGGAGGTATACGTAACACCTGATCAGTGGGATGAGTGTTAGTGGGTTTATTGGCGAGAGGGGCTTCAGAGGTGGATCCATATTGGTTCCACCGGGTCTGGAGGTTGACTTCATCGGAGGACATCATCAACAAGTGGTGGGTACCTGAGTCAAACATGGGTTGATCAGGAGCAGTGTAAGTGATTTGTTGTTGGGTTGGTGCGTTGGCTTGAGGGGGAGCCAACGGTTGAGTGTTCACTACGCCTTGGTTTGGTAAGGGGTTTTGCAGCACCAAAGGTGGCTGCTGAGGTTGTGGGGGGTTGGGTGGTGCTTGAGGAGCGGCATGCCCTTGGCGGTGGGCATCATCAACCCAAAGTTGCCGAGCTCGCTCCAAGTGTGGGAAAGCATGTGTGTAGTGGCCATAGACCCCGCAAATAGAACAAGGATGGTTTGTGCGCAAATTGGGGTTTTTAGCCTGCTTGGGCAGGCGATCAGGGTTTTGGTTAGCAGGGGCCGCATTATTATTATCGGGGGGATTAGGTGGTTGACCAGCTTGGTCTGTAGGTTGGTTGTTTCCATGATTTTGGCCCTGACCGTGGTTTTGTTGGCCCTGGTTGCGTTGGTTGTT
This sequence comes from Pseudotsuga menziesii, assembly GCA_001517045.1. Lineage (NCBI taxonomy): Eukaryota > Viridiplantae > Streptophyta > Pinopsida > Pinales > Pinaceae > Pseudotsuga > Pseudotsuga menziesii. Next base: position 369,531 of record LPNX010616351.1, read on the forward strand.
CTGGTTTTGCGGCAGGTTTTGTTGGGCGTAAACTTGCCCTTGGGTAGCAGGTGGATTTTGAGGTTGCACAGGTGCTGGAGCAAGCTGCGGTGGATGATATGTAGGTGGAGGCTGTGCAGGTGCAGCAAATTGAGGGGGTTGCTGATAGGGATGCGGAGCGGGTTGTGGGTTTGCCATAGGGGCTGCCTATGGTGGGTAATAAGCGGGTTGGGCTTGTCAAGGCACAGGAGCTGGTGGTAGTAGGGATGAGGTGCGACCGAAGGGGCGTAAGCGGGAGTCACATGACCGAAACACTGAGGTGGACATGAGGGTCCATGGGAATGGTGGTGATGTGTCATGGGAGCATACGAGTTGGTTGCTCCAGACTGTGAGGTAGCTTGCGAAAGGTCAGGGCCAGGGGTAGGACGTGCTATGGAAAATGGTTGAGGATGCGAAGAGACACAGCCAATGATGCCGTCGACAGCGTGGGATGCCCTCGACGCATCGTGCTAGGAGGAATCGCCGCGAGGGGCGTCAGGTATAATGGTATAGAGATAATCCGACTGGGTGTAAATGAGGTCGAATTGTTGGGCCTTAAGGATGGCCTCTTCTTCAGACTGGGGTCTTTCGGATGCCACATCCTTAGCAATGACAGGAAGAAGGGATTTGAGGAACCAATCGAGGAAGATACGGTTGTCTAATTTAATCTTGCATAAGCTACGACGTCGACGCCAGTCATGAATGTGGTCTGTGATGTGGGTAGCCGTGTTTTGTCTGCATGATAGGAGGATCTCAACACCCGCGTCATAGTGGATAGGTAACTAGAAGAACTGCAGGAAGGTTGAGGAAAGGGAAGCAAAGGTGGCATGGGTTCCATGGGGTTTCTCGATATACCACTTGGCTGCAGAGCCAGTGAAGGTGCGATGTAAGAGACGGAGGCGAATAGAGTCGTCCACTATGGAGTTGGAGGAACACCATAGATGGAAGGACATAATGTGGTTTTGCGAGTCCTCACCTGCCTTGCTCTCGAACTTAGGGATGTCAGAGGGGAGCTTGGTGGGCATGTGAGGCCACGCAGGGTCGTGTTGGATAGGGTCGTTGGTCAATCTGGCTAGGTCAGGCAGGTTGAGGCTAGCCATGAATGGCAAACTGGAAGAAGGATGTGACACACTAGTGGGTTGGGCCAAGTTGGGGCCAATGCCCCCAAGTGGAGGGGTAGTGTTAGGGAGGTTGCCCCCAAGTGGGGGAACTAAGGTGTTATGGGATGGTCCTGCACCGCCATGGGTAGTTTGAGCCACTGATGGAGTAGGAATATGTATTCCTGCTACGGGAATAGGTGCCGTGAGGGGAACGGTAGATGGGGGCCCCATGGAGGGCATACCCAAAGCAGGCGTGGCAACTGGTGTAGTGGTGGATGTGCCACCAACGGTCCCTACCAAGACGAGAGTGGAAGTCACGCCAGCCATGGGGCTAGTAGGGGCAGTGTAAATGGGGTTCTCAGACTCTGGCTCAGAATCGAAGGTAAAATAAGGGGCATCAATATCTGGTGACGGAGTCCTATGCCGCTGACGAGTGGAGTCAAGTGAGAAGGCTCGAGATCTATGATAAGTGGTATCAAGTGAGGATGATCTGTGTCGATGACGAGTGGTGTCAAGTGAACCGTGCTGTGGGGGCTCGCCCCTGAGGCGCCGAGAATGTCTCGAGGACTCAATGGTGACAGATGGTGTCAATTCTCTGTGGGTTGAGGCAGGTAAAAAACAGCTCAAAAACCCTAATGCAACCGAGTGTGCAGAAGGAGAGCTCGAAAAATAGGGCACTTAGGCCAACAACCAACTCAAAACACCCAATGTAACAGCTGTGCTACAATAGGTGGAGTGTCAACAGAAATGGTCAGAATACCAACAAGCAGCAGGTTTCCTAAAAATAAAAAAATGGTGGACTCACTAGACCAAAAGGAGGTAAGGGAACATGCAAACACTTAACTAAAAGTATTCTGACTCAACTAGACATATCCTCTACAAGGTGATGAAATCCAAGTCAGACAATATGAATAGGAAAGCCAAGTGGCTAAGATATCCCCCTACCGGGAGGGACACTAGGTAGTCAATCCTAGAAGAATGGCAACTAAGATACCCCATTCATGACACGTCCAGAAAGGTGAATCTGCCATTTGGTCCTTTTACCGCAATACCCCTATACAGGGATATCCCGAGAACTGTGAAAGGTATCCCTTCAGTTACTGAATGGAGTGCAGTATTCCACTCAGGCCTCCAGAACCAGTCTCGCGACTTCAACCCTCCTAAGGGAGAGGCCCTCTGGTAAACTGGTGGTGACTGTGCCAAAAAATACTAGGGGATTTTGGTTCCCTAATTGGGCAACAGCTATGTCTCAAGTGTAAGTAACCGAGGGGTGTTATTGGAAGCCTATCCCCCCGATCCTACCTAACTACAAATATTCTTTTGTGTTCCCCAAGTGGGGTTAGAATATTGGTTGAGTTAAGTAGTTTTTTAAGGCTCACTTGAATTATGTGACAAAGTGTGTGCTCGTGAGGTGATGAACCCGAAATAGAAGTGCCACATAAAGGGGCAACTTTCTAATCGATAATACTGAATTCACAACTTTAACATGCAAAATTTTCTGAAGTAAAATGCTGAAATTTTAAAAAGATTCTGTAAAAGGGGACAGAAATGATGTTGCAGAAAAGGCTGTAGGGAAGTAGGGCTACAGGTAGAATAGATGGCTGGGTAGATGCAGAAAATATTGCAGCAAAAGGGCTGGGTTCAAAAATAGGAAAACACAGGCAGAAATCAGGCCGCGGGTCTATAACGAAACCGTGCGGTCGGACCGCGGGTTTGAGGGAAACAGGCGCGGACAGTTCGTGGCTTTCTGGCCAAAAAAGGCAGTCAGACCACATGAAATAGGGAAAAAAGCGCAAGCGAATCGTGGGAAAATGGCAGATAGACGCGGTCAGGGCACAGCTAAGGGGCTGAAAGTCGCGATCGGGATGCGGGAAAATGGTCGACAGGCACAGTCAGATCGCAGCAAACAGGCTGATTAGCCGCGGTCAGATTACAGGTAACAGACTTGAATCCGTAAGCAGGGTGCCGGAAACAGTCTGAGAGCCGCGGTTGGATCGCAGGTAAAGGCCTGAAAGACGCGGTCGGGATGTGACTGCAGAGGAAAAAGATGCGGTTTACGGCGGCCGAAAGGGATAGCCGAAAGGAAAAAATGGGAAACTATTGCAGAAAACTAAACAAGCAGCGGAGTCGCCAAAACTATGGCTAGGGTTTTACCCCTAGCTTGTGTGAATGAGCACTTACTAAGGAGAAGGGTCTCCTTAGTAGCAGTTCAATATGTGTAAATTAAAAAGCTAAAAAAGAAACTCTAACATGTGCATAAAACAGAAAAACAAAATGTAAATAATGGTTTTGATATTAATATTACCTCCAATGTGAAGGTTGGTGAAGCCCGTTGCGGTGATCCAAGAGGGCTGCTCCGAGCTCCAACTTGCTCCTTCTCTTTCTCCAATGGTGGAAATGGGCCAAAAGGGCCTCTCAAGGTGAAAGTAGCTCAAGGGTGAGCTAGGGTTTCAAGAGCTAGTTTGGCAGAGTAAGGGTGCTTATGATTGTGGATGTGAAATAAGGGGTCTCCACCACCTATTTATAGTTTTTCAGTGGTGGAGTGCTGGCCCATGGTTTTGGAAACCATGTGGTTTAGGGCAGTTGTATAGGGTTTTTTCCTCCTTTTCCTCATTATTTTATATTTTTTCTTCCCTTTTAGGGGATTTTTGCTATTTTAGAGGAATTTTGGATATTTTTGGAGGAAAAAGGGGTTTTATGGCCTTTTGGAGGCATTTTAGGCCTTTTGGAGGCATTTTAGGCCGTTTGGAGGCTTTTTAGTGGGATTTTCAGGGTTTTCAAGGGAAATATGGTAGGAAAAAGGACAAATGAGCCATGTAGTGGGGTAGATGAGGTAGTGAACACTTTTTTGGTGTTAACAAATATATAGGAAAAAGGTAAGATCAAAAGTTTGTTTGTAGACGGGGATGATTTTAGGGGCAAAATTTATCCCATGGGCTATTTTTAGGGGGTTTTCTCCAAAAAAAGATTCGCCATTTTGAATTTTTTGAATCCCTGTTTTGCCCAATTTTTATGGGGTAAACGTTTTTCACCCTAAAAATCACCAATTTATTATTAAACGATATAAAATCCTTGGAAATTGAAATATTTTTTGAAAAATATTGCCAAACATTTTATAGTTGGTGTTGTAAGAATTGGTAAGATTCGCCAACATTTATACACTTTTAAATAAGTACGGTTCCTTAAAATCATCCCTGTTTGTAGATTCAACTTTTAAGAATTTCTTCCATAAATAGAAAAGTATCTATCTTAAAAGATCTAATTCAACTAAATATGAAAAGTGTCAAATCTATACTAAGCTAGACATTAGATCAAAGTCTTCTAACTTCCTCTGCCAACGTAGCTAATCCATCCAACGCATGTTCCTTCCTTTGCAATCTATTGCACTCCTTCTGCATCTAACTCAACCTCCTTTCGAGCCGCCCTTTATCTTTAATAAGTTGAACATTCTGTTCCTGCACCATTTTTCTTCTCTTTACTTCTTCCTCTGCTACCTGTACCAACTCTAAGTAGTTTTTATTTACTTCCTATAGGTCTTGTTTAAACATCCTGTTAGCTTCCATTAAACCATCATCTATATGATTTATATGTTCATTTTGAAATTTGAAATGATCATTTTCCCTTTTTTGTTTATTCTTTTCAAAATATTTCATAACATCCTCTGAATCTTCAGGTATTTCATCTGCAACATTTTCCTTATTGAAATTTGTTTTCCCTTTTGAGGATTCACCAATTTCAACTTTAGAAATCAATTTTCCTCTCACTTATGAAATCATTGATGTTGTATTTCCTTCTAGATATTCATCATTATCAAAATTAAATGAACAATTCTTGGGAATTATATATGGAACATTTCTCAAACTTTGGTCAATACCAATCAGAACTTGATTTAATGTAGATTCTAATTTCTTTGATCTTTTATCTTATTCATAATAACTTGTCGAATCCTGCACACTTATAATCTGATATTTCTTAGTCTTTGGACCTAACATTGCTTTCATGTTGAACCTCAATTTGTTTACAGGTCGTGTTTTTGGCCTGTAGTATACTTTAACTGGCTTAGTTGAACATTCTGTAAGTTTTGAGGGTTTACTAAGAGAAAAATCAAGGTCTGATCTTTTTTGAGTTGTTTCTATTTTATCAATAGGGTTCATGAATGAACTGAAATCTTTCAACTCCTCAGGATTCTTTTGTTCAATTTAATAAGGTGTCTAAATATTCATTTCTTTTTCAGGAACTTCATCTTTGTGGTGTTCTTCGATTTCATTTTTCATAAAAATACTTTGACCCATTAACTACCTCTGTATTAGAAGGAATCTTCACAATCCTTTTCTTGGTAGGGTTTTGTTTTGTTTTTCCCTCTTTCCCTTCCTTAAGCTCAACTTTGAAACCGACCCAAAATAAAAAATGAGACTAGGATCTCTCATATTTTTCTAATTCTTTAGCAATTAATAGTTTAACCAGGCCATGGTGAAAAATACTGTTGCTAGAAGAATCAGGATGATTTCGCACCCTAATGGCCATTTTTCCTAAACATGTCAGCAAGTAATGGGGTAGGTTTAACTTCTTAGTACCTAATAAGTGCTGTAGAAAACACATATGGTAGAGGTATATGGTCGCAAACCTTCCTTCACACATCACATATCTTTGGATGATATGTAAAACATCATGCCATTCTTTAAGCAGAAAATTCCTTTGAATCCCTTGGCTCCTGTCAAGGTTTTTATGCACAGGTAGAAGAAACTAACTATAATTTCCATCTATTGACTTTATTTAGTACCACTTTTCTCCCTCAGAAGTGATGTCAATGGCCTGTGCAATGCTTTCCTTCATCACTAAAAAAGCGATCCCACCAACCTTCACTAATGATCCCTTAAAATTTTGGCAAAAAGACTTCATAGCCTCTATATGATAATCCCCAATTCTTTCACACATGGTGTACCATCCTACTTTCTTCACCTTTGCAACAACTAATGTAAATTTATTCATCCATTCAACATTCTGGGGTTCAAGTTGGAGTACATGACCACTAGAACAGGGTTTCTTATTGAAATCCATGACTGAATTCGAATTCATAGACACAACACTAGAAACATAAATATGAGAAGAATACATAAAAAACCCTCTTTGAAGATCAATCACCATTACATATCGAACTGACAGAGTACAGAGTATTAAGTTAAGAATTATTTCAGAATATCGAGTGGTACGAGTGTTATTCTGGGTGTGACTAAGAGCCATTTGTCGGCTTGTTAGCATGAACAAATCCCAAATACTAATCAGCTGCATGATTGTTTGATAATCCTACACATAACCCTAACCTTGGCAACCTGGCAGTACGCATGTATATGAATAATGAGATGTGCAACCAACTTGTGTTAAAACATAGAATATGAAAATACATTGTATTCATGTACATTGCATTCATTTTCATTATATGAAAAGAAATTTATTAATATAAAGGATCTTAAGTATTAAACTAAGATATTTGCAAAAAGGTATTTTAAAACGAAATTAAAGCATCCCAAACATAGGAAGATAAGTAAATAAAAAAGGGATAAAAATGTCTAAGGTATAAAGATAGACCTAGGGAAAATAGCTAACAAACCTAGGACAAATAGGATACTTACCTGTAACATGCATATTATTAGTATATTGTCATTAATGAAACCATTCTATCATGCATAATACATTTCTTTGAACACAACTAAATAATGAAAATTCAAATACTTATATTTTGTTTGTTTTGTTAGTTTTTCAACATTAAGCTAGCATTATTAGGATCTTTAACTAAGAGAATAACAAGTAAAGAAATCAAACACAAGAGACAATGAACATAATGTTTTTCCTCAAGGAAACCATAAAGGAGAAAACCCTGCAACTTCCTTAGAGATGGAATCAACACAAAAACAGTAAAAGCCCCCAAACTAGTAAGCGATCTCCCAACAGCAGTAATATTCTTCTTATCTAGCCCCAGTGTCTTCTCCTTCCTCAACTATGCGCTACACTTGAGTGTGGATGAGTTGTATGATAAATATAGACTCAATTTCTCTATTTATACTAATCCTGACATGACTAAAACCCTACCAGGGCCGACCTCTACTAGGAGATTCTAATAACCCTAGTGCACCAAAACTATGGGGACTTTAACCCTTAGACAATCAGAGGGTTACCCACTATGACTTGAAATGATTTGTTTCCATTATTGATTCTCCTGATCAGAACATCAGGGCATGAAAACATGAATCAATTACATTATAAATACATCCTAGAATAAACATCAGGTTGCAATACATAATATACATAGATGAATACATTCTGAAGTTACAAATACATCAACACTCCCTCTTAACTAGGAAGGTATTCTTTCGACACAATTTTCAGCACTGGTCTTCTTCTCTGTATCAAGTGGATCATCTAGTCATTTGTATCTCAAGTCTTCTGAGTCTTCAAGTCATCTTCGTCTTCAAGTCATCTTCATTCTTTGAATTTGGATCATCTCTCTTTCTGGATCATCATGGGACATCATCACTAGATCTAGATCATCTCTCGATCTGGATCATCATAGGTCATCATCACTGGATCTGGATCATCACTCGATTTGGATCATCACTGGTCATCATCACTGGATTTCGATCATCACTCGATCTGGATCATTATTGGTCATCATCACTGGATCTCGATCATCACTGTATCTAGATCATCACTGGTTATCATCATTGGATCTCGATCATTACTCGATCTGGATCATCACTGGTGCTATCTCATGATTCTTCTCATCATATGAAGTTATATAGAGCCATCCCTTTTTCATGTTGGTTGTAGGCATAGCCATCATGTAGGTCTTCACCCAGCACTTACATCTTACCTACTTGTCAGAAAGGCACTCCCAACAATCGCATCTGATCATATAGGAACCAATCCTATAATCACATCAGAAATGCCCATCACTCACATTCACCAACATGATAGGACATCACATCACTAACATCTGTGAAAAGGCTTCAGCACTTACATCTGACCTACTCATCAGAAAGGCACAATACTCACATCCATCAAGGCTGGAACACATCCTACTCACAATGATGGAAGAGTTCTGTACTTCCATCCAGGCTGGAACACATCCTAATCACAATGATGGAATATTTTCTCACTTTCATCCAGGATGGAACACATCCTGCTCACAATGATGAAAGATTTCTGCACTTACATTCATCCAGGCGGGAACACATCCTGCTCACAGTGATGAAAATGATCTGCACTTACATCCATCCAGGTGGGAACACATCCTGCTCACAGTGATGGAAGGTCTTGCACTCATGTCTGATCTTGTAGGAACCAATCCTACAGTCATATCAGAATGGCCCCCAGTCCTCCTCGACTGAGCTACCTGGTAACTGACCAGGTGCCTCCATTCTCCTAGAGAATGGTAGTTGCCCTTACATCCGACATGCTCATCGAAATGGCCAACACTCACATCTGACATGGAAGGAATTTAATCCTTTAGCCAGGATATAATGGTTCAACCCTTGCATCTGATCAAGTGGGAACACATCGCTCTATCACATCAGAATGGCTACTCAGTCCTAGATTGAGTGTTCCTGGTACCTCACCAGGAAGCTCCATTCAAATAATAGCAAGTTCCCTTACATCTATCCTACTTAACAGAATGGCCAGCACTCATATTTAACATGGAAGGAAGCAATCCTCTCACTATGACAGAATGGATTAGCCCTTACATCTGACCTACTCGTTAGAATGGCTATGGACCTCAGCACTCATATCTGACATGGAAGGAACCAATCATCTCACCATGATAGAATGGCTCAGCCCTTACATCTGACCATGGAAGGAACCAATCCTCTCACCATGTCATAATGGATATGGGACTCATCACTTTCCCTTAGAGGAAATCTTGATCTGGAGAACACCAAGCTTCTCCCTGAAGTACTTGAACTTCACCCTAGCCAATGGCTTTGTCAATACATCAGCTATCTGTTCGTCCGTCACAACATACTGGAGCTTCACTACTCCCCTCTACACCATATCCCTAATATAGTGGTACTTGATCTCGATATGCTTCGACTTGTCATGGAACAATGGATTTTGTGACAACTTCATGCAACTTTGGTTGTCACAATGTATACAAGTAGCATCCAATTTGAGATCAAATAAATCAGACAGTAGCTTTCATAGCCATACTTCCTCACAACTAGCTAAACAAGCTACGAAATACTCTGCTTTAGCTGTACTTAGTGCCACACAAGATTGCTTCCTGCTAAACCAAGAGATCACACCTAATCCCATACTGAAGCAACACCCTGAAGTGCTCTTCCCGTTGATGGCACTTCCTGCCCAATCTAAATCAACATAACCCTCCAGGTTAATCTTCTAATTCGCATTGTACTTGAGCCCATAATCAACTGTACCCCTCAGGTACCTCAGAACATGCTTTGCAACAATTAAGTGAACATTTCTTGGATCTGTCAAGACCTAGCTCAAGGTGTTCAGAGCAAAGCCAGTGTCTGTTCTCATGTTCATCAGGTACATCAATGACCCAATCATCTGACGATACATCATAGCATCAACTGTCTTTGATGAAGCATCGCTCAATAGCTTCAGGTTCGATGCCATAGGTGTGGCCATAGCCTTGTAGTCCATCATCCCAAACCTCTTCAAGATCTCTACTACATACTTCCCTTGTCCAAGGAAGATTCCATCTGTACTCTACCACACCTCCATACCTAGAAAGTAATGCATCATCCCCAAGTCCTTCATTTCAAACTCAGCAGCAATATTTCTCTCCGTATCAGCAATCAACCCATCCGTACCTATCACAAATAGATCATCTACATACAGTAGAAGCATCACTGGGTTTCCATCCTCAACCTTGAAGTAAAGGTTGGAATCTACTTTACTCTTGGTAAAGCCCAAACTGGATAGAAAGCTATCAATTCTGCTATACCAAGTCCTGGGTGCTTGTTTCAAACCATACAAGGCTTTCTTCAATCTGCACACATGAGACTCCATGTCATGTATCTCATAACCAAGTGGTTGTTCTATATACACTTCCTCTTACACTACACCATTCAAGAAAGCAGTATTGACATCCATCTGGTGTATCTTCCATTTCATCACTGCAGCCAGAGAAAGTACGGATCTGATGGAAGTGTATCTGGCTATAGGTGCAAAGGTTTCTTCATAGTCTATTCCTTCTTTCTGAGAGAAACGATGAGCTACAAATATTTCCTTATATTTTTCAATGCTACCATCTGCAGCATGCTTGATCTTGTAGATCCATTTGGAAGTTACAATTGACTTCCCTTCTGGTCTTAGGACAACATCCCAAACATCATTCTTCATGATCGATTGGTATTCTTCAATCATAGCATCCTTCCATTCTTTCCGTTCTGCCACTTCTTCGTAACTGGAAGGTTCTTTATCAATGAAATCACATAGTAAAGCTACATACTCATAGCAGGATCTGGTCCTCTTTCTTTCTCTATGATTCTCTTCTGGAGCTCCATATCTTTCCACACCTTGGATAAGTTCTTGTACCCAAGCAGGTTTCCTCTTATGAGGATTCTTCTCCAGAGGTGGATCTACAGGTCTTTATGGTTCTACAAATTCTCGATCTTCTTCTTAAGCTTCTTCATTCATGGTTGTATCATGAATTCTGGGTGCTTTTGCTTCTGCTTCTTCAGGTTCTTCAGCAGGTCTTTTTATAGATTTGATGTAACCTGTGTCTTCATCAAAAGTAACATCCCTGCTGATGTCAATATTCTTGTATCCTGGGAAATATATTTTGTAAGCCTTCGAGCTTTCAGAGTATCCCACAAATACACCCTTCTTTCCTGAAGGATCTAATTTTGTTCTCTTCTCTTTTGGAATGTGTATGTAAACAGGGCAGCCGAATATTCTGAGATGGCTGACTTTTGGTTTCTTGCTGGAGAAGACTTCTTCAGGAGTCTTGTTCTTGAGTACTCTATGTGGAGTACGGTTCTATACATCCATCGCTGTTCTAGCAGCTTCCACCCAAAGATGCATAGGAAGATATTGATCATGAGGCATGGCTCTTACAGCTTCCATGATAGGTCTATTCTTCCATTCCGCAATCCCATTCTATTGTGGATTATAAGGAGTGGAAAACTCCCTCTTAATCCCTAATTCTTTGCATAGCTCTTTGAATTCATTCGAAGTGAATTCTACGCCATTATCTGATCGAAAGGTCTTGATCTTATTTTCAGTATGGTTTTCGATCAAGGCTTTGAATTCCTTGAACTTACTGAATACTTCATCTTTGTTCTTCATGAAGTAAACCCATGTCTTCCTAGCAAAATCATCAATAAAAGAAACATAGTATGCATACCCGCTTAGTGAGTTTGATGACATCAGACCACATACATTGGAGTGGATGATTTCTAGTATGCCTTTGGACTAACTTTCACTGCTGGGAAATGTCTTCTTTGTATTCTTTCCTTTCACACATCCTTTGCAGATCCCATCATGTTTTGTTTGGAATTCTGGAAGACCTTCAATAGCTTTTCTTGCAATATGTAGTGCTCTGTAATGCACATGTGCAAGCCTTCTATGCCAAAGCTCATTTGGCTCTATTGTGTCATGGACCAAGGCTTGTTCTAGATGGCCTTTCAATTTGTACAATCCTCCTTCTTGTTCTCCAATCACCACTGCATCATTCATAGTCTTACCTCTTGGCCACATGATGACTTGACCATCTATGAATGCAACCCTCATTCCTTTTACATCCAATGCTGATATGGAGAGAAGGTTCTTCTTGAGTCCTGGTACAAGAAATACTTCTTTCATTGTTATATACTTACTAGATTCTAGTTTATATGAAGATTCCCCACTACCTTTTATTGGATATTGGTAGTCATCTCCTAGCTTCAACTTGTGAGGTGATTCATGTTCTGACAGTCTTACAAAGGATTCCTTGAATCCAGTCATATGTTTGGAAGCCCCACTGTCTATAAGCCAATCATCACTACCATGAGTAATGTTACCTATAGGAGCGGAGATCATAACATATTCATCCTCGCTTGAAGAATCTTCACTTTCATATCTGGATCTCTTCTTGGATGGTTCATCATCCTCTGCAGCATGAGCATGATGTCTTCTTTTGTTCCCCTTCTTCTTATGAGAGTGGTTCTTGTTCTTAGGACAGTCTTTTGCAAAGTGTCCTATCTCATCACATGTATAACATCTTAATCTAGATGGGTCCTTTCTATTGTTATCTCTATGATGAGAATTCTTACCTTTTAAGTGATGAGTTTTTCTTATGAATTTCTTGGAGTGAACTGTGAGAGCTTGATCTTCACTTCCCATATTCTCTTCTCAAGCTTCTATCTGAGCTTCTTCTTGAGAGCACTCTTCCCATAGTTTGTTGAAATTGACTAGCTTCTTTCTAGCATAGATTCCTTGGATGAAAGAATCCCATGACCTAGGAAGGCCATTCAAAGTAGTCATCACAATGTATACATTTTCCAGTTCTTCATCAACAGCTTCTAATTGTTCCTTGATCTGAGAAACCCTTGTGAAGTAGGACTGGATAGTCTCTGCATTCTAAATCTTCACATTCTTCAGTTGATTCCTCAGAGTCATCTTCTAGTTTATGTTCTTCCCTTCAAACAATTTGGTTAGGGCATCAAACATAGCTTTAGGTGTCTTGAGAGAGGACATCTGTGGGATAAGGTGATCCTTGATAGAATCAGCAATGGTCCTCTTTTCCATAACCATGTTCTTCTTATGTAAGGCCTTAGCCTCATCTCCCTCTAGATTTGGAACCTCCTCATGGATGTAGGAGTCTAACTCATTTTCTTCCAGGACCAGGGAGGTCCTATACTTCTAGGATCGGAAGTTATCAACTCCCTCAAGATTTTCATCAAGCTTGTTATGATCAGACATCTTAACAGAGAACCTTAAATGGAAATACAAAATATTTTAGATCTTCCCAAGTTCAAGATGTCGGATTCGAAACTTGAGCTGAAATCTTGCAGAGCTAGTTCAGGAGCAGATTAGGGTTTTTCTCTTCCAGAGTTTTGTCCACCCAAATGCCTTGAAATTTGTCCCTAACTTATATTTTGGGGAGGAGATCAATCCAAGCCTGGTCTCACTAAAAAATTCCTCTTCTGTGAAAAGCCCTAATTTTTGGCAGGAGTGTCGGGTCCAAAACTGAAAAACCTTAGAATTGGATTTTGCTTCGACAAAAAGATGCACCCTAAGGAGGAGAGTTATTCCACCTTAATTTTGCTTAAAATATGTGGAGAAAGATCCACATACTAGGAAGCCCTAGTTCCCGCAGCTGCATAGTTTCTTCTTCTCAGGTTAGCTCTGATACCATGCTAGTTTTTCAACATTAAGATAGCATTATTAGGATCTTTAACTGAGAGAATAACAAGTACAACAATCAAACACAAGAGACAATAAACATAGTGTTTTTCCTTGGGGAAACCATAAAGGAGAAAACCCCACAACTTCCTCAGAGATAGAATCAACACCAAAATGGTAAAATCCCCAAAATAGTAAGTGATCTCTTGACAGTAGTGATCTTCTTATTATCTAGCCCCAGTGTCTTCTCCTTCCTCAACTATGTGCTATACTTGAGTGTGGATGAGTTTTATGATAAATAGAGACTCTAGTTCTCTATTTATACTAATCCCGACATGACTAAAACCCTGCCAGGGCTGACCTCTACTAGGAGAGTCTAATAACCCTAGTGCCCCAGAACTACGGGGACTTTAACCCTTAGACAATCGGAGGGTTACCCGCCATGAATTGACATGACTTGTTTACATTATTGATTCTCCCGATCGAAAAATCAAGGCATGACAACATGACTCAATTACATTATAGATACATCCCGAAATAAACATCGGGTTACAATACATAAGATACATAGATGAATACATTCCGAAGTTACAAATACATCAACATGTTTGGTAGACTCCTTTTTGATCCTCATGTCCTAGATGCTTCAACTGATTCTGGGAACCAGTATAATTCACATTCCTCATCACTTGAGGAATATTTATCAGCATGAACATGATGTGTTTATTTGACTTGTTCAAGTTGTCCTTTTATTTGAGAAACCCTTGTGAAGTGGAACTACTTGGTCTCTGAGTTTTGTATCTTCTCATTATTCATCTAGTTCCTTAATGTCATCTTTTCTATTGACATTCTTTCCTTCATACAAGATGATCATTGTATCAAACATATCCTTGGGATTATAAAAGGATGATACATGTGAGATTAAATGGAGGTAGAAATAATCCTTTTGGATTTTGCTAAACCATTTTTGTGCTTTGTCTCCGTCTCCCCGTGGATCTACAGCTTCTTATTTGACATAGTTCTCAAGGTCATGCTTCTTCAGGTATGAGAAGCACTCTATACTTCCATTCTCAGAGGTTCTCGACATCTTTAAGCTTTTTATAAAGCTTGTTACTATTTTTTATCATGGTAAAAATGAGAACCTCAAATGGAAATAGAGAGGATAGAACTTACCAATGAGATTGCTTCAACTTGATGCTAGGTTGAGAGATTTTCTGGAAGATTGCTTCTGGTGGACTTAAGATTTGACTAAGAAACAGTAATTTTTCAACATAGGTATATTTCAGATCTTATTGGATATAAATATGCACCTCCTCAAGGATATTTGAGCATCATACTCATTTACCCAAAACTATGAACATAATTGCAAAATATCTTATGCCCTAGTTTTCTTCAATTGCTTCTTCATAATTTCCTAATCTTGTTTCTTCACATATGAAATTAAAGCTCTTCTGGGTCTGCAAATTCGAGCTGAGATATATTGTTATATATTATTTCCAACCCCATATGTTAGAGTATAATTTATTTCACCAATTGGTACTTATGCAAATTTTCCCAAGGTGACTTATTTCGTGATTGTTCAGCATAGCGAACTTGTATGGACTACCACGTGTCACTTTTTCACCTTCGAAGTCTGAAACGTTTACCATAGAAACAAAAGTGTGTTCCCTATCTAAAACATATTGATAAATTTAATTTTGGAATTCCTATATCGATATATGGAAAGTATCCCTAGGTCAACTGTTTAAGGATGAATATTTCTGGGAGGGGATAGAACCCTGAGTTGGAGGAATCATATCTTGTAGATTATAGTGAATATGAGTTTGAAATGTTTACAAATATTACATCATGAATTAATCTATGGCTTGTAAAGGTTTTATCTCTTGAGTCTTCTCTAATATTGAGTTGTATTGAAAGTACCAACATGACTAGTTTTTGTCTTCTAGGGTTTTCAAGCATGAAACCCTAATCTTTAATAGTTGTAGTTGTAGCAGTGTTTTGGCTGCACAAATACTTATTTTAGGGTAGGTATGATACCATGTTAAGTTTTAATTGTTATACAATATTTCATAGCATTTATCATTATAACATCATAACGATATGCAAAAGGATCACTGAAAAATAGACAAGTACAACCACACAAAAGAACACAAAGATTTATCCCGGGAAACCCTCATGGGGAAGAAAACCCAGAAAAAATTCCTCGGTATAAGATGTATCAAAAGTACAATACAATACCCTAGACATGTTCTCCTTTTCCTAACAAATATATAGATATATATATAGATATATCCTACGTGCTATACACAAGTGAGTGTGTGTTTAAATGAAGAACACGACTCCTCTATTTATACTCTTTTTGTCACTTGAATTATAACCTAACAAGTCGGCCCCACTTAACTGACTAGGCTGAATTCATTTAGGAAGACTCAATTTAATATTATATTATAATAATTAGGGAACTATTGACTCGCCTTACAATGGAGGCTTTACCTGATGAATCTATGATGACCAAATACAATAGTAACATCTCGACGGAAGAATAATACATATCCCTTGAGGTACATCAGTGAAATACATTTAGAATATCCCTTGAATATACAATATTTCAACAACTATTTCATACAAATATCCTAATTAAGCTAATAAGATCTAGAAAAACTAATATGGTATGAGAGCTTCTCTGAAAGAAGGCATAATGCATTTGTAGAAACTAGGGATTCCTAGTTCAAGACGGTTCTCTCCACAAATAAACAAGAAAAGAGGGCTAGGATAACTCACCTCACTATGGTGCATATTTTAGTGGAAGCAACTTCAACTTTGAAGAAGTTTCATTTTTTACCTCATCACTAGTATCGGGATAAACTAAGGCATCGTTTCAGAGGATTCCCACCTCGGTATTTAGAGAGTAACCTTGCTGAGAAACTCGCCTCAAGGATCCATATATTTCTATATAAAAAGAATCCCCAAACTCTAATTTTGGAAAATTAGGGTTTATATGTCAAACCTTAAGTTATCCAACTCCGGAACCAGGTCGGACACCTCAATTCGGTAAGATCTAAATATTTGTTACTTCCATTTGAGGTTCTCATTTGAAAATATTAATCACCATACTTAGCTTGAGGACAAGATTGGAGGGGTTTATAAATTTTAAGCATGGAAGTATAGAATATCCCTAATCCTTGAGGAAAATGATTTGGATCAGTACATCACTTAGTAGGTTCTAGAACCAGATGGAGATGAGGCTAAATATGCTCATAAGAGAAGCATGGATAAGGCCAATGGAATTATTTCATATTCTACTAAGGGTCACCTCATCCCCCATGTGTCTTCATTCAAGACACCGAAGGAAGTATATGATTCTTTGACAAAGATGTCCAAAGGAAAGAACATCAATGGGAATATGACTTTGAGGAGCCAATTGAATAATGTGAAGATGCAAAACTTCTTGACTATATATTCTTACTTCACAAAGGTTTCTCAAATCAAAGAACAAATTGAAGCGGTTAAAGAGAATGTTGAAGAAGGAGAAATTGTAATGACTATCTTGAATGGTCTCCCTAGATCATGGGATTCATTCATTGAAGGAATTTGTGCAAGAATGAGGCTTCTCTCTTTCAACATACTTTAAGAAGAATGTGCACAAGAATATTCTCAACTTGTGACAAGAGAAGAGAAGGTGGGAGAAACTAAAGATCAAGCTCTCACAGTTCACACCAGGAACAACTTCAAGAAGAAGGAGAAGAAGGAGAACTTTCATCACAAAAAGAAGAAGGAAAAGAAACAAAATAAGACCAAGAGAGATACTTCAAATTATCAATGCTATACTTGTGATGAAAAGGGACACTTTGCAAGAGATTATCCCATTAGGAAAATAAGACACCATGCTCATGTTTCCGAATATGATGATCCAACAAACAAAAGATTCAGAAGAGAGAAGGATGATTCAAATGAAGAGTATGTGCTAATATCAGAACTTACTGGCACAATCTCACATGAAATAAATGATTGGCTTGTTGATAGTGGAGCTTCTAAACACATGAAGGGATATAAGGAATCATTTGTTAATATGTCTAAACATGAGTCACCTCACAAGGTCAAACTTGGGGATGATTACCAATACCCCATAAAAGGGAGTGGAGAAGATTCATACAAGATTGACTCTGGGAAATCATTAAAGATGAAGGATTTGCTATATGTTCCAGGATTGAAGAAGAATATTCTCTCCATCTTTGCACTAGATTCAAAGGGAATTAGAGTTGGATTTGTTGATGACTGAGTTCTAATGTGGCCTAGAGGGAATACAATAGAGAATGCAACCATGGTTGGAGAAGAATATGGGTGATTGTACAAGTTAAAGGGACAGCTTGAACAAGCATTGGTTCATGAGTCAATTGAACCAAGTGAAATATGGCATAGAAGGCTTGCACATGTGCACTACAGAGCACTACCGATGGAAAGCAAAGAAGTATCTGGACTTCCATAGATCAAGGCAAAGAATGAAGGAATTTACAAAGATTGTGCACAAGGAAGGAATTCAAAGAATACATCTCCCAGTAGTGAGAGAAAGGCCAAAGGAATACTAGAGATAGTACAATCAGATGTATGTGGACCCATGTCTTCTAACTCATTAAGTGGGCATGTGTACTATGTTTCCTTTATAGATTATTTCTCACCTAATACTTGGATATATTTATTGAAAGGAAAAAATGAATTTTTTAGTAAGTTCATGGAATATAAATCCTTGGTCAAGAACCAAACTGATAGGAAGATCAAGACTCTACGATCAGATAATAGTGGGGAATTCACCTCAGAAGAAATCAAGGAACTATGCAGAGAGTCAGCGATTAAGACAGAGATGAGTACCCTATACAATCCTCATCAGAATGGGGTTGCAAAATGAAAGAACCTAACCATCATGGACTCCGCAAAAGCAGTGTTGCATGACCAAGATCTTTCTATCCACCTTTGGGAAGATGTAGTAAGGACAACTATGCAATATGTACAAAATCATACTCCTTATCGAGTACTTGACAACAAGACTCCTAAAGAGGATTTCTCAAGAGGGAAACTGGATTTTAGCCATCTAAGAATATTTGGTTGCCTGGTGTACATACATATACCAAAGGAGAAAAGGAACAAGATCGATCCTTCTGGGAATAAGGGTATGAAGACTTGACATAGTTCAGATCCAAGAGGACACCTATTCAAGAGGTTGAGGAACCTAAATATATTAGAGCTCGAGATATGGAAATAAGAGAACTAGTTCCAAAAGACCATGAATATCATGACATGGTAGAACCACAAGAGGCGATGATACAATCCTTGAGAAGGACTCCCAGAAGAGGACACCAACATGGGAATGAGAGCTCATATGAGAAGAAAAAAGGTATGGCAGTCTAAAAGGAATACATAGAGAGAGAAAACAGACAAATCCCTACAGTATCTATGTTGCTTTTCTATGTGACATCATTGACAGAGAACCTCCCACCTATTAATAGGCTTCAGAAAAGAAAGAATTGAAGGATGATATGATCGAGGAGTATCAGTCGATCATGAAGAATGATGTTTGGGAGATAGTTCAGAGACTGAAAAATAATTTTTTCATGACTTTTAAGTGGATATACAAGATTAAGTATGCTGCAGATGGAAGCATTGAGAAATACAAGGCAACACTAGTACATGTGAACTTTTTTCCCATGGAAAATCGTTGCTATAGCAACACTTTTCTGTCACTATAGTGATGAATAGAACCCCAAGTTTTTGTTGCAAAATTATCATCGCATTAGCCACACTTAGAATATTTTGTCAGTATAGTGACAAAACATCTATGACACGTGGTGATTTTGGCCTATGATTCGAAAACCTATGGGCATCACTATAGAGACATTTACGTGTCTCTAGAGCAACGTCTTGGATAGCGATGAAAGATTGTGGAAAATTCATGCACCTATGTCATAATGCGTTTCGCTAGAGAAACGTCTTGGAGTCTCTATAGTGGCGAAGGATTGTGGAATATTCATGCGCTTAAGTCATAATGCATAGCTAGAGAGCGACGTCTTGTTGTCGCTATAGTGCTTCACATTTGTCAAAATAGCAATGACAATGCGTTGCTATAGGCACAAAAATAGCAACGTTAATGCATCTATATAGTGATGATAGTTCATGGTGAATTAGAAGCGACTAAGCACTAGTCTGTCATTGTAGCAATGTCACTATGTCGCTATATCAAAACCAATACATTGCTATAAAGACGTTTACTGTGTATGTTTAAAAACAATATATAGAATTCATAGAAAATATTGTATTTAAAATCTAGGCATAGCTATAGGAACTTACAATGATGTTGGTAGGCAATGAGTATTAGAGACTAAATATCCTCCTCGAAACTAATGTCCACCTCAAAACTGTATAGTATAGCTTATATATTTCAAGAACATAGCCTATTACTTATTAGTATAGAATTTATTTAAGTCTTGATAAATATTATTAGGAATAAAAATGAGAAAATGGAATCCTTCCAAACCGCATATCCTACTTTCAATGGAATCCTTCTATCATATATTACCTCCATTTTCCTACCTCATACAACTTAACAAGTGCAATATTTCAGCTTTATGTTATGCTACCTCAGAATATGAAGTTTGAACCATTACCATCCTAGAATAAATGCCATTATCATGCTTCGAAGTCTTGAAATAACTTGATTGTGATGGAATCTGGAACAATGATTGTGTTCTAATTGTGCAGTACACACTATATTTTTTTGTTTATCATAGCTATTCACAAAATTTCTAGTGTTGTAATTTATATGGAAAAACTAATTAGAGCATGTATTATGTATTGATACAGTATTGTGCTACAATTCTACAAGTTAGATAACCATTCTACAATGTGTACATGTTTAACATACAAGATTACTAAAACCATTCATTGATATAAAAAAATGTTGTTAATTCTTATAAAGTTGTTGATCTAACAACATAACCATACAATATTGGTCATTCAATGCCAAGAATAAGGCTCAATTGTATAAAATAAAACAAGCATTCCTTCATAATCACTACTCAAGCAACATCACAATGGAATATCCTGATATAAAATATAACTCTATTAAAATGAAAATCAAAGATAAACTAAAAAAGTGAGCATAGACAAACAACATAGAATACTAAGATTATCATAAAGACAAGTAAGATGTTTTTGCAGAAAAGAGATTGTGTTCAAATTGATCTAAGAAAATGGTTTTAGATCATATAAAATATTGATATAAACAGTTACCCCTAATCATGTTGATATAGAGATTATGCTCACACAATGACCAAAAACTAGACAAGTTGTGATACATGTAAAAATCAAGAATACCATTGCCAGGAATTGTATGTATATCAAACAAGCCATTCCTATTTAGAGGGAATAAATGAAGAATAAGTCAACTACGTTAACCACTAAGTAGTTCTAATTCTAATAATTAGAAAAGAAATTTTATAAAAATCTAATACCTCAAAGTAAGGTAAAGTAGAAAATACCTTCACTTGTAAATTTTCATTTTATGGATTCTTCAAATGACGAGTCCTATGAAATGTCAACTCATAAAGCTGGAAAAGGATTCAAATTCACTAAATTCGGTATTGGTGTAATTTATATTCATACAATTGGGTAATATAAGATTAATAAGATACAAATCCAAAAATTTCCACCATAAAAACTTTAAAGTTATCTTCACTGAAAACAAGTGACTAGCGAGATAGAAAAAATTGTATATTGAATATAGGTCCATCCATAAATAGAAAAAGATAATTACTGAAACACTCTGCCTATGTGTTAGTTACTGATCTCCTCTTCTTTTTCTTATACACTATAGTTGTAGCAACTAATGTAGAACATTATCTTCTCTCAATTAAGATGCCAAGTGAGTATACAATAAATGATATATACCATACTTTTCTTTTGAGAAATGTGTGTGATTTTGATTTCACAAATTAAAAAAACAACAAGAATGTTGTAAATAAACATATATGTGTTCATTGTTTGGATATTCAGGCTGCAAAATAGTAAACTCCTTGGAACTTAGATTTAAAACATTTCTATCCTATTTGACTAGAATTAGACCACAAACACAATTACGCATGATAACATGATGTAGTCATGGAAAGATCAATAAGAGTGACTTATTAATGGAGGTAAATATTCCCCTTGAGCTCCATTTGCTAAAATCTAATAAAAAATTGAATGTCTCAATCATTAACATATATTAACTATTCTTAGGATGACCCATCACTATGATGTTTGTCTGAATATCCACATGAACTTAAGAACTATCTGGGAAATATTCTACAGATCATACAGTTGAGTTATCCATAATATTGGTAGTCAATCACTCATACATCATAAAATTATCCATTTCCAATAATTATAATATACTTCAACCCCTTTCTCCCTTGGGGTTGTGTATCTAAACCAAAAATAAAGAATTTGAAATAACCAGATTGTGCACACACAAAATTCCACTACCTATGATGAGGTCCAATAACCACCCTTTTTGTCATGCATTGGGAATTACATTAAATTGTTTAAGACTAAATTTTCGACCTTAAAGTGTAGTCCCACATGCATACTTACACCCACGTGCATTGGCATGATCTATCAACATTATGATGAAACAAAATATAATATTCTAAAATTTTGTACCTTATCCCATACGACGTTCCCTAAGATTCTTCAACTCACAATTATGTTGAAAATGGACAATGAGAAGCATTATAATTACTTAGGATAAAATTCAAAATTACTTACCTTGAGCAAAGTCCACCATCAGTAGCACCCCATCTTAGTCCTATACCAGGAGCAGAAAATTCTCTGTCTTTCACTTCACTGGACTACACAAAGCACCACTCTAAAGACACAAGATCCATAAAAATGTTTAACACACACATTTCAAACCATTTTGATGAAAGTTGCAAACTCTTAGGCAGATTTAGCTCATTTGTATTTTATAATTATTTTTCTTAAATATTCAAACTTAAAAATGAAACAATAAAACAACCATGTCCATCATAGAAAAACCATACCTCAATATCCTTCATGTTCATCATCTCCCAAAAACAATGAGTTACAATAACCATTAAAGTACTTAAAATAATAACACTAATAATAGTAGTGATCTATATAAGATCTAAGTTGTTAATGAAAGACAAAAATATATAACAATAGCATGATATATTAGATCTGGACTAAATATAAACTCAACATAAGATGTTAGGGAGGAGCTCTCTTATCCTTAGAAAAAATTCTTCTAAACGGACTTCAACCTATTAGCATTAGGTTACTTGCATGAGACTCAACTAGACCAACATACCTATGAAAGGAGAGAACCCAGTACCGAAAAAGACCATACAATAGATCATCCAACCCTCACAAATAAAAAATAGTAGCAACACAGCAGTACGACCAACTTGTAATAAAAAATGACATCAAAGTACTCCAAAAAAAGTCATATAAGGTAGCGATATGGTGGATGGAACCTAACGAGGGCTCTTAAGGTGAACGCAAGGGTGCAAGAATGTAGAAAGCAACTAATGTGGACAAGTCTTGCAAAGTGCAAAAAAAGTATTCAAAACAATTTTTGGCTCATCCTCCCAACAGATGGAAAGAATGCCCACATATGGAAGGAATATGCACGCAAAAATGCACAAAAGGTTGAAAATTTCCTTGTGGGCATGTTTAACTAACTACGAGCATTTTATCTTAGTCTTGCATGCATAATGCAATACTTGTAGGAAATACATAGAAAAACGCACGCAGGAAGAATAAAAATGCGAGCATGAGTGAAGGAGATGTTATTAAAATGCATGCAAGGTCCCCAATATGCCTGCAAGTTGAGGAGAAAAATGTCGCCCAAGCCTCAATAATATCCTCAAGCCTCAAATATGCCCACACTTGAGAGTAGAAATGCCCATAGGGAAATAGAGAAATAAAAATTCCCACAGGGCAATAGAGTAAAAATGCCTGCAGCCTGTAAAAATTCCCGCAACTAGTGAAATATTCCCACATTTAAGTTGAAAAATACACTTACATCAATCCTCCAAATTGGATAAGCACTTGATTTTGGAAAATGTCTGCAACCTATTCAGAAATGCCCTGTAGACATTTTGAAAATGCCCATTGGACTGATAAAATGACCACACTACCTTATAAAATGACCACAAGAATCAAACATATGCATCTAGGTCTAGACAAATGCCCACAAATATCCACAAAAGGTTGAAAAATGCTAGCAGGAAACCATAGAAATAGATGAATTAAAATGCAAAAATAAATTAGCTACAATATGTTTACAGAAATTAGATGAATTAAAATGCAAAAATAAATATCTTGAGATGAACAGACCAACAAGGTTTTATGGGGGAGAATTAGTATACATATTGATAAGGAGAGCAGTATGGTTAGATAAAGAAAGGAAAATAAAGTGAAGCATCATTGTGATGTTGTCATTGATGCATGCTTACCTTTTATAAATTTACTAGATGACTGTCGATACATTCATTATGCGTGCATATCCTTAGATGCCATGGGAATTTCAATGATAAAGTTAAACACTTGAAAGGTACAACTAAAGTAAATATGTTATGGGAAGACTAACCTTATAAAAATATTCTTCAACTATATTGTATGACCATTTAGATGGAGATGGAAGGTACAATAGTAAAGGAAAAAGGATGTTAATAACATAGGATGATGACATTGCAGAAATGAATATAAAGGTTGATCACAAAGGATGATGACATGGAAAAAAGGACAAGACACTTTGGACATCAATTCAACGTGAAGGTAGGTTACCCTGTTATATTTTTATCAATTAGATAGTATTATCCTAGGATATTATCTGAGAGAATAACATGCACAACAATCAATCACAAGAGACAATAGACACAAAGACTTTCCTAGGGGAAACCATAAAGGAGAAAACCCTGCAACTTCCTCAGAGATAGAATGAGCACCAATGGCAGCAGTAAAACCCAAAGACAGAAAGATGATCTCCAATAGATGTTCTCTCTCTCACTTGATCGATATTCTTCTCTCTCACCTATGTGCTATATCTAGGTGAGTGTATATTACAAATAGAGAGTATCACTCTCTATTTTTACTAGTTTCTGACTTGACAATCACTTACCAGGGATGACTTCTCTAGGAGATTCTAATAACCCTAGTTCCCCGAAACTGTGGGGAATTTGACCCTTGATCAACTAGGAGGGTTAACCTCTATGACTTTACATGACTTGATTACATTAATGATTCCCCCGATAGGAACATCAGGGATCAATGAAATACAATATATGAAATATACAAGCGAATACATTATAAAGTTACAAATACATCAACACTCCCTCTTATATAGGAATGTATTCTCTTGACATAATACATTAGCACAAGTATTCATCATTGAATCTCTAGATCATCATCACTGGATCATTAGATCATCATCAAAGCTGGATCATCACTAGATCATCATCAAAGCTGGATCATCACTAGATCATCATCAAAGTTGGATCAACACTGGATCATCACTAGATCATCATCATCATCATCATCATCAATGTTTCCGCTAGCTTGATCAAATGGTGCTATCTCTCGATTCTTTTTGTCATAGGAATTTCTACAGAGCCAGCCCTTTTTCATGTTGGTTGTAGGCCCAGCCTCCATGTAGGTCTTCATCAACAACACTTATATCATCGGCATGGTAGGAGACACCTACTACCATCTAAGAAAGGATTCAACATTTACATTCACCAGCATGGCAGGACACACCTACTACCATCTGTGAAAGGCTCCAGCACTTACATTCACCAACATGGTAGGACACACCTACTAACATCTATGAAAATCTCCAACACTTAAATTCACCAACATGGTAGGAAACACCTACTACCATCTGTGAAAAGGATCTAGCACTTACATCCACTGGCATGGTAGGACACACCTACTACCATCCATGGAAAGGCTCCAAAAATTACATTTAATAGCATGGTAGGACACACCTACTACCATCCAGAGAAAGGCCCCAGCAATTACATCTACTAGCATGGTAGGATGCACCTACTACCATCCATAGAAAGGCCCTACACTTACATCCAACAGCATGGTAGGACACACCTACTACCATTTGTGGAAAGGATCTACACTTACATCCATCGGCATGGTAGGATGCATCTACTACCATCCGAGGAAAGGCTCAACACTTACATCTGACTATAGGAGGAACCAATATTTCCACCATGTCATAAGGGCACAACACTTATATCTAACCATGGGAGGAACCAATCCTACCACTATGTCAGAAGGGCACAACACTTATATCTAACCATGGGAGGAACCAATCATGCCACCATGTCAAAAGGGCACAACACTTATATCTGACCATGGGAGGAACCAATCTTGCCACCATGTCAAAAGGGCTCAACACTTACATTTTACCATGGGAGGAACCAATCCTACCATCATGTTAGAAGGGCACACAACTTATATCTGACCATGGGAGGAACCAATCCTACCACCATGTTAGAAGGGCTCACAGACTCATCACTTCCTCTTGGAAGGAACCTCGATCTGAAGAACACCAAGCTTCTTCCTGAAGTATTCAAACTTCACTTTGGCTAATGGCTTGGTCAACACATCAGTGCTCGTCCCTCACAACATACTAAAGATTTACTACTCCTATCTGAACCATATCCCTAATATAGTGATATTTGATCTCGATATGCTTCGAATTTTCATGGAACATCGGGTTCCTCAACAACTTCACACAACTCTGGTTGTCACAATATATGCAAGTAGCATCTAACTGGAGATCAAACAAATTAGACAGTAGATTCCTCATCCACATTGCCTCACAACTAGTCAAACAAGTTGCAACATACTTTGCTTCTACTGTACTCAGTGCCATGTAAGACTGCTTCCTGCTAAACCAAGAGATCACACCTGATCCCATACTGAAGCAACACCCTCAAGTGCTCTTCCTATCAATGGCACTGCCTACCCAATCTGAATCAACATAACCCTCTAGGTTAATCTTCTTATTCACCTCATACTTGAGCCCATAATCAACTATACCTTTTAGGTACCTCAAAATATGCTTTGCAGCAATTAGGTGAACATGTATCGGATCCATCAGGAACTGGCTCAATGTGTTCACAGCAAAGCAAATATCCAGTCTCATATTCATCAAGTACATCAAGGACCCAATCATTTGATGATACATCATAGCATCAACCAACTCTGATGAAGCATCACTCAATAGCTTCAGGCTCAATGCCATATGTGTGGTCCTGGTCTTGCAGTCCATCATCTTGAACCTCTTCAGGATCTCTACTACATACTTCCCTTGTCCCAGGGAAATTCCATCTATATTCTGCCACACCTCCATGCCTAGAAAGCAGTTCAACATACCCAAGTCCTTCATCTCGAACTTGGTAGCAAGCTTCCTCTTTGTATCAGCAATCAACCCATATACACCTGTTACAAACAGGGCATCTACATAAAAAAGGAGTATCAATGGGTTCCCTTCTTCAACCTTGTAGTAAAGGTTGGAATCTTCTTTACTCTTGGTAAATCTCAAACTAGATAGGAAGCTGTCAATTCTACCATACCATGTCTTGGGTGCCTATTTCAAACCATGCAGGGATTTCTTCAATTTACACAAATGAGTCTCCCTGTCATGTGTCTCAAAACCAAGTGGCTACTCCACATACACTTCCTCTTCCACTACACCATTCAAGAAATCAGTCTTGACATCCATCTAGTGTATCTTCCATTTAATTACTACAGCCAGAGAAAGTACTGATCTGATGGAAGTGTATCTGTCTACAGGTGCAAAAGTCTCTTCATAATCTATTCCTTCTTTCTGGGAGAAGCCATAAGCCACAAATCTTGCTTTATATTTCTCTATGCTACCTTCTGTAGCATGCTTGATCTTGTAGATCCACTTAGAAGTCACAACAGACTTCCCCTCTAGTCTAGGGACAACATCCTAGACATCATTATTCATGATCGATTGGTACTCCTCGATCATAGCATCCTTCCATTATTTATTCTGTACCGCTTCTTCATAGTTGGAAGGTTCTTTATAGATGATGTCACGTAATACAGCTACATAACCAGAGTAGGACCTGGTTCTTTTCCTCTCCCTGTGCAATTATTTTGGAGCCCCATATCTTTCTACACCTTGGATAGCCTCTCATACCCATGTAGGTTTCCTATTGTGAGGATTCTTCTCTTGGGGTGGATCTACAAGTTCCTGGGGTTCTTCTATTTCTTGGTCTTCTTCTTGAGTTGCATCGTTCATAGTTGTATCTTGAATCCTGGGTACTTCTGTTTCTTCAGGGTCTTCAGTTGGTCTCTTTCTAGATTTGTTGTAAGCTGATTCTTCATCGAATGTTATGTCTTTGCTAATGTCAATCTTCTTGAATCCTGGGAAGTATATTCTGTAAGCCTTTGAGCTTTCAGTATATCCCACAAATATACCCTTCTTTCCTGAATGATCTAAGTTTGTCCTGTTTTCTTTTGGAATGTGTATGTACACTGGACATCCAAATATTATGAGATGGATAACTTATGTTTTCTTGCCAGAAAATACTACTTCAAGTGTCTTGTTCTCGAGTACTCTGTGTGGAGTACAGTTCTGTACATAAACAACCATCTTGGAAGATTTTTCCCATAGATGCATGGGAAGATCTTGATCATGAAGCATTTCCCTTGCAACTTCCATGATCATTCTATTCTTTCTTTATGCAACCCCATTCTATTGTGGATTATATGGAGTGGTCAACTCCCTCTTAATCCCCAAATCTATGCATAATTCTTTGGATTCATTTGATGTTAATTCTCCGCTGTTGTTTGATCGAAAGGTCTTGATTTTTTTTTCTGTTTGGTTATCGATCAAGGCTTTGAATTCTTTGAACTTGTTGAATACTTCATCTTTGTTCTTCAAGAAGTATATCCATGTCTTCCTAGAAAAATCATCAATGAAAGAAACATAGTATACATACCCTCTCAATGAAATGGATGACATCGGACTGCATACATGGGAGTGGATGATTTCCAAGACTCCTTTTGCCTTGCTCTCGCTACATGGAAATGTCTTCTTTGTGCTCTTTCCTTGCGCACATCCTTTGCAAACACCTTCATGTTTTGCCTGTATTTCTGGAAAAGCTTCAACAAATTTTCTTGCAAGTGGTAGTGCTCTATAGTGCATGTTGATTGCATGGGCAGACCTGGGTTTACTATGATGAACCAACAACACCCCTAGCTCACTGGCCCTTTCGGCGACAGACCGCACAGCGGCCTGAAGTCTCACCCAAAGTGATTCTAATGGGTTGGCCAAGGACTCAAGCGTCTTGGACCAGGTTCCATGGCAATCTTACTGGTGGCTCGCAGCTCTCCTAGCTGCGAGATCTCTTTCCTACGAGCCACGCGATCTTCCACTCGCGATGCGCGATCTATTCCCCACTCGTGGCCCTTCTAGCCACGGCGTCTCTACCCTTGCGCACGTCGTGTAGATTCTTCTCCCATCGCACAACTTCCTCCTTTCCACAATAGTCCCAATCTCATCGCATCGCCACGCCCCATGCGACACGTAACTCCTGCTCAACACTAAGTCCTCAACCTACGGTATCACGCACCGCAGATCCTCTGCCGGTGCAGTATCGCCTTCTTGCGATACCCTCCTCTCGTGGCTTAGTGCACTTAGCATTGTTCGTGTCGACGCACAAGACCTGATACCCAAACTGTCTTACTGTGATTAATTAACTATCTAAGGCAAGCATAAATAAGTCCTTATACGATGTGCCAAGGGTTTCAACTTATATCTATCTTCCTGTAGTGCTGTAACTAAACAACTCATTCATACATTAACTGTAAGCAAATTGCATAACATAATGGATGGATGCAGCAAATAAACACAATATGCAAACCAATCACAGAACACGGGATTTTAACATGGTTCGCCCCCAGGATGGGAGTTACATCCACAGAACTCTGCTTCTCTATTATAGCTTAAGGGAAGGCAAACACAGTTCTGCTGCACCTCACATGCAACTCAAGATCCTCTCTCTTAGATCTTTCTTCTCTACCTTTATGTTGTCGCTCTTACAACATACTCTTCCCTCTCATTCGATCCCTACAGATCGTTACACACATGCTCTATAAGCCCGCTACTGGTTTCAGTAAGATTGCTACAGCTAAGACCAGAACCAGAGCTCGACTTTTACAACAGTCTACTTATCCTTATTTCCTATTTCAATAACGACTGTCTAACTATCTAACCAACCCTTTACAATACAAAATTACATCCTTTTATAAGCAGCCCGAAGGTCTTTCTTTTACAACACTGTGGGCCTGTCCCAACAGTAACCCAAACCCTAATTAGTGACAGTCAGTCCTCTCTGTCCTTAAGGTAGCTGCTTCCTGTCACATCACAGCTCTCTGCAGTCTTCCATGCTTCCCGGCACTGACCATGGGTACTATGTGCCGCTTCGCTTTTCTGTCCTTTGTCTTCAATGCTTGAGCCTCGTTGCTCCTTCTTCTTTATGAGGGTCACTGAGCCCTCCTGTCTTCCTCCGCTGCCTTCAATGTAGTGGGTGAGCTCTCCCTTCTCAGCCGCTCAAGTACCGTTGCCTTTATTTGACTTTCCTATCTCAAAAGTCATGGTTTCTGGCTCTGCTCTGCAGCTGGACCCGTGCTGCGGCATCGTAGCTCCGTCTTATCTTCTTTCCGCCAAAACTTATCTTTCCACCAAAACTAGAAGCTTCTTCTGTAGCTGCGGGACCCTACTCCAACAGTCCCCTAACACTTACTTGTGGCTCACCCTCGAGCCACTACCAGTGGGCTTCTCCTATCGTAGCTTCTCCTTCGCCTCCTGCGAAGTGCGCTGGAGCCTATCTCGAAGTCCTGCGACTTCGTTCTTCATTACCTCGACACGTTCTCTTGCCGAGTCAAGCAGGGCTTAATCAACCTTGGAGTCGTCTGTCTGATCAATTTCTTCTCTTACAATGGTGAACTCCTTCATTTTCTGCTCGGCTGCGTCGACCAGCTCAGTGATCTGCTCCTGATAGGGTTGAAGCAGGTCACTAATGTGGACCTCCTGTGTTCTTAGCCGCTGCGCTTCCTACTGCAGTTGGTTCATATCCTTTGTCTTCCTCATCTTGTGGAGAGTGGCTAAGCTCTTAATTTCTTCTTTCATGGCCGTTGCAGTAGCCTCTACCTGCTGAATATTCTGTTGGATTTCTGCTCTCTCCGGCAACTCATCTAACTTGGCCCATGTGTCTGTTGCTTCCTTGAGTATCGGCACTGCTTCTTCAATGTGAGATTTCACCTGCGCAGAAGTGAGTCGAAAGGCTTCTACTCTCTCTTTCTGGTCTACCTCAGAGGTGTCTCAGATACAAGCTTAAAGCTCGGTGATCTATACTTCGTGGTCTGCCTTCAACCTGGCCACCTCTTCATCCATTCTAACCACAATTTCTACGAGAGCCTTTTATCTGTCTGCTACTCTCCTTAGCTTCTGGGAGGTAGGTAATGCGAACTCAATGTTACATTTGGGTAGCTCTAAGGTAATACTCTGTAGTGCCTAAGAGAGTTCCTGATCCCTGTCCTGACATGTTTTTAACTCATCTACCTTTTTCTGATAGTTGGTAGCAAGTGCTGCATTCTACTTCTTCAACTGCGTGTTCTGCTTGTAAGTCGCAAGCTCTCTTCCCTTGAGCTCTGCGGTTAGCTGCTGCTGGATCATGTATAATTGGTCAATGTGGAATTCTGCAAGGTTAACCTCAATGGATTGCCCCAATTGAACCGGTGGGTCCTTCATTGTCGCAGGGAATCGGATACTCCCTGGTGGAATCAACACGGTGTTGAGGCGATCCGTTGCTAAGCTCTCTTCGCGGGATAGTGGCTGTGTCAAAGTTTCTCCGACGGTCGCCTTTACTGATGGAGTGTATAGCATGGCAGTATTTTCTGTGAATGTTTTTAAGTCAAGAAGCTATTTTTCTACTGTGCTCTGCATATTTTCCTGCGATGACTTCACCGCGTCAAATGAGTCCTTTAATGTGTCGCACGTCCTTGTTGCGATGAGTTCATAGTCATCATCTGTTAGTGCAGTCTGTGGGACTGGTTTTGAAGTTTTCTGCTTCTTTCTCTGCTGTGTCTCTGTGGTCCCTTGGCTTCCATTCTTTGTCGTAGGTGTCTCTGCTGATTCTTCTGGTAGGTATTTTCTCTTTTTGCGTGGCGGTGGCACTTCTATTGTACCTTGTGCCTGGGTGTCCAATTTTTCTTTGCCCTTTTCTGGTGGGTCTGTCTGGGTGGTCTCCATTGGCAGTGGTGTGGTATCTTCATATTCTTGTCGCCATTGGTCATCAAAGCCTTTGATGACATTCTCAACGTCCTGCATTGTCATTATGAACCAGCCAGGAGCCCAATCGTCCCTTTTAGTCCTTTTAGGCCTTAGGTAGATTCTATGGCTGTCTACCCTAAAATTAAGCCGGTTATCATATGCGTCCACAGTCTCTATACTGATCCTTGGTGATTGCTTGATAAGGTTCTTCAACATCAAATAGTATTCATAAAATACTATCGTATCAACCTGTTTCCTTGCTTGACTGTTGGTTTCCCATAAACTGGCATAGCGCACACCCCTGGGCGCTCCTCCTGCGATCTGTGGGAATTGGCTGTTGGGCGGTTCCTTCCATGCAACGAATGCACACAGTATAAGCAACCACGAGAAGTGGAAAGGGTGGTTGGCTTGATCTTGGGCTGCCAAACAATCTTCCTGAAACATATTTAATAAAAATAACGACCAAATGAACTGCTCTCCTTCTATAACTTGTATGGCCAGATTGATCACCGATCCTGTGACTTCCTTCGGTCGGACCTTGGTAAGAAGTCTACCTGCAAGAAGACTGGCTGTAAATATGAGTGTCTCATTCTGTTAACTCGTGATATCATAAGCCCTGCCTCCCCGTTGTAGCTAATACTTTTTAACTAAGGCTGCTGGCAGTTTGGAGTTCTTGGTCTTTCCTGTTATCTGTATCTCGGGATCTTTACCAGTCTTAGACAGGCCGGTAACACGGTGTATCAAGTCGAAATTGAGGTCAATTTTGTGACCTAGCCAGAGATAGCCTCCATGTACACACAATAGGAGGACACTCACCACAGCATTGACCTCTGCGCTATGTCCAAAATGGGGTAGTCTCAACACATTGAGCAGACCTGAACGCTCAATCTCGTCAGAGATTTACCAAATCTGGAAAAATTATTTGTACTGTTTCCAAATCTACGGTAGGGGATACCGGTCATTTCTTCATTAACTACCTGTCAGACAGTGACTTGACTAGCCCACTGTCGGTTGCAAACTGAGTACGTGGCAGGGGGAAACATCTTACTGCTGCGATGCAACTCCGCATCACCTGCGCAAACAAACAGTGTCAAAATTATTATTATTATTATTATTATTATTATTATTATTATTTTTGCGATTCCTCATTCTTAGAAAATTCCTACTGGTGTAGACTCATTCCTGGTGCGATGCCTCCTTTCAACTACACTGGACATCTGCACCATCATAAACTAGTTTAATCTAGGGCTGAGAGGTGAGGTGGCTATCACTATAGAGCTTAGGCCTACTACCATTGATCCATGTGGGAAGAAGCTCCCCGTTCAACTGGCTAAGCTGAACGGCACCTCCCTCCGTAACTTCCTGTATCTGATATGGCCCCAGCCAATGTGTCTTGAACTTCCCTGGAAACTTATTGAATCTGTTGTCATAGAGGAGTACTAGGTCTCCGATCTAGAAAGTCTTACTCTTAATGTGTCTGTCATGCCAAGGTTTTTCTCGTTCTTTCTGCACTTTCTGATGGAATTCGGCGATGAATCTGTCTTCTTCTAAGGCAAGAAGTTGTGCTAGCCTTTCCTCCACTGTGTCTGTATCAGTCATCGCAGTAATTTGAGCGACTCTTAAATTGGGAAGAATGTACTCCATAGGCATAACAACCTCCTATCCATATACCAAGTTGAAAGGTGTATGTCCCGTGAGCTTCTTGCATGTGGTTCTGTATGCCCATAATACAGCGTTAACTCTGAGATCCCAATCATTCCTTTTGTTATTGCAGATCTTAGTAAGAGCATTTTCTAAAATCTTATTGAAGGCCTCCACCGTACCATTAGCCTGTGGATGGTAGGGAATGCTTTTGTAGTGCTGAATCTGGAATTCTTCTGTCAAATCCTCAATGGTGTGGTTCAAGAAATGTGTGCCTTGATCGCTCATCAAAATTACTGGGCATCCAAATCTACTGATGATGTTTTCAAACAGGAACTGTGCAGCTGTAGCAGCATCACAATTTCTTACTTCTTTGGCCTCTACCCATCTGGTGAGGTACTCTGTTCTGGTAATAATATATCTCGCTCCTATGCGCTTTCTCAGTGGGTTGATAGGACCCACAAAGTCTATAGCCCATTTGTCAAATGCGCGCAGCGTGACCTGTGGTCGCAGCAGAATTTCATCGCGTCGCGAGGGTTTTCCCACCCTTTGGCAGTATCACAACATCTACAAAAGTCCTTGGTGTCTTTGTGTAACATAGGCCACCATAGTCCTGCCTCCAGGATTTTTTGTACAGTCGGCTTTCCAGCATAATGACCTCCTGCGGTTCCTGAGTGTGCCTCTTTAAGAATAGCATATTTTTCATGCGGCATTACACATCTGTGTAGAACTTCATCCGGACCTAAATTGTATAGGCATCCTGCAATGAGGGTGAAGTCTACTGCCTTAACAATTAACTGCTTCTTTTGCTACTTAGTGAAGTCATCAGGTGCTACTCCTGTAGTGAGGAATTGAATAATGTCGGCATAGTAGTCATCTGTGATCTGCACAGAGAACAACTGCGCATCGGGCAGATTGTCTTCTAGGTTACTGGGCTCTTCCCCTGATTCTATACATGACAGATGATCTAGTCCAGCATTCAGTCTTCCTGGTTTCACAATGATTTCAAAATCATACTCCTAGAAGAGGAGTAACCATCTGCAGATTCTCCCCCCTAACACTGGTTTATTGACTAGGTACTTCAATGCGGAATGGTCAGTAAACATTTTAAACGAGGCACCCAATAGATAGTGCCTGAACTTCTGCAGTGCATACACCATAGCTAAGCCCTCTCTTTCTATTGTGGTGTAGTTTTTTTTCTGCTGTTGATAACTTTCTGCTGGAATATGCGATGGGATGGTCAAGATCCCCTTCTCCTGGCTGTGTTAAGATGACTCCTAGTGCGATGCCAGATGCATCCACGTGTACATAAAATGGCTTAGTCTAGTCTGGAAACACTAGGATGGGTGCTGTAACCATCTTTTCTTTAAGGATGTCTAGGCTTTGCTGACATTCCTCATTCCATAGGAATTTTACATCTTTCTTCAGCAATTTCTCCATTGGTGCTGTAATATTTGCGTAGACCTTGATGAACTTTCTGCAGTACCTGGTATGACCAAGTACTGTCCTCAGTTGCTTGACTGAGTTGGGTGCTGGAAGGTTTACAATGATGGCAATATTTGCAGGATCTACCATCAAGCCTTGTCTGCAAACAATGTGACCCAACAAAATACCAAATGGTGCACAAAATATACATTTCTTCAAGTTCAGAGAAATCTGGTACTGCCTACATTTCTCTAACATTAGTCTTAAGTCTCCCATATGCTTGTCAATTAGTCCAAATATAGTCCAATCATCAAAATATACTTCTAAGAATTTATGGATGTATTATTTAAATACAGCAACGACTACTCTAGAAAATATAGCTGGTGCATTCTTAAGACCAAAGGGCATTACCGTGTACTGGAACGAGCCCCATTCTGTTGCAAAGGTGTTGTTAGATCGATCTTATGGATGTATTCTGATTTGATGGTATCCTGAAAAGCCATCAGTGAAGGAGTAGACCTCCTGTCCTCCCACGTTGTCTAATACCTCATCAGTGAATGGTGTCGAAAATGGATCATGAAGTGATACATCATTGAGTTTTCGCAGATCAACACAGATTCTGATGTCTCCTTTTGTTTTCTTTTCTTGGACGACCATGGGGCTAACCCATTCGCTTTCTTCTACTGGTTCAATGATTCTTGCTGCTAGCATCTTATCAATCTCGTCCTTGACTTTTTCTTTGTAATGTGGATTTAATCTATATGGTCGATGCTTGACTGGTCTAGCATCCTCCTTCAATGGTATCCTCATCACTCCCAGGTCTCCAATTATTCCCTTCATCTCTGTGAACTTGGTGGGAAATAGGTCCTGATAGACATGTAACAAATCTGCAATCTGTTTGACTGTTTCATCATTCCAATAGTCTCCAATAGAGGAAAACTTAGGTTCTGCATCTGTGCCAATATTGACCTTTTTAATCTTGATGGGCTCAGTGATTGCTAGAGTCTCTAACTGTGGTCCTCCAACATCACGATTTCCTTCTGACTCTGGAATTTTGGTGTTACGAGGGTCCTCCTCCGCCTCCTTTGATTCTGATGCAAAATTATAGCATTCCAACGCCTCTTCTAGCTGGATAGTCCACTCAGGTTGGACTGGCACTGAGATGGTGCAATCCTCAAATATCTTGGTCTTGATTATGTCTAGGGCCTGAGCAACACTTGGATGTTCTGATTCAAACACAAAGGTGAGTAGGAAACTGTCTATCATAAGTGGCCATGTAGTTGTCCCCTTGCGTAATTCAGTCTCTGTGTACCAGTTCCTCGGAACTGTGTCCAATGTGTGAATGAATCTGTGTACCCATTCATCCTCTGGAATGTCCGACCAGATCTATTCACATGTTTGAATGTGTGCTATAGGATCAGTTTCTCCTGTGTACTTCTGCTGAACATACTCTTTGTCGACCGAAAATCTGATCGCCATCAATATTTTAATATCATCCCATGATGCGACATTTTCTTTATGCGCGTACCACCATCTTGCAGGTGTGGCTCGTACTGCAAGGTCCATAGCTGCAATTCTCTGTTCGTAAGGCATCTGTTGCTCAAACTGCTCAAGGAAGTCCTGTATATCTGTTAGACCATGATATGATGGAAGGTCAGTGACCTCTACGCCAATCCATCGTAGTGACTTACTCATAAACGCACATCTGCGAGCTGAGACTTCGTAAAGTCTGTTCTTCCAGTTCTCTAGGCCAACATCAGAATCCGATGCGCATGAGCTGTTGCATCGCCAACTAATGTTCCCTTATGTGGTTGGGTTGATGTAGTCATTTTGGTTCGCAGTCATCTGGTAAAGGCTATCCATGTTATGTGCTTCCTCCTCTGCTCATAAGGGTTCAATATACCTAGGACCTTGGTAAGGATCCAGCGGTGCGATGACTCGGATCTGCGCATCCTCAAAGGTCATTTGTCTTCTCTTTAGGTCAATGACATCCTTGCTACCAATCGCCCAGCCAATACTTAATAACACTGGATATGGTCGACTGTCGCCAATGATTTCTATAACCGCGAAGTCTGCAAAGCTGCGTACTCCGTTAATGTCAACTGGCACCTGCGGTAGTCGACCCAATGGTGATACTCGCTGCTGATTAGATAGTCTCAAGTGGATAGGTGATATGGCTAATTGAGGGCTACCCATCTATTCCCATGTCTGCTTAGTTAGAACATTCACCTCTGATCCCAGATCTAGGACGACCTCATCCATTTCAAATTCTCCAATCTGTGCTGTAAGCTTCATCTCTCTTCCGGTCCTTGTATGTCCTGTAATATTATGAATAGTGCGGTGTGCACTGTCCGAGAGAGAAGGTTGGTGACACTGATCTATGATGCGTTGTAGCTCACTGATAGCTTTTTAATTTCTTAAGAGCTTCAAACAACTGTGCAAGAAGGATTGTATACTTTCTGTCGATTCATGCTCATCGCATCTTCTTGATGTGGTGGCTTGTGGTATCTGTTCTGGGCTATCGCTACAAGGTGCTTGCTGCGGTACACCCCTAGACGGCAGTACCTGCGATCCTGATTATGTAGGTTCATTGAAGGAAGCCTTAGCTTCATGAAATGTCTCTTTATTCTTCTGTAGGTCAAGTGCTATTGCTTTACCAGGTGCTCTGCGTACCCACTCCTGACTTGTGTTCTTTTCAGTCTCCTGCAATGTCCCTCTGGTGGAAGCACCGCTCCGAGTCACAATATTGACTTTTGGTTCTGGCTCTGCCTGTTCAGCAATAATAAGCTGGATGTTCTGATGTGCCACTGGCTTAGTACCTTTGATCTTAGCTATCAGGATAGGACACTCCTCTATGGTATGATCATAATATTTGTAGTAATTACAAGTAGTAGTGGGGCTCTGACAGTCCCTAGCATAGTGTCCTACAACTCCGCAATTATAACAAGTGATTGGTTCGCGACCTTGGCCAAAACCTCCTCCTCAGCCAAATCCTTCTCCACATGCAAAGCCTCCTCCTCAGCCTCCTCCTCTGAATCCTCCTGCACAACCTCCGTAAGCCTAATCCGGCTGTGGTCCTGCTGCTGGACTCGGTGTTTCTGATTGGACTCTGTACACATCATGTTTTCTATCTAACATGAGATCATAGGCTTGGCAGTCCTGTTCATCATGCCCGACGGACTTGCAGAAGACACAGTATAGGTTCTTAGGTGTCTGTACATACTTCTGAAGCAAAGGGCATTGCTAAGGCGGATGTCCTTGTGTTTTACATATTTCGCACCATGGCCCTTGTGTTCTTGGTAAGGGGTTAGGAGCCCCTGATGCTAAATATTCTGTGAAGACTGGACAGTTGTCTTTGGTATGACCCTGTGCTCTACAATTTATGCACCATATGTCTTGCATAACCTCTTTCCCTTTCTTAAGTTCGTGTATCTGTAACGTGAGGTTGGCCAACTGGTTTTGTAGGGTTGTCATGCCTGTGGGAGTCTCTGCTAGAGGTGAAGCCTCTAGATTCATTGCCATCTCCAGCGCTTCATCTTGAGTAGTGAGTTTCTGCTGCATTAGTGGCAGTCTGATGTGAGGGAGCAGCGCTGCAATAAACCATTCCTTATGCTGCTCTGGCGCAAAGTCAAAGCTTACTTGGTCTATAAGGGCTTTGAATTTCTGTTCAAAGTCCCATACTGATTCTGATGGAAGCTGGTTAATATCCTTGAGCTCTGTTATGCACTGAGACTCAGACTTAGGTTTCTTGAACTCTTTGATCATGGCGTTCTTGACTTGGGAAAGTGTCTTGGGTAATGTAGTATACTTTATGTACCATGTCAAGGATCTGTCTCTGAGTGTGGTGACCAACTGTACAAGTTTAAGGTTATCATCGTTGATGGTTTTAATGGTCCACATGGATTCACATAGGAACCAATGTTGTTTCGGGTCTTCTGCTCCTGTACCTTTAAAAATAGGTAGCTTCATGTCATCTCCCATTCTATTCCTCTGTGGTGGGTTCTGACTGACTGGGTTACTACCACTCAGCGGTGTAGGTGAAGGTGATGTAGCGGGAGTAGGTATTGGCTGTGAACTACTAGATAGAGTACCTACGGGGTTATTATGAGTCCCTGTCTATTTCTGTGGGGTATAGGGGTGGTAAGGGATACCCCCCTCTGGTTGTTCTGTGGTACTAGGACTCTGTTGTCTAATACTGTCTGAATTGTCTTCAAATACAGGAGAGCTAAAATCTACTTTATACTTCTTTCCACTACGTGTTCGTCCAATGTCATCAAAATCACTTTCAAACTCTTGTGACATTACTATCTTTACTTATTCATCTGAAACTAGATCCATTGTTCCTTTTTCATATAGTAGCATCTTAAGGGACAAGTTTAGAGATCTTAGGTACTTACCACGATATCCTCTGAAGAAGTATCATTCAGCTGCGCTGAAGCTCTTTCTCTGGTCAACTGCAAATTCTGTAACAAAGCCTTCTAGCACACTTGTCAGCCATAAGTCCACTACTCTCGTAATCGGATTGTCGAGGTTCTGTACGGTCTGAATCAGCTCCAGTGTCCAAACAATGTTTCTTTTCTTCTTGAATGTGTTCCTATCTGTCAACTTTGATAACCAGTTGAAAATCTTGTTTCCATAGGTTGCAAAGAATATAGCGTGTATATCTGAAGCAATATGTTTTTCTAACCAGGCCTCTGTGCTTAGTTTAGGACTCCGATTTTCTTTCTTGGCAAACTCCGTTAAGTCTGAATCCAGCCACTGGTGAAACTCTTCTCTGGTAGGATGCCAACAGAACATTAACTCCCAGTCATTTAAACCGGCAACAGAACCATTTTTTGATTGCATGGGCAGACCCGGGTTTACTATGATCAACCAACAACACCCCTAGCTCACTAGCCCTTTTGGCAACAGACTGCATAGCGGCCTGAAGTCTCACCTGAAGTGATTCTAATGGGTTTGCCAAGGACTCAAGCATATTGGACCAGGTTCTGTGGCAATCCTACTGGTGGCTCGCAACTCTCCTAGCTGCGAGATCTCTTTCCTGCGTGCTGCACAATCTTCCACTCGTGATGTGTGATCTATTCCCCACTTGTGGCCCTTCTAGCGACGGCATCTCTACCCTTGCGCACGTCGTACGGATTCTTCTCCCATCGCACAACTTCCTCCTTTCCATAGTAGTCCCAATCTCACTGCATCGACGTGCCCCGTGCGACACGTAACTCCTGCTCAACACTAAGTCCTCAACCTACGGTAACACGCACCACAGCTCCTCTGCCAGTGCGGTATCACCTTCTTGCGATACCCTCCTCCCGCGGCTTAGCGCACTTAGTGTTGTTCGTGTCGACGTGCAAGACCTGATACCTAGACTGTCTTACTATGATTAATTAACTATCTAAGGAAAGCATAAATAAGTCCTTATACGACGTGCCAAGGGTTTCAACTTATATCTATCTTCCTGTAGTGCTGTAACTAAACAACTCATTCATACATTAACTGTAAGCAAATTGCATAACATAACAGATGGATGCAGCAAATAAACACAATATGCAAACCAATCACAGAACACGGGATTTTAACGTGGTTCGCCCCCAGGATGGGAGTTACGTCCACAGAACTGTGCTTCTCTATTATAGCTTAAGGGAAGGCAAACACAGTTCTGCTGCACCTCACATGCAGCTCAAGATCCTCTCTCTTAGATATTTCTTCTCTACCTTTATGTTGTCTCTCTTACAACATACTCTTCCCTCTCAGTCGATCCCTGCGGATCATTGCACGCATGCTCTATAAGCCCGCTACTAGTTTCAGTAATATTGCTACAGCTAAGACCAGAACCAGAGCTTGGCTTTTACAATATTCTACTTATCCTTATTGCCTATTTCAATCACGACTGTCTAACTATCTAACCAACCCTTTACAATACAAAATTACATCCTTTTATAAGCAGCACGAAGGTCTTGCTTTTACAACACTGTGGGCCTGTCCCAACAGTAACCTAAACACTAATTAGTGACAGTCGGTCCTCTCTGTCCTTGAGGTAGCCGCTTCCCGTCACACCACAGCTCTCTGCATTCTTCCATGCTTCCCGGCACTGACCATGGGTACTATGCGCCGCTTCGCTTTTCTGTCCTTCGTCTTCAATGCTTGAGCCTCGTTGCTCCTTCTTCTTTATGAGGGTCGCTGAGCCCTCCTGTCTTCCTCCGCTACCTTCAATGCAGTGGGTGAGCTCTCCCTTCTCGGCCGCTCAAGTACCGTTGCCTTTCTTTGACTTTCCTATCTCAAAAGTCATGGTTTCCGGCTCTGCTCTGCATCTGGACCCGTGCTACGGCGTCGTAGCTCCGTCTTATCTTCTTTCCGCCAAAACTTATCTTTCTGCCAGAACTAGCAGCTTCTTCTATAGCTGCGGGACCCTACTCCAACAGTGCACATGTGCAAGCCTTCTATGCCATAGTTCATTTGGCTCTACTGAGTCATGGACCAATGCTTGTTTTGGTTGGTCTTTTAGCTTGTATAAGCATTACTCTTGCTCTCCAATCACTACTACATCATCTATAGTATTTCCCTTTGGACACATAAGGACTTGGCCATATACAAATGCAATCCTTATTCCTTTTGCATGTAATTCAAATATGGAGAAGAGGTTCTTCTTTAGTCCTGGTATAAAAAATACATCCTTCATCTTCATGGACTTTCCAGAGTCTAGCTTATAAGAGGATTCACCACTACCTTTTATTGGATATTGGTAGTCATCCCCAAGTTTCACCTTGTGAGGTGACTAATGTTTGGACAGTTTCACAAAGGATTCTTTGAATCATGTCATATGCTTGGAATACCCACTTCCTATAAGTCAATCATTGCTTCCATGTGTGATAGTTCTCGTGAGAGCGGAAATAAAAAAATATTCTTCATCACTTCAAGAATCAACAATTTCTTGTTTGATTCTCTTTATGGAATGTTCATCATCCTTTGCAACATGAGCATGATGTCTTCTCTTATTTCCCTTCTTCTTGTGAGAGCCAATTTTGTTTCTAGGACATTCTCTAGGAAAGTGTCATTTCTTGTCACATGTATAGCATCTGATTTTAGATAGATCTCTGCTATATCTTTTAGGGTTATCTTTCTGGTGAGAATTCTTACCTTTGGGATGATGATAGTTCCGCCTGATTTTCTTGGAGTGTACTATGAGAGCTTGATCTTCACTTCCCATATTTTCTTCTCGGGATACTATTCAAGCTTATTCTTATGAGAATTCCTCCCACAGTCTACTAAAGGTGACTAGATTTCTTCTATCACAAATCCCTTGAATGAAAGAGTCCCATGACCTAGGGAGACCATTCAAGGTGGTCATCACAATTTATGCATTCTCTACTTCTTCATCCATTGCTTCAAGTTGTTCTTTGATCTGGGAGACCCTTGTAAAGTATGACTGTATGTCTTCTGCATTCTGGATATTCACATTCTTCAACTAGTTCTGTTGGAATATATTAAACCCACTCAACTTAGGATAAAATAATTAATCATTATTTGATTAATTATTCACCCACTAGCTTAATTAGTTAGCATCCACTTGCACCTTAAATTCAATACATGCCATCTATATCCCAAGAATGCTTTATTTCTAAATGTGGGTTGATCTTGACCACTTTTTGACCATCCAAAAATAGTATACCTCACATTACAACAGATTCTGCTTTATTTCGCTTTTCTAGCTTTTGTGTGGATAAGATAAAAGCCAGTCAACTAGGAAACTGGCAGCTTTTGTTTCCAACCCATCCTCCATTATTTTTTCTCCATTTTCTAGGATTATCATGTTTTTCCATCTCCCTTTACAACTCACTCATGATTTTTCCAATTCGTGAGGTCCTTGATATATTTGGGAAGTGCTTTAGCCACCTATGGGGGTTTGCTATATTTTGGTAAGTCGTCATTTTTGAGATTTATGAGTTGTCTCCATACAAATCAATTTTTCTATGAGGGATGTACTATTTATGTACACTATTATTCATCATTATTCAATGGAAAGATACACACCAATATTCATCTCTTCATTCATGCGATTCAATCTCTTTTCTTCTCTCTATTTTTCTTGTGTATGCTCGTGAGAATTATTAGTAGCAATATCTATTTCTTGTGGTTCTTCTCAGAATCAATATTGCTCAATTTATACAGAGTTGAGGAGCACATCCAGTCTCCTATCCCTCTCTAAAGAAGAGCTTGTATAGCTTACAATATTTTCTCCTAGTTTGTTTGGTAGGTTGTAGAGAGTATCTCCTAGAGAATATCAACAACTCTTATATGTATCCAAAATTTCCTCTATTGTCTCCTTTCAACTATGCTGATTGGAAGCCAAAGATGAGTGCATACTTGAAGAGTCAATGTCTCTTTGATGTCTCCATTGGTGCATTGAACGAACCTAAGTCTTGTGAAGAGAAGATTGATTGGATAAATAATTGTGATAGATATTATTTAATTATGTGTTTGGGAATGTCTCCAAATAAATATCATCTCATAGATTTTTCTAAGT
The DNA here is from genome assembly GCA_001517045.1 of Pseudotsuga menziesii. NCBI lineage: Eukaryota > Viridiplantae > Streptophyta > Pinopsida > Pinales > Pinaceae > Pseudotsuga > Pseudotsuga menziesii. The sequence continues at coordinate 412,963 of LPNX010616351.1, forward strand.
ATCTATTTGAGCTTTGGAAGAATTTGGACAAAGAATTTGGTTTGCAGGAAATAGAAGATGAAGAATGGAACAAACCCATAATATTTTCTTGTTCTCTCTCTCAAGATTTCTTGGCCTCTGCATTCTCTGATGAAGTTGATCATGATGAATAAGTTTCTCATACAGTTCATGTTGCTGCTACTCTCCTTGATTCGAATGCTTCCTCCTTCAATGAAGAAGCAAATTTTGAAGGGCCATATTTTTCTGTGTCTCTTGAAGGTGATTTTTATTCTTGTGATACTACTGATGAAAAAGAAGTAACATATGGATATTCTATTTATATTGATGATAATCCTATCACCCAATCATTTTTCTCTATATCTCCTATCTTAGATTCTGAGATCTATGTGCCAGATCCTTCACACTTTGTGCATACCTCTCTCATTGATGGTGTGTAGCCTAGTGATTTCCAAGATTTTTGCTTAGCCAAATCAAGCCTTATTTGTGTCATACCACTTACCTTACTTGATCTCATGTGCTTCAACATCTCCTCCTTTGTTCTTGGAATCAATAATTAGAGCCTTCTTGAAGATTTTGAACATCTCCTTATTTCCTCCCTTCATACAGAGGATTCATTACCAATGTATTCCCATGAGTCTACTGATATGCTTATATATGATCCTTTGGATTCTTCTTTAGAAGCATATTTTTAAGTTGATACACATATAATACCACCATCCATACCATATACCATACCTATGAATAATCATAAGACTATACAAATCCCAAGTTCACTAGTTGATTCCTCACTGGTCTCTTATGCAGTGATATTTATCTTACATGGTTTGAAGTCTTTCCTATATTTAAGTGGCTGGTTATACATGAATCCTAATTATAATAGTAACTCAAGTGATTTTGATTCATCTTGACTGATGGGATGAACCACAACCAAGTGCAAAGCATACACAGCGGAGTCTTGTCAATTTTAGTAAATTTTGATATGGATGTTCTTATTAAAAAGAAAACCCTCCAGGAACCTCTTTCGGTCCAAGTGGGCCTCAATCGGGGAATCAAAGAGGGTTTGATTTTATAATGGTTACTAGAAAAAATTATGATAGCAAATGAAACATAAAAATATAAGCAAACCACAATGTTCTAATTACACTACCATGAACCTTTCTTCACCTTTCGGCTCAAAAGGAGGCTCATGGGGTAAGTATTAAAGTTACTTTGAAACCAATAGAAATGGAATATGGAAATGATTTTAAATCAAATTATACTACCCTGCATATTAGTACTATGCTATATTGAAAAAAGATGAACAAAAGAGCAAAAAATGACACGGATGCAAATCCCCCCCAGGGGGGATGGGGAATGGGCTGAAAAGAGCCTATTCAGAATTATTTTTATTACCATAGGTTACAATATCAGAAAAATGATATGATGCCTCTTGATTCTTATACAGAATGAAACCAAGAGCTTACAAAGTGCAAAAATTAAAGATTTCAGTCAAAAAGGGAGACCCCTGGGGGGATTCAGAAGGCCCAAAAGTCACTTTCAAATAGCATCTCCTCCTCTTTTCTATTATAACTGATAAAAACAAGCAATATTATTAGACTGAAATATTCCCAAAATCACTCTGAACGTACGTTTGGGTCAGCTTACTTTTAACCAAAAAAGGCTAAGTTAAAACTAGTTAGAAAAGGTAAAAAGGGAAGCAAGGAAAGCAAGCTTTCCTTGGGATCTTGGCTTGCCTTTTAGGAAGCCAATATGATGTGTACTGATTGCTATATTTATATTTTATAACAAAAAACAGAAATCTAATGCATGTAAGCTACAAATTCTCTTTAAAATTCCATGCAAAAAGGACGATTTCCCTAAAGCTAGATCTAGAATGCTTATGAAACCTTTTAAGAAAAAGATCTAGATTATGGGCTTTGAGGAGATAGATCCATGTTAAATTTAATTTAATATAATATATCTAAACAATATCAAAGCTATGAACAAAGTAACCAGGTAAGAAAAAATGATTTTGAAGGAGGAAAAGGAGAAGAGAAGTGCTCGTTGCTGAAGCAGATCTGCAATGGAAACTTGTTAGTGGAATACAGAGGGGAAATTTATTCACAAAGATTTTGGATGTACAGTGGAGTCAAACTATATCCATAGCTTTTCCAATCCTTGCTACCTGAAAGCTAAGCACACAATCCTACACAAAACCTCATGAGATCTGGATATATATATGAAAAAGAGACAAGAATTACATGCAAATAAACTTATTAAACATTTATAATCTATATCTTCTAACATATATGATATGAGATATAAGAAAAACAAGTAACCTTAATTGCCCAACTATACTCCTATTGATTCAACTGAATCGTTCAAGCCAGACAGGGTTCAGATGCAGAAATTGAGAGAAAATCTGGCAACATCAATGGCCGTAAGACAATGCTTAATCCACACATATGAGAGTATTACACCATTTGGCCTCCAAACCTTCTTTATTTCAACAATCAAAAGATTACAATAGTATTACAATAGCAAGCCCTTCAATCCAACTCTAACTAGCTTGGAAGAGGCAGCCTGAGCTTTATTTATACAAAAAATAGGAGATCTAGCCCAGGGGGCACAAATCCCAAGGAGATAGACCACTGTAGCTGAAGGAGAGTTCATCAATGCCTGATCTGTGTCTAACTGATCCATATCTGAGTCTCACTAAGTGCAATTGTCAATCGGAGAGCTGATCTAACTGACACCTCAACCTGTTGAATGAAACATCCACCAAAACTCATCCAGATGAGCCAAAATGTGTGGAGGAGAGAGGGAGGGAAAAATTCCCCATAAAGGATGCTGAATATCAACTCTGGGATCTGATTTGATCACCTCCTTCAGTCAAGGATTTGTTAGATCCAGTCAATCTAGTTCAGATCTGACTGATTTCAATCAAATCATCTGAGAATCCACCGATCTATGATTCTGGATTTGCTCCATTATTCATCAATTTATTAATTAAAATAATGAATAATTTATTTTTGGGGCTTTCTGACCTGAGTGATGGAAAATCACTCAAAAATAGGAAATAGTGGGTCCATGGGTTTACATGGTGCTCTTAGCTTGAAAATGAGCACCTACATGACTGGAATTGATTATTTGGCTCACTTTTATTACAAAATCAATTTTTCCAATTAAACTATTAAAAAATAGCCTAATTTTTGGAAAAATTAAATTTTAATAAAAAACACTGAAAAAATTAAAAAATTAAAAAGTTGAAAAAACCTAGGGGGACTTAGACATTTTCATATGACTCGACCATGATGTATAGCATGTTTATACATTGAAACATAGACTCTAATAACCTCAATAGGCCTAAATGCCAAGCCGGTCACCCCAACTTTGGAGGTATTGAGTGAAAAACTCAGAAATTATTAGTCGTTTATTCAACAACCAATAATAACCAAGGGAAAAAACACCCTGGGCTGATCGGATTGACAAATAAAGTCTAAGAGACCGAGTCTTTTACAGAAACTATCATCCTAGAACATTTATTACAACTCCCCCAAGGGGGTATGAACATGTGATATAGTACAAAAAGCACTTCCTAGAAGTACTTCCAAAGGTCTTCTGAAGTCCGAACAAGTTATCCTTGTCTAGCTCACCAGGCTCACTTGATAAAAAACCACTAAGTACAACTTAGGTGGTAACATTCTGGCTCCAATTGTGGGACGTGTGCTCGATCTGGTCTTTAAGGCAAGGAGAGGATATGAGAACACCAGAATCTCTGGTTTAAATACCCTATAAAAACATCTCAACTTGACAAGAAAAACCTCAGTAGCACAAGTCTTATAAAAAACCAAATGAACCATTAAGCTGATTTATTTAAACAAAATAAATGTAACTAACTAAAAGAATCAAAGTTTTCTTATAGCTAAGTATAAAATAGAAATGCAGAAAGTAAATGATCTCTTTTAAGGAGCTTATTTTCCTACTCTAATCATGATATAAAAAGGGTTAAGTGTAATCAGAAATCCAATGTAACCACCTAAGCATTTTATTAACATAAAAAAAAATTCCTTGTCTTTGGTTACCAACCAAAGTAAGGATACCTTATTCAAAAAATGCAAACCTGCGTGATGATTCAGAATGGGTGGGATGGATGGGAGATCATAGGCTTGAATAATGTCATAAAAATTCTTCCCCAACTTGTATGTGCTCATGCAGGTTGCTTATATCCATGACCATATAGGACCGATATACCAATCAGAATGATGAGGCAGACTAACTACATCATCATACTGATCACTGGGGCATATCAAATGATAACTCGTTGCACAAGCCCCAAGTAGCTCCAAATCATAAGGAACCTCTATATGTGAAAAAGATGGCTGAGACTGATATTCCACTGACTGCATCACATCTAACTTTTTACAACACTACTTCTCAATGTATTCATTACTGATACCCTTGTGCGGCTCTGCATGATATGACTCTGAATGATCACATGAAAATTCTAAATTCTCCTCTTCCATACTAAGGTTTTCCAAGGTCTCTAGATCCATGCTTCCCTCTATGGAAGTATAGTAGATTGGACTTCCACAAATTTCTAAATAGACACTCCCCTTGCTGGATATAGCATAGATAGGATTCTTAATAAGATATCCACAAAAATCCCAATAGTCATCACCATCATCTATGTTAGATGTGATGGATTCCCCATTGTTGATATCAGGTTCTGATATCAAGCTTTCTTTGTCTTCATTACTGATACTGATATATAGCTCAGACCGATCATGTGGATAAACTGCATGCTCTATTTTCATATCAAAGTTTCCCAAGGCCACATGGTCCATGCTCTCTCCTTTAGATATGCCATAGATAGAAAAATCAACAAAACCATCAAAAGTTTCTGGTTCATTATTTTCCTCTTTATTCATGTCATAGACCAGATTTTCCATGAATGTCTAGGACTCCTCATCAATATCTTTGTCGGGGATAAGGGAGTCTTTGTCACTTGTATCATGCTCCAAGCTATACTTGTCCTCGTTTTCATACTCATCTTCTTCAGAGAAAAGGTCACAAGGCAGTAAACCTTCCAGACTGTCATCATTATATATGTAGGAGTCCCATCATGTACATTACAGTTTTCATCATAAGTTTCACTACAAGATTCTGCAATGGTTTCATCCTTAGGTTTGTACTATTTAGCTAGTGACAAAGGGTAGGCCTGGCCTACCATGTATATATGATCAGGCTCACTTGAAGTTTTTTCCTGATTACTGACCTCAGGAAGTCCATGTTCCATGACTTGATTTGCAACATAACAAGTGCTTTCTTGGTGGAATTGTTCACAGGGTCTACACCATGGAATTACTTCTTCTACCATGTTAGCTAAGTCTAACTGGTTTGGAATCCTAGGCTCTTGCTGAGGAAAATTATCTTGATACATCTGATTCTGCTTGGGCTGAAAGTTTCTAGGTCCATTATTCCTTTCCATTGTGATCAATCTATTATGAATGTGATTCAAGTGTGCAGAATGATTGGCCATTAGTTGGTTTTGACTAGTAACCAAGTATTTTATCATGTATGTCACCTTTTCCATGGGATGTTTAGAGGCTCCCTTTTCTTCTAATTCAACAACTTTTCCCTTTTCTTTGTTGTATGAAGTGTTTTCCCTAGTGTAACCTGGAATGTTGAATTTGCCTGAAGACTGCATATTCTTTTCTATTTTCTCAACGAATTCTTGAGCAGTTTTTAGATTGGCCAGCTCTTTGTCTCTTAACTGGTACCTCAAATCACCAGTGAAAGCTTCGATGTAAGATATGAGGATGGAGGCATTATTTGGCTTGATTTCATTAGGGAGGTCCGCAACCACATGCCTAAACTTAGTGTTAAATTCATCCATGGTTTCATTTTCCATCTTCTTAATGTTATGAAGGGCAACAAGCAGATGTCTTGGTTCTTTCTTTTCTCCCCATTTCTTCTTAAAACCCTCTAGGGATTCACTAATAGTTTTAAATGAATCATCATCTAGGCCGAAGTACCATTCTTCAGCATCATCTTCTAAGGATAAAGCAAAGAGCTTCATTTTGACATCGTCATGGTCATGGGTAGCATCATTGCAATAACTGACCAGTTGTTTTTCAAACTTTCGAAGGTGAGACTTGGCAGTGATGGAATTATTTCCCTGAAATATGGGGAGCTTCTTGATAGCATCTTTTGGAATGGCATGGGGAGCACCTTCTATCTGAGAGAAGTCAAGGGGTTTGAATAATTCCATCATTTCTTGAGATTGGTGAACATGACTCTCTACAAATATGTGATGGATATCTGAGAGGGATTGGTCTCTTGAATTCAAGGCTTCTATGAGAAGTATGCCTATTCAATCTTTCCCTAATAAACCTTTCAGGATCAGGGAGAGGATTGAACAATTGATGGTAGTTTCTTCAGGTAGAAATTCTTGGAGGGATGTTAGATAGTGGAGTCTCCAGATGGATTGAGTTTTAATTTTTATGTTTTTTAAAGACAAGATCAATCAATTTTTTTTTATATTTTTAGTTGTTTAGAAAAAAGTTAATTTAAGTCGTACCTAGGATAAAAGGATTTATCCCCGGCAACGGCGCCAAAAAGTGTTGCCACCTTTCACACACCTGAGTCATGTAGCAGAAATATTCAAGCCACTCGGTGTGTCCTTGGGGGCAAGTCTCGAGTCAAGGCTATCACCTTATTCTTGACTCCTCCGTTTAGGCTCAACTCCTAGTGAAGCCAAGGGGGGTAGACCCTATTAAGTTACTAAGGCTAATTACTTAGTATGGTGATGTTAAACTGAATGAATTACTTAGGAGTTTGAAATTTAACCAAAAACAACCATAGATGACAAGATACAAAATGAGCGCACGAAAGCACAATGCTGAGACACTATATATATATAGCAAGAAAATAACCAGTGCCTTAAAATGGAGTCAAAATAAAATCAATGTACTTGCATGTGCTTGGAGTGAATGTTTTGCAATTGCCTCTTGGTATGTTTTAAGTTAATGTGAAATATGAGTTGATTAAAATTAGGCGAAGTGGTGGACTCTAGATATACCCGAAAGTAATTGGAGTATGTCCAAAACTAAACCTTCACGACTACCCGCAAGGAATATGTGGGATGAATGGAGTCTCTGGGGCTATTGTTCATAACACACCCATTAGGGTGTGACAGAGATCGGTGCCCCAAGGTCACTTTTCAGAAGTTCCCGCTTCCTTTGGGTATTTTGCCACCGTAATGGTTTGATCTAGTTGTTGGATTTTCACCTGATGGTTTGTTAATTTGGGCAAGTGAATCCTAATTATACTAGTCACTCGAGTGCTTTTGATATAGCTTGACTGATCGGACAAACCACAACCAAGTGTAGAGCATACACACCGGAGTCTTGTCAATTTTAGTAAATTTTGAGATGGATGTTTTTGTTAAAAAGAAAACCCTCCAGGAACTTATTTTGGTCCAAGTGGACCTCAATCAGGGAATCAAGGAGGGGTTGATTTTATTATGGTTACCAAAAAAAATGATGATAGCAAATGAAACATAAAAATATAAGCAAACCACAATTTTCTAATTAGACTACCACGAACCTTTCTTCACCTTTCGGCTCAAAAGGAGGCTCGTGGGGTAAGTATTAAAGTTACTTTGAAACCAATAGAAATGGAATATGGAAATTATTTTAAATCAAATTATACTACCCTACAGATTAGTACTACGCTAGATTCAAAAAAATGAACGAAAAAGCAAAAAATGACACAGACGCAAATCCCCCCAGGGGAGATGGGGAATGGGCTCAAAAGAGCCTATTCAGAATTATTTTTATTACCAGAGGTTACAATATCAACAAATGGATATTATTCCTCTTGATTCTTATACAGAATGAAACCAAGAGCTTACAAAGTGCAAAATTAAATATTTCAATCAAAAAGGGAGACCCCTAGGGGGATTCAGAAGGCCCCAAAAGTCACTTTTGAACAGCAGATCCTCCTCTTTTCTGTTATACCTGATAAAAACCTGCAATATTATTAGACTGAAATATTCCCAAAAGCACTCTGAAAGTACCTTTGGGTCAGCTTACTTTTAACCAAAAAAGGCTAAGTTAAAACTAGTTAAAAAAGGTAAAAAGGGAACCAAGGAAAGCAAGCAAGATTTCCTTGGGATCTTGGATTGCCTTTTAGGAATCCAATATTATGTGCAATGATTTCTGGATTTATCTTTTATAACAGAAAAAATAAATCTAATGCATGCAAGCTACAAATTCTCTTTAAAATTCCATGCAAAAAGCACGATTTCCCTAAAGCTAGATCTACAATGCTTATGAAACCTTTTAAGAACAAGATCTAGATTATGGGATTTGAGGAGATATATCTATGTTAAAATTAATTTAATATAATATATCTAAACAATATCAAAGTTGTGAACAAAGTAACAAGGTAAAAAAATTGATTTTGAAGGAGGAAAAGGAGAAGAGAAGTGTTTGTTGCTGAAGCAGATCTGCAATGGAAACTTGTTAGTGGAATACAGAGGGGAAATGTCTTCACAAAGTTTTTAGATGTACAATGGAGTCAAACTAGATCCACAGCTCCTCCAATCCTTGCTACCTGATGTTACAGAGAGAAATTCCTATGGCTTGGGGTACCACAACAGACAGCTTGACTCCTGAAATCAATCCTTTCCAATATGCAATAGAAATTAAATGTCTAGCACTAAAAGAATAGACCTCCTACCTCATTCTAGATGGTTGAAGTAGACCCCTGTTGAGCTTTCCAACTTCAGCTTGAATTGACATATTACTTCCTCAACAACAAGTAAACAATACAAGCATTCTATATATCATGGTGTTAGATCTATTCTAGCATATATAATCAATAATGTATAATCATTTGACATAATCCAATGGATAAAATATTCATTCAAACACACATTATTGGATAGGAAAAGATATTTCTATTAATATAAATCAGAGATTACAAGATACAACCTCTGTCGGCACGTCTATGAACCGGAGAAACTGAATCCCCCACTTGGGCCTCCACCACTTCAATCCTCCATCTCTAGATAGCAAGCTCACAAGCAAAAGACAAGGTTGGGAAGAACACAAAAGTGCTCCAAGGGACAAAGGGATGCAGACTCAAGCATAAGTTCTGGAAACAATGGACTATAGTTTCTTTTCTCTCAATTCTCTCTTATGCCTTCAATGTACCAAGGGGTTCCTTATATAGATTTTCAAATGGGTAATTAAAGGTCGAATCCGAGCGATCTCAAGGCATAGGGAAGGCCAGGAGTCAAATGAGTTGGATCCATGTCAAGGAAAACTCCAAAAGGATTTGGATTTTGTACACATCCCGATGTACACGGTTTTAGTAGTCAAACCTGCGTATATATGTGCTTATAAGTTTAAAAGTCGTGTGTATCATTTTTCACATGTTTTTAGGGATGGTCAAGGAAACATCAAAGGACAAAAAATGGTCGATGGGATCTAAGGAGTCTGCAGCGGGACAGTGAAAGGACATACAAAGTGTGATTCACCTGGAGTGGTGAAATCAGCTATAACAGATGCCCCCTAATGCGTGAGGTTAGAGGGGTCATACGATGGCCGAAATACATTATAAGTCCATCCCAGAAGTGGAGTGATGAAGGATCCCAAATGGAAGACCAGCCACCCAATCAGCATAGTACAATAATACAACTCTGCACATAACTGCAAATACATATAGCAGCCCCGGATACATAAGAGTACAATGGCCATGGATAGGCATGATACAAGATATCACATAAGTGGTCATCGCCATGTACAATATACATAAATCAGAATCTCCATGATGAAGATATAAAAAGGACCATGATCTCCATAATGGTTGAAGATATATAACAGATCAAGATCTCCATAGTGGCTAGAAATATCTGACATATACTGGAATCAAGTCACGAGAGCTGAAATCTCATGAACAATGGCACGATCAAGGAGGTAGCATATAATAGATGCCACCAATCTAGAAGGTATTCTACACACACAGCTATGAGTACATGTCCTACTATGTGAATAGAGGTGTCGAGGTCGAACATAGTAGTCCATCATCTGATTATCGGTCATTGATGTATACCGTTAACAGACGCGAGATCACCCACCGATGATGAAAATGGGAATCAAGGTACTAGAGTGCAAACTAACAAGTGTGAATAAATGTGTTGAGGTCGAACACTTGATAGGATCCATCGATCAGGGGACATTGATGTATTCCCAAAAACTGTCGATGGCAAGAGAACCTGCCACTAATGACTGCAAGTATCAAAGCACTCAAAATGACTCTAGATTCCAATCCCAGAATAAATGATATGAAGTTGATGGGATGAAATCCACTGGAAGGAGGGAATTAAGGCATCCCCCATCATCCAACACGAGGTACTCAGCAAAGCTTTATAATGTGGAAGGACTCGATCATAAGGTGCACGAACCAGTAAATATACCAGGAATGGCCGACATGCAAAGTCAAGATAACTGAGGAATGGCCGACTCAAGATTCAACTTCCTTTAAACAAGAGCATAATGGCGTATGGTGACTGAATAAAGGTAGCACAGACTCGATATACAAACTGGGACATCTCTGCGACACAGGAGGCATCGGCAGAGGCTCCATAGGGACTGGAAGCTTAACTAGTCGATGAAGATAAACTCAGATAAATGAGTACAACCCCTAAAGTCGAACTATAACCCAACCAATGGATGTGATATACAGTGCTCTTTTCGAAGGCGACACGACTCGACAGTTTTCACAGATAACATCTTTCCTTGTCCGTATTTTTGGTTTTTTTATTTTTTTGTACTTTTTCAGTTATTTAAAAAGCTTGAAAAAAGAATAAAATAGCTTTATAGTTACATACTAGGAGGAGACAAGTGTCGTAAGGGAAAACAAACTAGTTCCAAGTAGTGGAACATACCTATGCTCAATGCAAGGATACATGTGTAGGATATCGACACTCGGGGGAAAATCCCCTCCTATTAAAAGGAGAAACAAGCTGCGAAGGATATAAACAATGGCTCTGCATGGCTAGACCCGCGACAAGCTCAGGCTATATAACCGAAACACAATGTCAGGGAAGCCGGCATAAAGCTCAATAAGGCAGGAAAAGCTCATGATAATGCATTCACAACTTGACATGAGGGAGTCCTGAGGGGAATAGGCCAGCAAAAGATCAAGAGGAGTATGAGGCTCGTGAAATGTCATGGCAGTACTATACAATGGACTCCCACACCCTATAAGAGAAAATGTCAGCATGGGCACCAAATGCAAATAAGGTGCTAACTAGGGTACCCATGTGAGGTGAAGCTCTACCACTCATATCATGCCACTTCTAAAACAGCAAGAAGGTTCCGTGACATAACAGAGTGGGTTCATACCTAAGGTCATGCTGAGATGGCAATAAGGTTATGCAAAATGTAGACAGTGATGAAACCTAACCTATATGTCAGTTTAGATATGATACCTGAGATCGGCACGAACGGGTCAATCCAACAGCTGAAACGACACTGAAAAAGGTCCTCTACATCATGAATTATGTCAAAAACGGTCCAAAATGGTTAGAAAATGTTGAAACTATAGGAAAGGGGGTAAAATTTTTCAAATATTTGAAAATTTTCTATAAATAGTAAACAATTCAAAATATTATAAACCATTCGAAACTTTTACCCATTTGAGCTCTGATTTTCAACAGCAAATTCCAGGAGATCCAACTGGCGGAATCCACTACCGTTTCTTCCAGGTATTTACTCATGCTCTTCTCTTTCATTTTGATGCAATTTTTATGAAATTCCATGGTCAATTAAGCTTTCTAGGCCAACCTAAAATGGGCACTACAGCCCACACGAAAGTCGAGGTTTTTTTCGTGTATAGGGCTAGATATACGCGGAAAAATCCCTTAAACCCGCATACATATGCGGCTATTTTGAAAACAGTTGCGTATGAGGCCGCGCATAAGGTTTTTTAAATAAAATAATGGGAAAATTTGCAATTTCTTATGCAGGATAGTCCTAGAGTGGAGAGAGCGTGAACATGGTGAGGTAGAGGAAGCAGTAAGGGCCGATCTAATGGCTCAACAAGCTCTATGTGCATGCGGACTCTACAAGTTTTGGTGTCTTAGTGGTTTGAGGGCTAAACCAAGACTATTACAGATGCTGGTGGATTACTGGGATCCAGAATTGAAGTCCTTCCATATAGATAGGATGTCCCTCACCATAGAGGTGGAGGACATATACTTCATTACTGGGCTTTCTAGACGAGGGGAAGTGGTGAACCTTCATTCTCGTGGTGGGCCCGGAGGTGGCCTAACTATTGATGAGTACATTGTGGTGTACTGCTATCCAAACATAGAGAAGGTGGGGAGTCAGGTCCCTACCAATGCTATATAGGTGCTGGACCTAAAGGCCATACTATTGACATTGGGCAGGATAGCAGGATTGGCATCACTCCACCAAGCCTCGCGGCCTCTGATGTTCTATGCAGTGGAGTGCATGAGACCCACGATCTATGACTGGAGCAATACACTACTGAGCAACATGAAACATCAGCTCAATGAGTGTAAGGCAGGTAGAGTGCAGAACTTCGGGTTCAACAGTATTTCAAGCACATTTTTCTTCGAGTGTATTCTAGGATTGAGCCCCAAAGTGGACGTTCCTCTTCACGAGGTTCGAGATCCGGACCAACAGCGTTGGACAGATGCTATGCGAAGACTGGGGGGTGGTAGGGTGGCCAACCCATATCTAGCTGACTTCTTTTTGTGGTGGCGATGACAGATAGTTGCCATCGATGACTACCCCTATGCAGGGATATATTTCTGGGGGGACCCGGACATGCCGTTACCACCAGGATCGACATATGCCAATATAGGTAATGAATCTCGACCCTCTCTTTTTAAATTTTGAGTTATTTAATTTTTTTGTGTTTTCTTGATTATATGGAATCAAAAAAGACATATATTTGCATGATAATACATAGTGACATCTACTGTTTTTGTGCAGATGTGGGACCATGGCAGCCAGAGGGCTTCCCTCGTCATAGACAGAGGGGAAGAGGAGATGACATCATGGGTGTGGATGTGGAGTGGATGCTCCAGAGCATTCATACCAATTTTGTGAGACTGACACATAGGGTTCCCATTGTTATAGCGGATTTCACCACACTAGGTGAATCACACATTGTATGGCCTTCCCCTATCCCGCTGCAGACTCATTATTCCCTATGGACCATTTATTGTCTTTTGATGTATCATTTACCATCCCTAAAAATATTAGAAAAATGATATACGCGGCCTTTTCCTCGATAACCGCATACATACGCGGATATTCCCTCTATAGTCGCGTACATCGGGATGTGTGCATAATCCAAAACTGTTGGACCGTTCCTTTTCTTGAATCTGACTCATATGACTCCGGGCCTTCCATATGCCTTGAGATCGCACGGATTCGACCTTTCAGTATCACTTTGGAAATATATATAAGGAACCATTGAGACATTGAAAGCAAGAAGAGAGAATTGAGAGTACCGAAACTATAGTCCATTGTTGCCAGAACTATACTTGAGTCTGCATCCCTTTGTCCCTTCGGAGCACTGTTGTGTTCTTCCCAAGCTTGCCTTTGTTAGTGAGCTTGCTATCGGAGGATGGAGGATTAAAGTGGTGGAGGCCCAAGTGGGGGATTCAGTTTCTCCAGTTCGCAGACGTGCCGTCAGAGGTTGTCACTTGTAATCTCTGATTCATATTAATAGAAATATCTTTTCCTGTCCAGTAATGTGTATTTGAATGAATGTTGCATCCATTGGAATATGTCAAATGCTTATACATTATTGATTATATATGCTAGAATATATCTAACACCATGAAATATAGTATGCTTGTATTGTTTACTTGTTGTTGAGGACATGCTATAACAATTCAAGCTGAAGATTGGAAAGCTCAACGGGGATCTACTTCAACCGTTTGGAATAAGGTACGAGGCTCGATCCTTTAGTGTTAGATGTTTTTAATTTCTATTGCATATTGGGAAAGATTGATTTCTGGAGTCTAGCTCTCTGTTGTGGTACCCCAAGCCATAGGAATTTCTCTCCGTAATAGAATTGGCGACTCTGCTCCGTAACAGAATTTATCTCCGTAACAAAATTGGCGACCGTGCTCGTGGATTTGGGAATGGTCATATTCCATCCTCTACTTCATTTGTGGAGGCCTTTTATTCCCTTCGCTCAGTCTTTACACCAGTGGTCACCCTCATGGGGGGTGGTAGTGGATGCGTGAATGTTGGGTCTGCACCTTACTTTCCTTTTTATGTCCCATCGTTCACCGCATTGTTTCCTTTGGGTGCTATTGTCATGATCATTCCTCCCTATATCCTATAGTTTGGATTCTATATTGACTATTTTGGGATGTTTTGGAATAATATGGTTGTCATGTAGGATCCAATTTTTGTACACTCTCTCCGAGGTTTCGACCCGTTCGTGCCTATCACAGGTATTATGTCTGAATTGGCATATAGGTTAGGATATCACATCCGCTTGCACTTACGCATTGCCTTATGGATGTTCCATCTTAACCTTAGGTACGAACCCATTCCATGGTGTCACGAAACCTTCATGCTATTGTTAGAAGTGGCATGATGTGAGTGGTAGAGACTCACCTTACATGGGTACCCTAGTTAGCGCCTTATTTGCATTTGGTGCCCATGCCGATGTTTCCCCCTTTAGGGTGTGGGAGTCCGTTGTATAGTATTGCCATGACATTTAGCAAGAGCCTCATACTCCTCTTGATCTTATCCTGGCCTGTATCCCCCCGGACTCCCCTTATATCGAGTTGTGAATGCATTATCATGAGCTTTTCCTGTCTTATTGAGCTTTATGTTGGCTCCCCTGACATTGCATTTCAGCCATATAGCCCGAGCTTGTCTCATGTCTAGCCATGCAGAGCCTTTATTTATATCTTTCGCAGCTTGATTCCCCTTTTTACTGGGAGGGGATTTTACCCCGAGTGTCGATATCCTACACATGTATCCTTGCATCGAGCATAGGTATGTTCCACTACTTGGAACTAGTTTGTTTGCCTTTATGACATTCGTCTCCTCCTAGTTTGTAACTATAAAGCTAGTTTATTCTTTTTTCAAGCTTTTCAAATAACTGAAAAAGACCAAAAAAATCAAAAAACCAAAAAGCCGGACAAGAAAAGATATTATCTTTGGCAGCTGTCGAGTCGTGTCGCCTTTGAACAGAGCACTGTATATCACATCCATTGGTTGGGTTATAGTTTGAATTTAGGAGCTATACTCGTTATCTGAGTTTTATCTCCACCGACTGGTTAAGCTTCCAGTCCCTATGGAGCCTCTATTGATGCCTCCTGCGTCATAGAGATGTCCCAGTTTGTATATCAAGTCTATGCTGCCTTCATTCAGTCACCATACACCGTTATGCTCTTTTTCGAAGGAAGTTGAAACCTGAGTCGGCCATTCCTCAGTTATCTTGACTTTGCATGTCGGCCATTCCCAGTACAGTTACTGGTTTGTGCACCTTATGATCGAGTTCTTCCATATTATACAGCCTTGCTGAGTACCTCGTGTTGGATGATGGGGGATGCCTTAATGCCCTCCTTCCAGCGGATTTCATCCCATCGAATTTATATCATTTATTCTGGGATTGGAGTCTAGAGTCATTTTGAGTGCCTTGAGACTTGCAGTCATCAGTGGCAAGTTCTCTCGCCATCGACAGTTTTGGGAATACATCAATGTCCCCTGATCGATGGATTCTCTCAAGTGTTTGACCTCAACACATTTATTCACACTTGTTAGTTTGCACTCTAGTACCTTGATTCCCATTTTCATTATTGGTGGTTGGTCTCGCGTCTGTTAACGGTATACATCAATGACCGGTAATCAGACGATGGACTACTATGTTCGACCTCGACACCTCTATTCGCATAGTAGGACATGTACTCGTAGCGGTTTGTGTAGAAGACCTTCCAGATTGGTGGCATCCACTATATGCTACCTCCTTGATCGTGCCAGTATTCATGAGAATTCAGCTCTCGTGACTTGTTCCAGTATATGTCAGACATTTCCAGCCACTATGGAGATCTTGATCTGTTATATATCTTCAGCCTATGTGGAGATCATTGTAATTTGTATATCTTCATCATGGAGATTCTGATCTATGTATATTGTACGTGGCGATGACCACATATGTTCTATCATGTTCCATGGCTATTCATGGCCATTGTACTCTTATGTATCCGGGACTGCTATGTGTATGTGCAGTTATATGCAGAGTTGTATTATGGTATTATGCTGATTGGGTGGCTAGTCTTCCATTTGGGTACCTTCATCACTTCACTTCTGGGATGGACTTATAATGTATTTCGGCCATCGTATAACCCCTCTTATCTCATACATTAGGGGGCATCTGTTATAGTGGATTTCACCACACTAGGTGAATCACACATTGTATGGCCTTCCCCTATCCCGCTGCAGACTCATTATTCCCTATGGACCATTTATTGTCTTTTGATGTATCATTGACCATCCCTAAAAACATTAGAAAAATGATATACGCGGCCTTTTCCTCGATAACCGCGTACATACGTGGATATTCCCTCTATAGTCGCGTACATCGGGATGTGTGCATAATCCAAAACTGTTGGACCGTTCCTTGTCTTGAATCCGACTCATATGACTCCTGGCCTTCCATATGCCTTGAGATCGCACGGATTCGACCTTTCAGTATCACTTTGGAAAGCTATATAAGGAACCATTGAGACATTGAAAGCAAGAAGAGAGAATTGAGAGTACCGAAACTATAGTCCATTGTTTCCAGAACTATACTTGAGTCTGCATCCCTTTGTCCCTTTGGAGCACTATTGTGTTCTTCCCAAGCTTTCCTTTGTTAGTGAGCTTGCTATTGGAGTGATGGAGGATTGAATTGGTGGAGGCCCAAGTGGGGGATTCAGTTTCTCCAGTTCGCAGACATGCCGTAAGAGGTTGTCACTTGTAATCTCTGATTCATATTAATAGAAATATCTTTTCCTGTCCAGTAATGTGTATTTGAATGAATGTTGCATCCATTGGAATATGTCAAATGCTTATACATTATTGATTATATATGCTAGAATAGATATAACACCATGAAATATAGTATGCTTGTATTGTTTACTTGTTGTTGAGGACGTGCTATAACAATTCAAGCTGAAGATTGGAAAGCTCAACGGGGATCTACTTCAACCATCCGGAATAAGGTACGAGGTTCGATCATTTAGTGTTAGATGTTTTTAATTTCTATTGGATATTGGGAAAGATTGATTTCTAGAGTCTAGCTGTCTGTTGTGGTACCCCAAGCCATAGGAATTTCTCTCTGTAACACCCATGGCGCAAGTCGAGGACTTTCCTAAGGATATGTAGCGGTAGGTGGTGGGTGTACCACGCGCATGGGTGCGATTATTTCGACAGCTAGCTAGAGCCGTAGTGACCTTCCATGATCACAACCCTCCTCCTCCTCCATAGGATTACGCACCTGGGAGTGTATACATTTTGTACTACTGTGTATTATATGTTGGTGGCTCAAAAGCCCCAATTTTGTATCATGACACTATGTATTATCACATTTTGGATGTATATATAAAACGTTTTATGGTGATCGGTTTATTTATTTACATGTGTACAAATTGTGCTTGTGATTAATTTATTGTGAATGAAACAAATGCCAATCTAACATGTAGTTAGCATATGATTCAGCAACTTGATTATTATTTCTTAGAATATGTATATATGTTATATTGTCAAATTATCGTTCCAACAATCTCACATGTAATAATCTTCTCAATAATGTCGGATCTCTAACATGGTACAAACCATTGAGCTGTGACACTACTAACTCCAAATCAAGATGTACCTCAAGAGAGAGAAGGCCATGTGAAATGGCATCTCGTAGAAGCTTGATAACGGCACTGTATTCAGCAACATTGTTGGAAGATGGCTGTAGACATACACCTCCTGAAGACAGTACCTGACCCATAGGAGTATAAATCACCCAAGCAGCGGAGGCTAAGTGTTGAGTGTGATGACTTGCACCATCTACGAATCCTATGTACGTGGAAGATTCCATTGACATCTGCCAAAAGAAATGGAAACTAATCACAAACCCAATCATGATAAGAAAAAGACCCAACTATGAAAAGCTGTACAATAATATACAATAAGCAGCCTTGGCTAGAGATCATGCATAGTATTTCTTGAGATAGAGCCCATTTCTAGGCTTCGCCAAGGCCGTTCCTTCATAATCCACTAACTCATACGCACCCTTCTCTAACACACGTTTGACCATGTAAGGACCATGCCACATAAGATTAAATTTCCATGACCCCAAGGGTTATTTTGCTTGATCCCACAAAAGGACCAAGTCTCCTTCACTAAACCTCCTTGGACGGATAGACTTATCATACTGGACCTTTACATGATGTTTATTGACTTCTAGAGACACCAAGGCATCCCAACGCTACTCATCAAGTTTCTCAAGGTGAACCAAATGCTCCTCCAATGGGGAAGTGTCCGGTAAGAGTTCTACAGCTAGCTTCAAAGAAGGAATCTTGCATTCAACCGATAATATTGACTCCACTCCATGTACAAGTTGATATGGAGAAATACCAATGGCAGTCTTAACAGTGGTTGGATATGCCCACAAAGTAGGATATAACATGATGTGCCAATCGTTCTTGCTTTGTGCAATGGTTCGTTGGAGAATGGATTTGAGTGATTTATTCACTACCTCTACCTGTCCATTCGCTTGAGGGTAGTAAGAAGAGGAATGCTCTTGCTTATATCCTAACTTCGATGCCAACTCTTCCATCATACGATTCTGAAAGTGCGAGCCATGGTTAGTGACAAGCTCTTTAGGAATCCCAAACCAAGTAATAATTTGGTTGAATACAAAGTGAGCAGCTGTCTCACCATCGGATTTTACTGTAGGCATAGCCTCAGCCCATTTCGTGAAGTAATCAATAGCCACTATAATATGATGGTGCCCCCCAACCGAAGCTAGGTTGCAATCCATAAAATTGAGCCCCCACTTAGTGAAGGGACTAGCGGTGATAATGGGATATAACAGGGCAGGTTTCAAGCACATATTACATGCAAACACCTAGCAAGGGTGGCACCTCTTGACCACATCAACACAATACTTAAAGATTGACGGCCATAAATAACCCACTCTTAAAATATTTTGAGCTGTAGAAATCCCAGATAAATGACCACCACACGCCCCTCCATGGCAATCATTCAGCACTACCTCAGCCTCTTCATGAGTTAAACAATGTCGTAAAATGGAATCTACCCCACAGCGGTACAAAGTGTTATCCACTATGAGGTAGTTCTTAGAGACATGACGTAATCGTCGTCGTTCATCTCGCGAGAGGTGAGTAGGGGTCTTCAATGTTTGTAAATATATTATGATATCCCCATACCATGGTTCTAACGTTGAGATTAAGAATATGTGTTCATCAGCAAATGTATCTTCACAAACCAACTCCTCGGCCTCACTTGGGAAATTCGATATAATCTTTGCAAAAATTAAAGACTTCTTCGATTTTGCCGAAACAAACTCGAGATCGAATTCTTGCAGAATGACAATCCATTTATTATATTTTCCCCCAATTATCCTTTGGGTGAGGATGAATTGAAACGTATTGACATGGGCTACAACCAAGGTCTGGCGAAGGAGAATATAATGTCTCAACCGCTGAACCCCATGTATGGTAGCTAAAGCAAGCTTCTCGACATGAGAATAATGAATCTTTGCATCAATAAGGTTTCAGCTCAAATAATATATGACATGCTATTGGAGCTCCTCATCCTCTTGAACCAAAACCATACCAATCGTCTCTAATGATGTGGCCACATATAATAGAAAATCACGACTATAGTCCGGGGGACTAATCACTAGGGCCTGATGCTAGGGCTCGCTTAAGTGCATCAAAGGACTCCTGGGCTCACTCATCCCAATGAAAGGGGGTGTCCTTCTTCAAGAGATGCATGAAGTCAAATTGGCAAAGTTGACAACAAATCTTCATATGAATTTCACCATGCCTTGCAAACACTGAAGATGACGAATATTCTTCGGGGGAGACAACTGAAGTATTGCCTCAACCTTCAAAGGGTCGACTCTTATACCCTCTTTAGAAATGATGAATCCTAACAAACTCCCTGACTTCACACAAAAGATGCACTTATGAGGATTTAATCTAACCAAATAGTGCCGACATCTTTTGAATACCAATCTCAAGTGATAGGGATGACGCATTCTCATGTGAGAATTAGCAGCAAGGTCATCCAAAAATACTTCGATAATTGACTTGAGATCATGGAAGATCAAGGTCATTACCTGCTGAAATGTAGCTCCGGTGTTTTTAAGGCCGAAAGGAATTTTCTGATATGCAAACGTTCCCCAAGGACAAATAAATGCAATCTTATGTTGGTCCTCAGGTTTAATTTGTATCTGATTATATCCGAAAAAGCCATCCATGAAGGAGAACACCTCGCTAGCCGCACACTCATCCAAAATCTGATCAATAAATGGTGTGGGGAAATTGTCCTTAGGACAGGCATGAATCAAATCATAGAAATCAGTACATATGAGAATCGCTCCCTGCTTATTATCCACCGGAATGGGGTTTGAAACCCACTCTGTCAAGGGAATGGGATAGATGAAACTGGCTTTCAACAGCTTCTCTATCTCTACCTTAATCGTGGGTGATTTCCTAGGATTCACTGCACATAAATGTTGTTGAACAGGCTTAGCGTTGGGGTAAGTCTTAATCTCGTGCTTGATGATACGAGGGTCAATACCTGGTATCTCGTCGTAAGACCAAGTAAAAATATCACGAAATTCCTTAAATAGCTCGGTGTATTCAAGAATATCAGCACGGGAACATTCCACCCCCAATATAGACATTCTCTATCGTGCCAGGATTGTGAGAGATGTTGATAGGAATCGTTGAAGATATGTTTTCCATGTTTCCATCAGCCATCAAAATAGGAGATATTAATGGAACCATAGGACTACCAACTCTCTGACTAAGAACTTCCCTAAAATTATCACGCTCCAAGAAGTCAAGCTCTGGAAGAAAGTACGATCTATGATGGAGTTCCTCCCATGGTGTCTCAACTCCCGACATAGCCTCAATAATTGCTTCATCTTAAGAGAAAACCATATCAAGGTAGTCGTGTGCATGAGAAGACTGTACTTCCCATGCCAGCAGCACATAATGGTCCTCCTCCTCCGTCCGCGAAGAGGAAGGACTAGGCTCTGCAACACACTTGAGATTAGCTTGATAAGCTATCATAGCTGTAGGCAATGGCACGTTTGTCATGACGGGCTCACTCGAAGTACTCGATGTAGGAAGAATCCAAGGATCTTCCATATGACTCATGCGAAAAGACACCGATGTCGTAGATGTCGAAGCCTCATCGAAACTAGATCCTATCATAAGGATCGGTGCAGGACAACTAAAGCTTCCCATGAGGAATGGATACATGCCTACACCCACACTCCTAGTTTCCGGCTGAGAGTGCTCAACGATTGGGATCGAACCTCCCGAAGATGTGGTAACAGACGGATTCTTGAATGTTGTTTGATCAATCGTTACGATCTTCCCATTATGTGGAAAGCATACAATGCAGAACAAGGAAGAAGCAAAAACTTGCATATTGTACATCCAGTTCCTACCCAGCAAAAGATTGTAGTCAAGGGTCGCATCAACCACCTCGAACTCTATCACAATAGTCTTACCTCCCAAATGGACTTTAAGGGAAGGAAGGATGTCGTGCAGCCTAAAGATCTCCCATTGAATGCAGTTAACATGGTCGCTGATTTAGACAGCTCAGAAGAACCCAGACCCTTCCAACAGGATAAAGACATCATAGAAGCAGTAGCACCCTCGTCAATCACAGTGCACTTAACGATCATATTAAGACATTCTACGTGAATCAAAAGAGACACATAGTAGGCCAAGCAAGGATGAAGTCCTGCGGTTTCAAATTTTATCACGAAGGAAGAATCATCATCATTCACACCAAGGGTAGAAAGCAACGCCTTCCTTTGCGATGGACAACTCTAAAGCACTTCCAATGCAGACATCGCAGAAGTGTGGCCCAAATCCTTGACAACTGAATAGTTCTAGGCAGCTTGAGCATTTGGATTATTCCCTAAACACTTAAGGACTCCCTTAGGAATGTGAGGTGCAGTCTCAGCTTTATCCATAGGTTTCTCAATATGCAAAGGGGACCCTGGTGAATCAGGCTCTTTTCCTAGGCTGGGTTGTGACGAACCATAATCTTTTGCATAGGTCACAACTTTCATAGCATGGACCATGTTAATGCACCCATGACCACTACTCTCCGGTGGATCATGATCATCACCAGCCTGGTCATGGGACTTCGAGTTCATATTTTGATTATGAGGTAAAGGGTTAGTTAGCATAGCTGGGCCGTATGCCAAGAATATCGAAGCTTCCTCAATACGAGGGAACAAGTAAGTGAGGTGATCATCCTTACATAACTTGCAAGGGACCTTAACCTTATGTTTAGATTGCTTGTCCCCCCCAACATTTCGGCCATTCTTGTAATTACTATTAGCATTCTCATTCTTATTCCCACCCTTACGATTATTTTTACCCTTTTGTCTATTCTGCCCGGGCTGCTGGTTACCCTTTTGGTCCGATGATTGCATAGAAAGTACACTCGTCATTTGGGAGGGTTGAGATGAAGCCATAGCTTGTCCCAAAGCAAATTGGTTGATTGACAATTGAATAACTTGTTTTGCAACCGAATCTGCAAGTTTCGCACTTGCACAACCCACAATGCCATCGGCATGTGGTCGAGGTTTGACTTTGGGTCAAAACTGGAACGTGGAGCATTGGGAATAATCTCATATAACAAACCAGACTGAGCATAGATCAAGTCCAGTTCCTATGCCCTAAAAATTGCTTGTTCCTCATTCTACACTCCAGATGTGGAAACATCCTTCACTATATACGGCAATAACGACTTGAGGAACCACTCGAGGAGGAACTCCGGCGGTATAAAGGCTTTAATTAACCTCTTCCATCTACGCCACTCTTGAATATGATCATAGATATGTATGGATTTATCTTGCCAAAATGTCAACAAGAGTTCAGTACCAACGTCATAACACACTGGTAGTTGGAATTCATTAAGAAAAGTCATTGCAAGGTCGTCGAACAAAGCGAAAGCTCCCCTAGGTAACTCTATATACTATTTCGCGGTAGGCCCTGTAAGGGTGCGTTGAAATAGTCTCAAATGGATTGAGTCTTGATGTAAGGAATTTGAAGAGCACCATAGGTGAAACATAGTAACGTGTTCACTCAGATCCTCTCCCAGTTTTCCCTCAAACTTAGGTATGTCCGAAGGAAGCTTGGTAGGGACAGTCGATGAAGCTGAGTCATGAGCTATAGGATCGTTCGTCAAACTTGACAAGTCAGGAAGATTGAGCATTGTGAGGAAAGGGAGCCTAGGATGATGAGGTTTATGGGTCTCTCCCCGATTCATATAGGTCTGATTACCATCATGGCCTTGGCCATAGTGCCCTCCTCCCGTATGACCCGTATAGGGTGGCATGGAAGCACCATAGTGTGGTGTACCTTGACTAGTAGGAGCTACAAAGCCGTAATTAGGAGAGTAAGTAGGTTGTTGATACCCGCCCCCATAAAGTGAAGAACCTTGTCCATATTGCATCCCATAATAGGGTCCATAAGTCATCGCATGCAATGCCCCATGAGACACTCAGTAGGTAGGAAGATACGCTCCAGAAGTAGGAATATACATACCGGAAGTAGGGATATATGCCTCGAAAGTAATAACATGTCCTCTAGAAGTATGAACATAACCTCCCGAAGCAATGGGCGGTATGTAAACCTGAGACATAATCGGTCTAGTAACCGCAGTACGGACCTGACTCGTAGCCATGTGCCGGCTCGAAGGACCACGTAATTAAGGTGGAGGATGAACATTTGAAGAACTAGGGACTGAGGACAAAGGAATCTGAGTAATAATGTGTGTGCTATTCCCTATCATCACTCGTCTTGGATTTGGTATCCTAATCGGATCACTAACGCTAGACCTAGGAGGGATATGTGATGTAACTTCCACCACCGAGATGGAAGGTGCAATGTGACTAGTGCTCCCAAACCTCTCCGCATGGTAAGGAATGAGAGTACCCCCAGGCATAGTGTTAGGCTCGAAGTCAGATTTGACATGAAATTCAAAATCATGTGTAGGAAAACCAGACATACCATAACTACCATAGCTAGTGCTGGCGGGTTCAAAATGAGTCTCAGTGTCCTGCGGCATTCCATACTGGTAACGCGTCAATGGGGAATCAACCCTAGAGTGAGTAGGTCTATCGTGCATGGTTCCTATCTCAGAAATCACAGGACCTAACTCAGCCAAGTCAGGTGAAGGATCATAAGTAGGAGTAGACTCCCCATCGTCTACACGAATGGGAGAAGGTGGTTCAGGAATACCTTCTATATGGTCTCCTTGGTGTGTGAATCAATGTGCAAAATATTCCACCTGGACTATCTAGGCCTCTCTCCCAAAGGAGGAGGAGAAGTAGAAAGCGAAAGTCATGCTAAACGACAAGAATGGAGAGGAACCGCACCTGAATCCACAATGACTCAAAAAATAGAAAAGACTCTCTATTTACGTAAATCGTAGGCCAACTATCATGCACAGAGCAATCACTAATAAAATATAAAGCCAAATGCAAGAAAACAAGGGCTGGATAAGTAAGCTACCTAATGAAGTAGGTATGTCTCGCCTAGGAGAGGCTTGAGACTCCCATACACAACAAGCAGAGGTACGTAACCAATTATTGTGGCCCTCATCTTCAACGCATAAAGCGACTGTGCTGTCTGACCCCAACCTGACCAGGACACCCGTAGAATAACCCCTGCAAAGTACCCCCTCGATATCCTAGGTAAGGCCACTAAGGTCACCTTGATATAATCAATGCTCAGGTAGACAGTCGCAGGCAGGATTGACCGTATGGGAAAGGTAGAAAAGCCCAAAACTCTTGAAAGAGCCCCCAAATACAAATACAATCCTAGAAATATCTCCTTTGCTACACAGTTATGACTAGGGGTCATCCCAATCAATAATTGCTCACACTGCCTCGTGCTTAACTCCCTTTTGAGAGGAGGATCCTGAGAAACACTGGTTATACCAAGGATTTCACACACTCACCTGGATAGACACATACATGTTTTTGTTTAGTGATCTTGGAGAATTTACTTTCAATGAACTATTCCAAGATCCTAAAACCTAAGCTTTTTGGTGCACCCTATAAAAGAAAAGAGTGTAGTTCATTTTAATTTAGCTTGATTTTAATTGGCTTTATTACTCAAAAGAGGGATACGGTCATGCAACTAATGGTATTATGACACAACATGAAGTAAAATGCACACCTAACAATCAATGCGAATGCATTGTGTCCATGAAAGCAGGGTATGCTACTACGTGAAATGCACAATTTTTATTCAAATGATGAATGAAGGTTTTCCTATATGAAGTCCTAACTAATACTCCAAAGCAAATCTAGTGCAAGTACAATGAAAAAATGAAAAATGCAATGCATGATGATAAGCAAATGTTTTTGGATTTTTTGAAATAAAATGAGATACAAAAAGCAAAAGAATGATTCTATGACCCCTAGACTCTGCAAGCACACTCAAATAGCACTCAAGCAAATAACTAAGGTAAAAGAACTATAATGCACTAATCCCAAACAAAAAATCGAAAATGCCATGAAAAGAACCTTCTTAAAAAAAAATTTAGCCTAAAAAAAATGTTTATGGTCAGAAACAGAGGTATAAACAGACTCAGGTAGTGCCAAAGGAGACTTAGCAAACATCAAAATTCACCCAGCAACCATTTAACTTCCACAAAAAGGAAAAACTAAGGGCATACATGATTGTTCACAGTAAACCCACGTGTATACGCGGAAATCGCAAAGAAACCCGCGTGTATACGTGACTATGAGTTAAGAACTCGCATACAGGAAGAAAGGTGCATAAAATCAAGGAAAATAGATAGGCTGAGACAAACTTCACACTGATCAGACACTACCAGGCATACATGCCCCCAAACCGGACATAGAAACAAGAGAGAAAGAGCAATTCAAATTCATCGAATGCCAATAAAACAACCCCCAAAGGACAACTACTAGGAACTCCCTAACAGAGTCGCCAATTTTGTTACGGAGAGAAATTCCTATGGCTTTGGGTACCACAACAGATAGCTTGACTCCAGAAATCAATCCTTTCCAATATGCAATAGAAATTAAATGTCTAACACTAAAGGATCAGACCTTGTAGCTTATTCCGGACGGTTGAAGTAGATCCCCGTTGATCTTTCCAACTTCATCTTGAATTGATAGATTACTTCCTCAACAACAAGTAAACAATACAAGCATTCTATATATCATGGTGTTCGATCTATTCTAGCATATATAATCAATAATGTATAAGCATTTGACATAATCCAATGGATAAAATATTCATTCAAACACACATTATTGGATAGGAAAAGATATTTCTATTAATATAAATCAGAGATTACAAGATACAACCTCTTTCGGCACGTCTGCGAATCGGAGAAACTGAATCCCCCACTTGGTCCTCCACCACTTCAATCCTCCATCTCTATATAGCAAGCTCACAAGCAAAAGGCAAGCTTGGGAAGAACACAAAAGTGCTCCAAGGGACAAAGGGATGTAGACTCAAGCATAAGTTCTGGCAACAATGGACTATAGTTTCTTTGCTCTCAATTCTCTCTTATGCCTTCAATGTACCAAGGGGTTCCTTATATAGCTTTTCAAAGGGGTAATGAAAGGTCGAATCCGAGCGAAATCAAGGCATAGGGAAGGCTAGGAGTCAAATGAGTCGGATCCATGTCAAGGAAAACTCCAAAAGGATTTGGATTTTGTACACATCCCGATGTACGTGGTTTTAGTGGTCAAACCCATGTATATACGCGCTTATAAGTTTAAAAGTTGTGTGTATCATTTTTCAAATGTTTTTAGGGATGGTCAAGGAAACATCAAAGGACAAAAAATGGTCCATGGGGTCTAAGGAGTCTGGAGCAGGACAGGGAAAGGCCATACAAAGTGTGATTCACCTGGAGTGGTGAAATCAGCTATAACACCTGAAAGCTAAGCACACAATCCTGCACAAAACCTCATAAGATCTGGATATATATATGAAAAAGAGACAAGAATTACATGCAAATAAACTTATTAAACATGTATAATCTAGATATTCTAACATATATGATATGAGATATAAGAAAAGCAAGTAACCTTACTTGCCCAACTATACTCCTATTGATTCAGCTGAATCATTCAAGCCAGATAGGGTTCAGATGCAGAAATTGAGAGAAAATCTAGCAACATCAATGGTCATAAGACAATGCTTAGTCCATACATATGAGAGAATTACACCATTTGGCCTCCAAATCTTCTTTATTTCAACAACCAAAATATTACAACAGTATTGCAATAGCAAGCCCTTCAATCCAACTCTAACTAGCTTGGAAGAGGCATCCTGAGCTTTATTTATACAAAAAATAGGAGATCTAGCCTAGGGGGCACAAATCCCAAGGAGATATACCACTGTAGCTGAAGGAGAGTCCATCAATGCTTGATCTGTGTCTAACTGAGCTAGATCTGAGTATCAATGAGTGTAATTGTAAATCAGAGAGCTGATCTGACTGACACCTCAACTTGTTGACTGAAGCATCCACCAAAACTCATCTAGATGAGCCAAAATGTGTGGAGGAGAGAGGGAGGGTGAAATTCCCCATAAAGGATGCTGAAGATCAACTATGGCTCTGATTTGTCACCTCCTTCAGTCAAGGATTTGTCAGATCCAGTCAATCTAGTTCAGATCTAACTGATTTCAATCAAATTGGCTGAGAATCCACTGATCTATGATTCTGGATTTGCTCCATTATTCATTAATTTATTAATTAAAATAATACATAATTGATTTTTGGGGATTTCTAACCTGAGTGATGGAAAATCACTCAAAACTAGGAAATAGTGGGTCCATGGGTTTACATGGTGTTCTTAGCTTGAAAATGAGCACCTACGTGACTGAAACTGATTATTTGGCCCACTTTTATTACAAAATCAAATTTTCCAATTAAACTATTAAAAAATAGCCTAAGTTTTGGAAAAATTAAATTTTAATAAAAAACACTGAAAAAATTTTAAAAATAAAAAAGTTGAAAAAACGTAGGGGGACTTAGACATGTTCATATGACTTGACCATGATGTCTAGCATGTTTATACATTGACACATAGACTCTAATAACCTCAATAGGCCTAAATGCCAAGCCGACCACCCCAACTTTGGAGGTATTGAGTGAAAAACTCAGAAATTATCAGTCGTTTATTCAACAACCAATAATAACCAAGGGAAAAAAAAGCCTGGGTTGATCGGATTGACAAATAAAGTCTAAGAGACTGAGTTTTTTACAGAAACTATCATGCTAGAACATTTATTACAACTCCCCCAAGGGGGTATGAACATCTAATATAGTACAACAATCACTTCCCAGAAGTACTTCCAAAGGTCTTCTGAAGTCCGAACAAGTTATCCTTGTCCGGTTCACCAGGCTCACTTGATAAAAAACCACTAAGTACAACTTAGGTGGTAACAGGGCCCTATATGCATCTATATTTTTTGTCATAGCATCATAAAGTCAGAATTATAGGGGGTGTTGGAATATATTAAACCCATTCTTAACTTAGGATAAAATAATTAATCATTATTTGATTAATTATTCACCCACTAGCTTAATTAGTTGGCATCCACTTGCACCTTAAATTCAATACATGCCATCTATATCCCAAGAATGATTTATTTCTAAATATGGCTTGATTTTAACCACCTTTTGACCATCCAAAAATAGTATACAACACATTACAACAAATTTTGCTTTATTCTGCTTTTCCAGCTTTTTT
The DNA here is from genome assembly GCA_001517045.1 of Pseudotsuga menziesii. Classification (NCBI taxonomy): domain Eukaryota; kingdom Viridiplantae; phylum Streptophyta; class Pinopsida; order Pinales; family Pinaceae; genus Pseudotsuga; species Pseudotsuga menziesii. Next base: position 442,021 of record LPNX010616351.1, read on the forward strand.
GTAGATAAGATGAAAGCCAGTCAACTAGGAAACTGGCATCTTTTGTTTCCAACCCATACTCCATTAATTTTTTCTCTATTTTCTAGGATTATCATGTTTTCCCATCTCCCTTGACAACTCACTCATGCTTTTTCCAAATTTTGAGGTCCTTGATAGATTTGGGAAGTGATTTAGCCACCTATGGGGGTTTGCTATATTTTTGTAAGTCATCCTTTTTGAGATTTATGAGTTGTCTCCATACAGCTCAATTTTCCTATGAGGGATGTAATATTTATGTACACTATTATTTATCATTATTCAATGTAAGGATACACACCAATATTCATCTCTTCATTCATGTGATTCAGTCTCTTTTCTTCTCTCTATTTTTCCCGTGTATGCTTGTGAGAATTCTTAGTAGGAAGATCTATTTCATGTGGTTTTCCTTATCATCATTGCTCATAGAATTGATCTATTATTTATACAGGCTCCTCAAGGTCATTTTTTGATTTATGTTCTTTCCTTCAAACATATTTTTCAAGGCTTCAAACATCTCTTTAGGTGTATTTAGGGAGGACACCTATGGTATGAGATGATCCTTGATTTAATCAGGAATAATCCTCTTGGCCTTGATCAAGTTCTTCTTGTGTAAGTACTTAGCCTCATCTCCCTCTAGAATTGGAACCTCTCCAATAATGTAGGAGTACAATTCATTTTCTTCAAGAACTAGGGAGATCCTATACTTCCATGCTCAGAAGTTATCAACCCCCTCAATATTTTCATCAATATTGGTTTGATGAGTCATCTCAATTGAGAACCTAAAATGGAAATACAAAATATTTAGATCTTACCAATTTTAGAAGCTGAAACTGGATCTGGAGCTGATCTCCTACAGTGTTGGTTTTCTAGTTCCAGGGAAAACTAGGATTTGACTTTCCCAGAGTTCTACCCAACCAAAAACCTTGATTTTTGTCTCTAAACTTTTATTTTTATGAGGAGATAAATCCTATCCTGGGCTCACTCAAAAATTCCTCTTCAATGAAAATCCCTAATTTCTCGATGTAGTGGTAGGTAAAAAACTGAAAGTGCTCAGAATTAGATTATGCTTCGACAGAAAGATGTGCCCTTCAATGGAGAGTCAACCTAGCCTCCTTTTATTGATGGATTGTGAAGAGAGACCCAAAAAGTAAGAATCCCTAGATTCTGTAGCTGCATAAGGTCTTCTTCTCAAGTCAACTATGATTCCATGTTATATTTTTATCAATTAGACAATATTATCTTAGGATCTTATTTGAGAGAATAAAATGAATAGAAATCAATCACAAGAGATAATAGACACATATATTTTCCTTGGGGAAACCATAAGTATAAAACCCCAAACTTCCTCAGAGATAGAATGAGCACCAATGGCAGCAGTAAAACCCAAAGAAAAAAAGATGATCTCCAATAGCGGTTCTCTCTCTCGCTTGAGCGAACTTCTTCTCTCTCACCTATGTGCTATAGTTGGGTGAGTGTATATTACAAATAGAGAGTCTCACTCTCTATTTATACTAGTTTCTTACTTGACAATCACTTACCAGGTCTGACATCTCTAGGAGATTCTAATAACCCTAGTGCCCTGAAACTATGGGGATATTGACCCTTGATCAACTAGGAGGGTTAACCTCTATGAATTTACATGACTTGATTACATTAATGATTCTCCCAATAGGAACATCGATGATCAATGAAATACAATATATGAAATATACAAGTGAATACATTCTAAAGTTACAAATACATCAACATACCCGACCTTCTCAACTATATGTGGTCATACGCCTCATGTGTCTCATGCAAAGAGTGGATGCTCGTAATCATCATCACTGGATAAGGAATCCCATGTTGTCATCTCATCCTCCTCAAGTTAACTCAATAAGGGGTGGCCATCCCGTTGAGGATAACCATAGTCCTCAGAAGATGTCACACATATTCAAAAATAAGCTATACAACAAAGTGAACAAACATTTCACATATAAATTGTAAAAAACACAAATATAGGTATATTAATTGTTTTAATCAACACAGTATTATCAAATAGAGAGTTGCATTAATAATCATTAAAGTAATGAAAACAAAAACCTTAATAACGTAATCATTTAAATACTACAATATTGGTCAATACTAAAAGGTGGGTGGGTGAATCCGGATTGTTACCTTTTTCATGATTTTAACCACTTTTAAAACAATAAATAACAAACAGAATCAAGAATATACAAAGAAAAAAAAATATCATGGAAGCCCAATTGGTAAAAACAAAAAACACTTTCTATAACTGCAAAATCACATTTTCAATTGGTTTTAATAATTTCAAAAATATCTTATATATTATACTTCTATCAATAAAAAGTACCGAGTAAAAAAAAAGTATCCTGCAGCCCATCATCGAAGGTGTTGATGTATTTGTAACTTCGGAATGTATTCACTTGTATATCTTATATTGTTTTTTTTTTGTACCCCAATGTTCCTATTGGGAGAATCATTAATATTATAAAGTCATGTAAAGTCATTGAGGTTAACCCTCCATTGTAATTCGGGGCAATAGTCCCCACAGTTGAGGGGTACTAGGGTTATTAGACTCTCCTAGAGAAGTTGGCCCTGGTGAGTAATTGTCAAGAGGAAAACTAGTATAAATAAAGAGTGAGACTCTCTATTTGAAACACACACTCACTTAACTATAGCGCATGAGTGAGAGAGGAGGAGCTTGCAAAAGCAAGAGAGAGAGAACAACCGTCGGAGATCATCTTTGTGTTTTTGGGTTTTACTTTTTCTATTGGTGCTCATTCTATCTCTGATAAAGTTACAGGGTTTTCTCCTTTATGGTTTCCTTGAGGAAATATCTTTGTGTCTATTGTCACTTGTGATTATTGTTGTGCATGTTCTTCTCTCAAATAAGATCCTAGATCATATTGATTAAATGATAAAAATATAACATGGTATCAGAGCTAACCTAAGAAGTAGAAACTATGCATCTGTAAAAACTAGGGCTTCTTACTTTTTGGGTCTCTCTCCATATATCATTAGCAAAAAGAGGCTAGGATAACTCTCCATTGAAGGGCGCACCTTTCAGTCAAAGCAGAATTTGATTCCGGGCATTTTCAGTTTTTGACCTATCACTACTACAAGAAATTAGGGATTTTCACAGAAGAGGAATTTTTGAGTGATCCCAGCATAGGATTTATCTCCTCCTCAAAATCAAAATTTAGAGACCAATATCAAATTTTTTGGTTGGGTAAAACTCCGGGAAAGTCAATTCCTAATTTGACCCCGGACCAGCAAATAAACACTGCAAAAGATCAGCACCAGATCCAATTCGAGAATCTCAAAATTGGTAATATAAAAATGTTTTGTATTTCCATTTTGAGGTTCTCATTAAAATATGAATCAAATAAGTTTTACTATACAACTAAAATACAGTTGCAATGGCAGCTAATGGAAATTAGGGTTTCATGCCTGAAAACTCTAAAATACTAAAACTAGTAGTTTTGGTACATTCGCTATATATCGAGATTGGAGAAGGACCAGGAGCCAAACGTTTAAAGGATGTAGATAAATTTCTGATGTACCCTATGTAAAAGTTTCAGCCTTATATTTTCTATATTCTAGGAGATATGATTCCTCCAAGTCAAGGTTCTGGCCTCTCCCAGGATTCATCCCTAAAAAGGACACCTTGGGAAAATTTCTATATCTTGGGCTACGAAGGTCCAAATGAAATTTCATAAGATGTTCCAAATAGGGAATGGAATTTAATTTATGTGGTAAAATTTTCATACCTCTAAGGTAAAACACTAACACGTGGTAGGCTGTACAATTTCTCTATGCTGAATAGTCCCGAAATACGTCACCTTGGGAAAACTCTCATAAGTCTCAATTTGTGAAACCAATTCTTCTCAAACCTGTGGTTTTGGAAAGAGGACAGAGAAGGATACCCAAGTGTGAATGTTTGGACACATAGGAGCATTACTTTTAGATATATTGCAGGAACAATATTAGGAAATTCTGCAGAAGAAATTGAAGAAAACTAGGGCATCAGATATTTTGCAGATTTGATCACAATTTTGGGAAAATGAGTATGCTAGTTAGCTCGCCTTGATGAGGAACATATTTCTATACAATCAGATATGAAATATTCCAATTTTTGAAAATTAGGGTTTCTCTAACAAACCCTATATCAGCCAGATCTGCAACCAGAACGGACACCTCAAATCGGTAAGATCTAATCTTTTGCTATTTACATTTGAGGTTCTCATTTCAAAGTGACCTATCACACTAGCTTGATGACAAGCTTAGTGAAGCTAAAAAATTCCAATTATGGAAGTATCGATCCTTCGTGATCCTTGAAGAAATTGACTTGGATCAGTAATTTAGTAAGAAAGTTCTAAGAGCCAGAGGGAGATGTGGCTAAGGCTAGAGCCAAGAGAATCATTGCAGATTATATTAAAGATAATCTCTCATGTGTCATCCCTGAAGACACCAAAAGGAAGTGTTCTATGCTATGATGAAGAAATCAAAGAAGAATAAGATATTGTTATAACCACCTTGAATGGCCTCCTAGGATCATGGGATTCATTCATTCAAGGAAAGTGTGCCAGAAGGAAGTGATTATTTTCAGTAGAATCGGGGAAGAGTGCACATAAGAAGAAGCTCAACTCATAATAAGAGAAGAGAAGATGGGAGCAACTAAATATCAAGCGCTCATGATTCAAAGAAGATCCCTCAAGCAATGAGGAATATGAAGAACTCAACTCTTGAAGAACCTTTTATCCTTCTTAGCATTTGGATAAGACATAATGATGTTGTGAATGAAGAAGATGATGAATATGAAGGATCAAGAAGGATTCTACCCACAAAACAAATAAATATAACTATTCAATTGTCATTTCATCATATTATTTGGTTATGCATTTGTTCATATTCAGTTGATGTATTATGCATGATAGAATGTTTGCATTAATGAAAATATACTACTAATATGCATGTCATGGGTAAGTAAACCATGGTGCTATACAACTCTCCATTTCTATCTATCTACAATGAAACCTCTTTGCTGACATATTGGATTAGTGCATAATCTCAATGATGTCTTGGTAGATATGGAAGGCATCTAGAAAGTTTTTGTGAGATATGGATGAATGTTGTATTGGATAAAATAGTTGCATGATTATATATTTATGCATAAGAATTTGCCATTATGAATATGCCTGATGAAATTTTTATAACCATACAACTACTGTATTTGACTTGTAGGAAAGATCGCGCACAATCGCCTACAAGAAAAGAAGGATAAGAATTGTTCCATAAAACAAGTGACGGCAGTTCAAGATCCACTCTAATAATCCAAAATGAAGAATGATGACTAGAATGCGATGTCAAAGACCTGAAGGGAAGTCCATAGTATATTCCATATGGAACTACAAGATCCAACATGCAGTAGAAGACAACATCGTTGGATACAAGGAAAGATTCATAGCACGAGGCTTCCCACAGAAAGAAGGCATAGACTATGAAGAGACATTTGTAGCCACTGGAAGTCGAGACACATGATAAGCAGACTCATGTGTGCAAATTAAAGAAGGCCTTGTGCGAGCTCCTAAGGCACCCATGGGATAACACATACATGAGGAGCTTGAAGATCACCTAGAGTGATGAAGATATTAACCTTTGCTACAAGGTTGAAAATGAAATCATAAAGAGGATGACAAGCTCATAGATGGGTGTGAGAAGAAATTTTGAAAAGGTTCAAGATAGAGGATATTGGTATCCAGTGACCCTAGATGGATACGTAAAATATTAGTAGCAGAGGAAGTTACTTGTCACTTTAGCACAAAATGTTTCAATACATAGAGTTGTTATACCCAAATCCTGTCACCACCATGTGATAAGACCATTGAATTACATGTTTTCTCTTAATCCCAGCACTTAGAGTGGAAACCTGCTCTGTTTGTCAATTCTACATGAAAAAACTCAGCACCGCACTTTCCCTATGAACCATGAGCGGTACCTTGCTCACACTGCCTACATCTTGTTGGCCATAAGCAGTGCCACCACCTATGGCCTTTGGTCCATAAGTGTTTCTCATCTAAACCGCTCTGTCATTAGAGGAGAAAAGTGGTACCCTATGTAAAATGGGAAAAAGAGAAGTTTCTCGAGGCTTCTAGATCATGAGCCTCGTGTCCTCCCTTATCCCTATCATTATGGGTTAGTTGAGCTCAAGATCCCCCATAATAGGATCTTAGAGGCCACCTCATCCACAAATATCTCAACTATTCCTATCCATTGAGCCTTATAAATACAAGCTCATGTCCATGGTTGAGGGGGAGAACTATAGAGGTATTGTTATGTTGTTGGATTGACCACTTGGNATTCTCCATACATCTTTAATGCAAAGATGATTTCCATCCCACATTACTATTGTTTTGATTTCACATGTACATGTTGTTAAATTCCTTAGTCACTAACATGGATAAGTAGATTATTTTCTGGTAGATTTGATGTGTTTGCATGTTTGATCTGTTTGCAGGTACATAGGTTCACTATCGAAGCAGCATTTCAAGTGTCTACGACATCCAGGGAAGGTCTTCATCCTTTGTCGTTCACTCATTTGTTATGGATCTGAACCATTTAGACCAAAGAAACAGCTTCTATCTGCAGAAGGTGAAATATTCATGGTTACAAATCTGGAAACTCTGCTGGGGAATAGATACATATATCAGTTGATCTGATCTTCCTCAGTTCTTGAACTCTTGTCTGAATCCAAGTTCCATCTCCAACTCTCTTTAGTCAGATTTTCTATCTGACTCAATGAATTTTGTTTTGAAATTTTCAGATCTCTTCAAATCTGAAGTATTTCAACTTTTTATGCTCCCTTTTACTCTCAATCCATTAATTTTTACCTTGATCTGATCTTTTTCTAACTTGATCTATCGTTCTCCTTTGTTTTTAAGATCTATATAGGGAACTGCTCTTATGTTGTTGGCAAGAAGCAGTGACACCACCTAAAACCTGTTAGTAGCACGTGATGCCACCACCTGAGTCCTATTATCCAGAAGCAGTGCTTGTCTAGAACTGCTCTATCAAGACCCCTCCAGCACGTTGCCAGGTAGGCCTTATTCCAAGACTATTTATTTCTCATTTTTTGCAAAAAATTTGAGTTGATTTGGTTTTATCCCTGCACTGTCAGGTTTGTGTGATAGAATCTGATTCTTATGGTTTGAAATTTTGTGGTAAAAGATCAATTTGATTGAAGAATTCAAAAGCTATATTAGGCTTGTTGATTGTCCATTTTCTTCCATGCTTGTTGGTTGTCTTTGTGAAAGGATTTCTTTTTCGAAAGCTTAGGTGTTAGAGAGCTCTCTTTTTATTTTTGTTATATAGATAGAAAGAAAAACGTTTAATTAGCATCTTGATTTCATTTTTTGTTCCCATAGAAGACTTATTTTTGCTGGTTTAAAAAGAAAATTTTTGACTGAGATTAGGTCATTATCATTAGTGAGCATAAGACATTGGATCTCTGATTGGCCTTAAAAGCTTTCAGGTTCTCTATGTTCTTTTCTCTTTTGCATTTATACTATCTCATCAAAATAAAAAAAATATTATAGTTTTAAGTTAGATCTATCTATGCTTTAAGAAAAATAAAAAAATAGAGTGCATATGCATATAGTGTGCTTCTTATTTTTCTTTTAAGAAAAGAGACTTCTCCCCTTTTGATTGCTTTCAGAAAAGAGAAATGAGTTTGAAAAGTGATGCTTTTGTTTGATTTTTTGTTCAATATTGTTGTTTGGAAATTTTTGGTTTTGAAGCAAAAGAAAATACTCTCTTTCCCTCTCGTAGGTAGGCATACCACGAATGGTAAAGTGAAATATTTGCATATGCATATTGCATGGTTTTACTTTTTCTATTAGAACTCCATGCATTCACCTAACCATCCACTTTAAAATTAACGGTAGTTATAGGTTAAAATTTACGTAGCAATTTGAGTGATAGGTTAGAGACGTGTTCAGGTGTCATTAAGCGTAGGAGCTATTGTTACTCATCTGCATTACATCCCGTGACTCACTCGATTCTTCCACATACCGTCAGTATATCGAATGGCCTTTCATATACCCTTGAGGTATATAGAAAGGTAATTCACATACTCGATTGTATATTGGAAGGCCCCTTGTGTACGGTTATGTATTAGACAACACTACTACCGATTTAAGCTCCCACATACCTTGCGTATATTGCAAGACCCCACTAGGATACCTTATTCATCTAAGGAAATCCCTTTGGCTGTATTTCTTGGAGCCATACATGAAAAACAACATTCGGGGAGATTACTACGAATGTACCCTTGAGGTATATCGCGAGTGGAACCTTGTTGACAATCTTGGTGAGAGACCTGACTATCTAAACCCCTCCTATCATTTTAAGTTTGCTTGTTTGACCTATAGCTTGAGTAGGGAAATGTTTGGTGTGTTTTCTAGTTTTTGAGACCCTAGGTTAGATAGGAGCTGTACAAACTGGTTGAGCTAAGACAGTCCAAAAGAGTATGGGGCTTGGCACCCAATTTTATTCCTGTTTTAGGAGAAAATCCAATGGAAGCTGTCAACCAAGGAGCTGCTACCACCTCCCAAGTGGGAGATAATGTGGTTGCAGAAAGCGTAGGACCATATCCTTCACACTCACCTCCGTTGGTCCAACAAACTTCTCAAGGAAATACTTCATTCCATTCTCCCACAGAAGGTCATGTTGATGATACTACCAGTCCGGATTATGGTCCCAACGCTTCATTTTGGGATACCTCTATAGGACAAGCCATTGCTTCATTTGGCACCCGTTTAAACTTTTCTGAAGAAGTTTCTGCAGATGAAGAAGAACGTAGACAATACCACGCAGGCATTCTCCATGCATAGGATATTGAAAAGAAAATAGATGACATATTGGGCACACCACCATCACGTTCCACAACTATTCCTATGGGATATCATTCACTTGCTGATTCTATGAGACCCATTGAACCAATTATAGATCGCACAGTAACTCCACACAACCTAGGTCAAACTATCAACCCTGCCACATCCCATATTCTGTCTATTCCCAATCTTCCTAGGTCTTTCGCACCTAGGGCTCAACCTTCAATTCATGTTTCGTCATTACCTTCTAGTGCCGGGGGGAAACCCCCAGCACGACCTACATTATCTGACACCAAAATTGTATTTATTCAAGTACAGACCTCTGGTATAGAGAAATATACAATTTATGTCCCTCCCACACACACTAATGTGGTTAATTCCCCATCTAGTTCAGTCCAGCCCTTGGGGGCACAACCTGTAACCAATCAAACCTATTTGGGTTATGGTTATACAGCAAATCAAATACTTGTAGGAACCATTAATTATCCACCCAATCCTATAGGAATGCCTTATCTTGGAATTCCATATCCTAGTAATGCTTTCACACCATGGGGGAAACCTAATTGGTCCTGCATGTCAACTATTGGGGGCATACCTATACATACTGCAGGAGGTGCCAGAGGACCGCCTTATGGAGGTCCTCCCCCTGAGGGGCCTAATGGTATTGGAGGGCCTAATTGCTTTCCTCCTTATGGTCCTAATGGTCCCGGTCGTCCTGGGGGGCCTGGTGGCTTTCCTCCTAATGGCCCTGGAGGGTTTGGTGTCCCTCCTCCTAGTGGTTCCGGAGGCTCTGGAGTTTTACCTCCTAGAGGCTCTGAAGGGTCTGGTGGTTTGCCTCCTAGTGGTCCTGATGGTATTGATGGCCCCAATGGTCCTGGTGGTCCCAGAGGCCCTGGTAGTCCTAACGGTTCTGATCCCAAAAATCAACCCCCTGCAGGCATATTTTCTAGTAGTTCTTCGTCACAACAACCTATCTATTAGTCTACTTACGGTCATACTGGTAACTCACTAGAGGAAATTTGGGGTCTAAAATGGGCCTTATAAGAAAACGTGCCAAAATAAGTTTTTGTGAGTTGGAATTCAAGAAGCAATAGAATTTCAATAAAATAAGTCAACCATAATGGTTGAATTGACATATTTGTCATTAAAAAAAAACTACTTTTTTTGTTCATATTTTCGACATATCTCATTGTGTTTTTACTCAAATTTCGATCGGGAGAGCTTGTTGGATGTGGAATTTGATTCTGCATCCAACGAGTACCCACACTGCATACTTTTGATGGACCCCGCTACCCCAAAAACATGAAATACCTGAAAAAATGTGATGATGATGTCATCATCACATTTTTTTTCAGGTATTTCTTGTTTTTGGGGTAGCGGGGTCCATCAAAAGTATGCAGTGTGGGTACTCGTTGAATGCGGAATCAAATTATGCATCCAACGAGCTCTCCCAATCGAAATTTGAGTAAAAACACAGGGAGATATGTTGAAAATACGAACACAAAAAGTAGTTTTTTTCTTTCTTCCTCCAAAATTAATCAATATTATTTTATTATTTTAACTATTATTTTATTGTTTTAACTATTATTTTCCTTAGGAGGCCCATTTTAGACCCCAAAATTCCTCTAATGATATGCCATGTAAATATTACCAGTATGTGCAACCTAACCGTCAGTTACCTTTCCTAGCAAATTTGGACTTGCCTGATTTGTCCAAGTTGATTAATGACCCCATTCAACATAACCCCTCATGGCCTCCCATTCCGATAAATTTACCATCGAACATTCCAAAGTTCGATGGGAAGTAGGGAGACGATCCAAAAAACCATGTCATGACATTCCATCTATGGTGTTCTTCAAACTCCCTTATGGATGATTCAGTTCATTTAAGACTCTTTTAGCAAACTTTGACCGGTACATCTAGGAAATGGTATATTGAACTTCCACAACACTCGTTTGTGGATTTTGGCTCATTGGAAAATTAATTTATTACACACTTTCAGCTTCCTATTCATTATGAAATGGGTACTGATCTCTTAACTTCTCTGTGACAGAACACATCCACCCACACATCCAATCATATCCATGAGTTGAGAAGGCAGACAAGACTTATTAAGGCTCCTATTTCGGATCAGTTATTAGCTGATTGGTTTACCAAATATTTGTTGCCTCTAATTGCTTGAGATGTGGCTATGGGTGGTGCTGTTACTGAAGAGAAAGCCATTAGTCAAGCCTAGTATCTGGACTTGGTCTATTACCAGTCCGGAACTTTGTATGACTTGATTCCTTGAGCTCCTCACCCAAGCACCGATCCTGCAAATCCACCAACAAAAGTCCCTATTGATGGGATTGTTGGTTAAATCCAGTCCTCATTAGTAGAAAAACCTGCCAAGAAACCCCAGACTGCCACCCCTACTCCTTTGACTCCCAAAGTTTCTATCGACGTTAATTCTATTCAGAGTATTCAAACCTCTGGCAATAATAAAAAGAAAGTTAAAAGTAAAAATAAAAAACCTGGAAACCAACAAGAGAACCCAAAACCAACCAACAATGATAATGATAAAGGGAAAAGAAAAGCAAAATATCCATGTTTTCTATGCGGAGGTGACCATTTCACAAAAGAGTGTCCCCATAGGGACGAAATCACCCAAATTTTGAAAACAAATCCTGCACCTGCAATTCTCACGGATCCTTTTCCCTCTCAACAACAACTGATAGACCACATGTCTAATCAGGGAAACTCTAGTTCATCAAAGGAAATTCATATGATTTCCTCATATTCCATTATTCTGCAAACTCGAAGTCAGAATTATGACAAACCCACAGACAAGAAAGAAGACCATTCTTCTTCAAGGAAAGCTCCCTCTACTGGTTCTCCTGAATCCTCGTCTACTGTCCCCCTAACCATCAAGAATCCTACTCTCAATATGATTTTGCGTCCACCCAAGAGTAGTCTTAGGAAGGCTGTTTTCAACCCTAATTCCCAAGTTGCTCAATTTTATAATGTAGTTGAAGATCTCGGTCAGGCACCATGTGCAATGTCTACCTTGGAAGTGCTCCAAAGTTGTCCTACACAACACAAAATCCTGTTAACTACGTTAGGAGCTTTAGACCCAAAAAATTCTAATTTGATTCATTTCAATGTCGAGAACTGTAAGTCTAGACTACCTCACAAACTTGCTTTCCAAATCATCATGAAAGTAGTTGGAAAGAAAGTCTTTAGGACTGTCTTAGATGAAGGAGATTCAACTTCAGTTTTGTCCCTATCTTGTTGGAAAGCTATCAGCTCTCCCAAGCTTGTAACATCACCTACGACTCTAAAGGCATTTGATGGATGAGGTTTCCAGCCCCACGGTCTCATATCATCCCTTGTAGTCAAGCTTGAGGGGAAAACTATTTCTATTCAAGTAGAAGTATTGGACACCCCGTTAGATTCCAATCTCCTTCTAGGAAGAAATTGGTTTTACGCCATAACTGCTGTCACTTCGATAGTATTCCAAATAGTCCAATTTCCACATCTAGGGAGAATTTTTACCATTGATAAGATTGATTTCTGTACGCTAGATGTTACAACCTCTATAGCTAATAACATCCCTATGTTAGGCCAGACCCCTCCTCCTTACCAATTGATTGGGGTAGGAATGTTGAAGGATTCATCCCTTATGGGGATTTTTTCATCCACTCCTCCTAACACAGATACAATGACAGTGAATATAATTGCGTCATTTTATTGTGAGCCCAAGGGAAAACAAATTGTTGATTCCACCTCATTGAGTCCACATGAAGAAATGTACAACACCATTCAAACATTTTACGATGATCACACTGATGAGCTTCATCTAGTGGATTCGGATCCTTACCACCTACCTTACTGGTTAGAACCATCTCTTCCTGTTCTGGATTATCTCTCTGAGACTTTTCCTTTCGACAAGTCCATTATGGATATTATGAATATGAATGAGTCCATTTGGGAGGATCACCATCATAGATCATTGTTCCTCCCCAGCACCAGTTCGGTTAACCCTGACTTTGCATCCTTGTTTTCCATTGATATTGTCAAAGCACCTCAAAGTCCTATATTGTTTCAAGACACAGATTCTGAAGGAAACCTTTGCAACATTACTCAAACAAGTCTAATTGACATATCAGCCAAGCCTAGTACCATCGAGCATGTTCACGTTGGGCAGAAATGCTCGGTAGACAAATCAGAAGAATATAAGGCACTTTTCAAAGAATTCCGTGATATTTTTTCCTGGTCTTATGAAGAAATGCTGGGGATAGACCCATCCATTGTGGTCCATGAAATTAAAACCTATCCCACAACTAAACCTATTAGGAAAAAACTAAGGCAAGTCCATCCACGAAAGGCCACAGCTATTAAAGTTGAGATAGAGAAGTTTCTCAAAGCTGGGTTTATTTATCCCATACCCCTGATGGAATGGGTATTGAACGTTGTCCCTGTCAATAAAAAGCAGGGCATCATTAGAGTCTGTATCGATTTTAGAGACTTGAATAAATATTATCCCAAGGAAAACTTTCCTACTCCACATATCGATCAGATTATCGACAACTGTGCTGGAAGTGTCATCTTCTTATTTATGGATGGATTTTCTGGCTATAATTAGATTGAGATATTAGCCATCGATCAGCACAATACGACATTCATTTTCCCATGGGGAACCTTTGCATATAGGAAGTTACCTTTTATCTTGAAAAATTCTAGAGCCACTTTCCAGCATGCAATGTCCTATGCGTTTCACAATATTAAACATATTGTTGAACCGTACCTTGACAACCTCCCTGCTCATTCACAGTGACAGGAGGGCCACCCTGGTCATCTTAGAGATATTTTCCTGAGATGCTATCATTATAATATACAGCTCAACTCCCATAAATGTGTTTTTTGCATTGAGACGGGATGTGTGTTAGGTTTTGTGGTCTCTAAGGATGGCATCCAGATAGACCCTTTGAAAATTGCCGCCATTTTAGCTCTACCAGCCCCAACCAATCTTCTCGAACTCCAAAGTTTGTAAGGGAAGGAAAAATTTCTCCATCGTTTCATGTGTAATTTTTCAAAGAAAACACACGATTATATGTGACTCCTCAAGAAGGACACTCAGTTCTTCTGGGATGACCAAGCCCAATGCACCTTTGATAATCTCAAACATGCTCTAACTCATTCACCCATGATACACCCCCATATTATTCAAAGGACTTTCTCTTGTATTATTCTACCTCTGCTACTATCATCGCTATGGTTTTGGTGCAGGAAAATCCCAATGGTTAGGAGCATGTGATTTACTATGTTAGTAATAATCTTATGGATTCTAAAACTCGATATTCATGTGTGGAGAAGTTAGCATTGGCCACGGTCATTGCTGTACAAACATTTCATCACTACATTCTACTCCGCGCAACCACTATATTGGTAGACCAGAACCCTATGTATTACATCGTGACTTGTCAGGTGCTCGGGGGCAAGTACTCCCGATGGATAGTCATACTACAGGAGTTTGATCTAGAATTCGCCAAAGCCACATCAAAGAAATCCTTGGTCTTTGCTGAGCTCATGTGTGATGTTCCCTGTGCTTCGATGGAATCTGAGCCCAGTGATTCATTTCCAGATGAATTTCTATTCCTAATAAGCACTACTGACCCATGGTATGGAGATATGCTTATTTATCTCCAAACACAAATATTTCAGCCAAATCTATCCCGTGATGATCACTGCCATATCCGTCACCATGCAAAATACTACCTCATCCTGAATGATACCTTGTATAGACGTGGGATTGATTCTATTCTCCGGTTATGCCTCACCCATGAGGAAGTTGAACATGTTTTGAATGATTTTCACTCTGGAGCATGTGGTAGTCATTTATCTAGGATGGCTACATCCCAGAAAATCCTTCACGCTGGCTATTTTTTTCCTCCAGTCTTTAAAGAATGTCATGAGGTTGTTAAGAAATGCCCACCTTGTCAACATTTTTATCCCAAAAAGTGTTCACATCCCGCTCCACTACACCCCGTCATTGCCCTTGGCCCATTTTCCAAATGGGGGATTAATTATATGCATTGTAAGCCTACCTCAGCTGGGGGCATGGTTAGATCATCATAGTCGTTGATTATTTTACAAAATGGGCTAAGGCCATGCCTACATATGCGGAAGATGGTAAGACTGCCACTATCTTCCTGTTCAATCATATCATAGCTAGATTTGGAGTCCTGCAATCCATTGTTATTGATCACAGATCACATTTCCATAATCAAATGATGGAGGAACTAAGTGCCAAGCTAGGTTTTCTCCATGAAAACTCTACGCCATATTATCCACAAGCTAATGGTCAGGTAGAGGCCATTAACAAAGTTTTGAAAACTATGCTTTGTCGGATGGTTGGAGATCATAAATCCAACTGGCATCACATCCTTTTCTCCGCTCTTTGGGCTTACAGGAATTCAGTGAAAACAGCTACTGGTTTCACACCTTTCCATTTTGTCTATGGACTCAAAGTTGTCTTACTGATTCGATGTCAGATTCCATCCTTAAAACTTGCCGTCGAACTTCTCCCAGACACATCCGCAGAGGAAGAGAGATTTTTGTACTTAAACAACCTTAATGAAACTCGGAGAAGTGCTTCCTTGGCTAATGAGGCACATAAGAAATGTGTCAAGGCGTAGTATGATAAATCTATCCAACCTCGTGTATTTAATGAGGGTGACCTATTTTTGACTTACAACTAGAGATATGACAAACCAGGGAAAGGAAAGTTTGAGTCCATGCGGTATGGTCCTTTTGTCATTTCTAAAGTTTTAGAGAAAGGGGCCTACAAGTGTTACAAAGAGAAATTCCTAGGGCTTGGGGTACCACAATAGACATCTTGACTCCAAAAATCAATCCTTTCCAATATGCAATAGAAATTAAATGTCTAACACTAAAGGATAAGACCTCGTACCTTATTCTGGACGGTTGAAGTAGATCCTCGTTGAGCTTTCCAACTTCAGCTTGAATTGATAGATTACTTCCTCAACAACAAGTAAACAATACAAGCATACTATATATCATGGTGTTAGATCTATTCTAGCATATATAATCAACAATGTATAAGCATTTGAAATCATCCCATGGATAAAATATTCATTCAAACATACATTATTGGACAGGAAAAGATATTTCTATTAATATAAATCAGAGATTACAATAGATACAACCTCTGTCGGCACATCTTCGAATTGGAGAAACTAAATCCCCCACTTGGGCCTCCACCACCTCAATCCTCCATCTCTTGATAGCAAGCTCACAAGCAAAAGGCAAGCTTAGGAAGAACACAAAAGTGCTCCAAGGGACAAAGGGATGCAGACTCAAGCATAAGTTCCGGCAACAATGGACTATAGTTTCTTTGCTCTCAATTCTCTCATATGCCTTCAATGCACCATAGAGTTCCTTATATAGCTTTTCAAAGGGGTAATGAAAGGTCGAATCCAAGCAATCTCAAGGCATAGGGAAGGCCAGGAGTCAAATGAGTCAGATCCATGTCAAGGAAAAATCCAAAAGGATTTGGATTTTGTACACATCCTGATGTGCATGGTTTTAGGGGTCAAACCCATGTATATACACGATTAAGGGTTTAAAAGTCACGTGTATCATTTTTCACATGTTTCTAGGGATGGTCAAGGAAAAATCAAAGGACAAAAAATGGTCCATGGGGTCTAAGGAGTCTTCCTGAGGCTATGCAGTGCCAGGTGGTGGGTGTACCACGAGAATGGGTGCGGTTATTCCGACAGCTAGCTAGAGCCGTAGTGACCTTCCATGATTACAACACCCCTCCTCCTCCACAAGATTAGATACCTGGGAGTTTATACATTTTTTACTACCGTGTATTATATGTTGGTGGCTCAAGAGCCCCATTTTTGTATCATGACACTATGTATTACCACATTTTGGATGTTATATAAAAATTTTTATGGTGATCATTTTATTTATTTACATGTCTAAAAATTGTGTTTGTGATGAATTTATTGTGTATGAAACAAATGCCAATCTAACACTTAGTTAGCATATGAGTCAGCAACTTGATTATTAATTCTTGTAATGTGTATGTATGTTATATTGTCAAATTGTCATTCTA
This sequence comes from Pseudotsuga menziesii, assembly GCA_001517045.1. NCBI lineage: Eukaryota > Viridiplantae > Streptophyta > Pinopsida > Pinales > Pinaceae > Pseudotsuga > Pseudotsuga menziesii. The sequence continues at coordinate 459,058 of LPNX010616351.1, forward strand.
ATAATCTCACACGTAAGAATCTTCTTAATAACGTCGTATCTCTAACATGGTACAAACCATTAAGTTGTGACACTACTAACTTCAAATCAAGACGTACCTCAAGAGAGAGAACGCCATGTGAAATGGCATCCCGTAGAAGCTCAATAACGACACTATATTCAGAAACATTGTTGGAAGATGGCCGCAGACATATGCCTCCTAAAGACAGTACCTAACCCATAGGAGTATAAATCACCCAAGCAGCAGAGGCTGAGTGTTGAGTGTGACGGCTCACACCATCCGCAAATCCTATGTAGGTGGAAGATTCCATTGACATCTGCCAAAATAAATGGAAACTAATCACAAACCCAATCACTATAAGAAAAAGACTTAACTATCCAAAACTGTACAATAATATACAATAACCAGCCTTGGCTAAAAATCATGCATTGTACTTCTTGAGATAGAGCCCATTTCTACGCTCCGCCAAGGTTGTTTCCTCGTAATCCACTAACTCATAAGCACCCTTCTCTAACACACGTTTGACCACGTAAGGACCCCGCCACATGGGATTAAATTTTCCTGCCCCCAAGGTTTCTTTCGGTTGATCCCACAAAAGGATCAAGTCTTCCTCACTAAACCTCCTTGGATGGACAAACTTATCGTACTGGACCTTTACACGATGTTTATTGACTTCTAGAGCCACCAAGGAAACCCGACGTTGCTCATTAAGTTGCTCAAGGTGGACCAAACACTCCTCCAATGGTGAAGTGTCTGGTAAGAGTTCTACAGCTAGCTTCAAAGAATGAATCTCGCATTCAACCAGCAATATTGACTCCACTCCATGTACAAGTTGATATGGAGAAAAAACCATGGCAGTCTTAATAGCGGTTCTATATGCCCACAAAGTAGGATATAACATGATGTGCCAATTATTCTATCTTTGTGCGATGGTTCGTTGGAGAATGGATTTGAGTGATTTATTCATTGCTTCTACCTGTCCATTTGCTTGAGGGTAGTAAGAGGAGGAATGCTCTTGCTTGTACCCTAACTTTGATGCCAACTCTTCCATCATACGGTTATGAAAGTGCGAGCCATGGTCAGTGACAAGCTCTTTCGAAATTCTGAATTGAGTAATAATCTGGTTGAATACGAAGTGGGTAGTTTTCTCACCATTGGATTTAATTGTAGGCATAGCCTCAGCCCATTTCATGAAGTAATAAACAACCACTATGATATGATGATTCCCCCCAGCCGAAGCTAGGTTGCAATCCATAAAATCGATCCCCCACTTAGTGAAGGGACTGGCGGTGATAATAGGATGTAACGGGGTAGTTTTTGAGCGCATATTACTTGCAAACACCTGGAAGGGTGGCACCTCTTGACCACATCTACACAATCCTTAAAGATCGATGGCCAGAAATAACCTGCTCTTAAGATCTTTTGAGCTATAGAAATCCCAGATAAATGACCACCACACACCCCTCCATGGCAATCATTCATCACTACCTCAGCCTCTTCATGAGTTAAACAATGTCGTAAAATGGAATCTACCCCACGATGGTACAAATTGTTATCCACTATGAGGTAGTTCTTAGAGACATGACGTAATCGTCGTCGTTCATCCCGTGAGAGGTGAGTAGGGATCTTCAATGTTTGTAAATATATTATGATATCCCCATACCATGGGTCTAAAGTTGAGATTAAGAATATGTGTTCATCGAAAAACGTATCTTCACAAACCAACTCCTCGGCCTCGCTCGGGAAATTCGATATAAGCTCTGCAAAAATTAAAGACTTCTTTGATTTTGCCGAAACAAATTCGAGATCGAATTCTTGAAAAATGACAATCCATTTATTATATTTTCCCCCAATCATCCTTCAAGTGAGGACGAATTGAAATGGATTGACATGGGCTACAACCAAGGTCTGGCAAAGGAGAATATAATGTCTCAACCGCTGAACCACATGTACAGTAGCTAAAGCAAGCTTCCCGACGTGAGAATAATGAATCTCTGCATCAATAAGGTTCTGACTCAAATAATATATGACATGTTCTTGGAGCTCCTCATCCTCTTGAACCAAAATCATACCAATCATCTCCATGGACGTGGCCACATAAAGTAGAAAATCATGGCTATATTCTAGGGGACTAATCACTGGGGCTGATGCTAGGGCTCGCTTGAGTGCATCAAAGGACTCCTGGGCTTGCTCATCCCAACAAAAGGTGGTGTCCTTTTTCAATAGACGCACGAAGCCTCTAGTCAAATTGGAAAAGTTGACAACAAATCTTCGTAAGAATTTTTCCATGCCTTGTAAACATTGAAGATGATGAATATTCTTCGGGGGAGACAATTGAAGTATTGCCTCAACCTTCAAAGGGTAGACTCTTATACCCTCTTTAGAAACGATGAATCCTAACAAACAACCTGACTTCACACAAAATATGCACTTATGAGGATTTAACCTAACCAAATAATGTCGGCATCTTTTGAATACCAATCTCAAGTGATAGGGACGACGCATTCTCATACGAGAATGAGTAGCAAGGTCATCCAAAAATAATTCGATAATCAACTTGAGATCATGGAAGATCAAGGTCATCGCCCGCTGAAATGTAGCTCCGGTGTTTTTAAGGCCGAAAGGCATTTTCCAATATGCAAAAATTCCCCAAGGACAAATAAATGCAGTCTTATGTTGGTCCTCAGGTTTAATTTGTATCTGATTATATCCGAAAAAGTCGTCCATAAAGGAAAAAACCTCGCTACCCGCACACTCATCCAAAATCTGATCAATAAATGGTGTGGGGAAATTGTCCTTACGACAGGCATGATTCAAATCATGGAAATCAGTACATATGTGGATCGCTCCCTGCTTCTTATCCACCGGAACGGGGTTTGAAACCCACTCCATCAAGGGAACGAGATAGATAAAATCGGCTTTTAACAGCTTCTCTATCTCTGCCTTAATCATGGGTGCTTTCCTAGGATTCACTGCACACAAGCGTTGTCGAAGACGCTTAGCATTGGGATAAGTATTAATCCCATGCTCAACAATACAAGGGTCGATACCTAGAATTTCATCGTAAGACCAAGCAAAGATATCACGGAATTATTTAAATAGCTCAGTGTATTCTTGAATCTCAGCATGGGAACATTCTGCCCCAATATAGACATTCTCTATCCTACCAACATCGCAAGAGATATTGATAGGAATCATTGAAAATATGTTTGCCATGTTTCCATCAGCCATCTGACTAGGAGAGCTTAATGGAACCATAGGACTACCAACTCTCTCACTAAGAACCGCCCTAAAGTCCTCACACTCCAAGTGGTCAAGCTCAGGAAGAAAGTAAGATCTATGATGGAGTTCCTCCCATGGTGGCTCAACTCTCGACATAGCCTCAATAATTGCTTCATCTAAAGGGAAAACTGTATCAAGGTAGTCGTCCATGTGAGAAGACTGCACTGCCCATGCCGGCAGCACATAAGGGTCCTCCTCCTCTGTCTGTGAAGAGGAATGACTAGGCTTTGCAACACACTTGATATTAGCTTGATAAGCTATCATAGTTGCAAGCAACGGCACATCCATCACGATGCGCTCACTTGGAGTACTCGATGTAGGAAGAATCCAAGGATCTTCCATATGACTCGTGCGAAAAGACACCGATCTCATAGATGTCGAAGCCTCACCGAAACTAGACCCTATCATAAGAATTGGTGTAGGACAACTAAAGATTCCCATGAGGGATGGATACATGCCTACAACAACACTCCCAGTTGCCGGCTGAGAGTGCTCAACTATTGGGATCGAAGCTCCCGAAGATGCGGTAACAGATGGATTCTTGAATGTCATTTGATCTTTCATGACTATCTTCCTGTTAAATGGAAAGCATACAACTCGAAATAGGGAAGAAGCAACGACTTGCATACTGTACATCCAATTCCTACCCAGCAAGAGATTGTAGTCAAGGGGTGCATCAACCACCTAGACCTCTATCGCAACGGTCTTCCCTCCCAAATGGACTTTAAGGGAAGGAAGAATGCCATGCGGCCTAAACGATCTCCCATCAAACATAGTTAACATGGTCACTGATTTAGACAGCTCAGGGGAACCTAAACCCTTCCAACACGATAAAGACATCACAGAAGCAGCAGCGCCTTTGTCAATGACAGTGTGCTTGACGATCATATTAAGACATTCTACGTGAATCAAGAGAGACACATAGTAAGGCAAGTGAGGCTGAAGTCCTACGGTTTCAAATTTAATCATGGAGGAATAATCATCATCATTCACACCAAGGGAAGAAAGCAACACCTTCCTTTGTGAAGGGAAACTCTGAAGCACTTCCAATGCAGAAATCGCCCCAAGGAGTGTGGCCCAAATCCTTGACAACAGAATAGTTCTAGGCAGCTCGGGAATTAGGATTGTTCCTCGAACGCTTAAGGACTCCCTTAGGAATGGGAGGTACAGCTTCAAGTTTATCCATAGGTTTCTCAATACACAAAGGGGACCTTGGTGGATCAGGTTCCTTTCCTGGGTTGGGTTGTGATGAACCATAATCTTTTGCATGGGTCACAACTTTTGCAGCACAGACCATGTTAATGCGACCACGACCACTACCCTTCAGTGGATCTTGATCACCACTAGACTGATCATGGGACCTCAAGTTCATATTTTGATTCTGAGGTAAAGGGTTAGTTAGCACAGCTGGGTCCTGTGCCAAGAATCTCGAGGCTTCATCGATACGAGGGCACAAGTAAGTGAGGTGATCGTCCTTACATAACTTGTAAGGGAACTTAACCTTACATTTAGTTTGCTTGTCCCCCCCAGCATTACGGCCCTTCTTGTCATTACTATTAGCATTCTCATTCTTATTCCCACCCTTACGATTATTCTTACCCTTTTTTTTATTTCGTTCGGGCTTCTGGTCCGACGATTGCACAGAAAGTACACTCGTCGTTTGGGCGGGTTGAGATGAACCCAAATCTTGTCCCAAAGTAGATTGGTTGATTGACAATTGACTCACATGTTTTGCAACTGAATTCACAGGTTTCGTACTTGCACAACCCACAATGCCATCGGCATGTGGTCCAGGTTTGACTTTGGGGTCAAAACTAGAACACGGAGCATTGGGAATAATCTCATATAACAAATCAAACTGAGCATAAACCAAGTCCAGTTCCTGCGCCCTAAAAATTGCTTGTTCCTCATTCTGCACTCTAGATGTAGAAACATCCTTTGCTATATATGGAAATAACGACTTAAGGCACCATTCGAGGAGGAATTCTAGCGGTATAAAGGCTTTAATTAACCTCTTCCATCTATGCCCCTCTTGGATATGATCTGAGATATGTGTGGCTTTATCCTACCAAAATGTCGACAAGAGTTCAGTACCAATGTCATAACGCACTGGTAGCTGGAAGTGGTTAAGAAAATTCATCGCTAGGTCATCGAACAAAGCAAATGCCCCCCTAGGTAGCTCTATATACCATTTTGTGGTAGGCCCTGTAAGGGTGCATTGAAATATACTTAAGTAGATGGAGTCCTGGTGTAAGGAATTCGAATAGCACCATAGGTGAAAAGTAGTAACATGTTTGCTCGGATCCTCTCCCGGTTTGCCCTCGAACTTAGGTATGTCCGAGGGAAGATTAGTAGGGATAGCCTGCCAAGTCGAGTCATGAGCTATAGGATCGTTCATCAATCTCAACAAGTTAGGAAGATTTAGTGTTGTGAGGAAAGGGATCCTAGGATGATGAGGTCAATGGACCGCTCCCTGATTCACATAGGTCTAATTACCACCATGGCCTTAGCCATAGTGCCCTCTTCCCATTTGACTTGTATAGGGTGGCATGGAAGCACCATAGTGTGGTGGACCTTGACTATGAGGAGCTACAAAGGAATAATTTGGAGAGTAAGTAGGTTGTTGATACCTGCCCCCATAAGGTGAAGAACCCTATACATAATGCGTCCCATAATAGGGTCCATAAGTCATCGCATGAGATGTCCCATGAGACACTTCGTAAGTAGGAACATATGCCCCGGAAGTAGGAATATACATTCCGGAAGTAGGAATCTGACCTCTAGAAGTATGAGCATGATCTCCTGAAACAACGGGCAGTACATGAAGCTAAGACATGACCGGTCTAGTAACCGGAGTACGAACATAACTCATAGCAACGTTTCAGCCCGAAGAACCACGTGAATAAGGTGGAGGGTAAACATTTGAAGAACTAGGGACAGAGGATAGAGGGATCTGTATAATTATATATGTACTATTCCCTATAGTCACTTCTCTAGGATCTGCTATCCTAATAGGATCACTAACCCTAGACCTAGGAGGAATATGTGATGTAACTTCCACCACCGGGATGGAAGGTGCAATGTGACTAGTGCTCCCAAACCTCTCCACATGGTAAGGAATGAGAGTGCCCCTAGGCATAGTGTTAGACTCAAATTTCGATTCAACATGAAATGCCAAATCATGTGTGGGAAAACCAGACATACCATAACTAGTGCTTGCAGGTTCAAAATGAGTCTCGGCATCCTCCGGCATTCCATACCGGTAATGCGTCAATGGGGAATTGACCCTAGAGTGATTAGGTTTATCATGAAAGGTTCCTATCTCATAAATCATAGGGCCTAACTCAGCCAATTCAGGTGAAGGATCATAGGTAGGAGTAAACTCCCCATCTTCCACTTGAATGGGAGAAGGTGGCTCAGGAATACCACCTATATGGTCTCCCATGGTGTGTGAATCAATGTGCAAAGTAGTCCGCCTAGACTGTCTAGGTCTCTCTCCCAGAGGAGGAGGAGAGGTAGAAGGCAGAAGTCCTACTAAATGATGAGAACGACAAGGAGCCGCACCCGAATCCATAATGACTCAAAAAATAAAAAAGACTTTCTATTTACGCAAACCCTAGGCAAGCTATCATGCACAGAGCAATCACCAATAAAATATAAAGCCAAATGCAAGCAATCAAGGGTAGGATAACTGAGCTCCTGAATGAAGCAGGTATGTCTCACTTAGGAGAGGCTTGAAACTCCGATACACAACAAGTGGAGGTATGTAACCAATTATTGTGGCCCTCAACTTCAATGCATAAAGCGACTGTGCTCTCTGACCCCAACCTAGCTAGGACACCCGCAGAATAACCCCTACAAAGTACCCCCTTGATATCCTAGGTAAGGCCACTAAGGTCACCTCAATATAATCAATGCTCAGGCAGACAGTCGCAGGTGGGATTGACCGTATGGGAAGGGTAGCAAAGCCCGAAACTCTCGATAGAGCCCCCAAATACGAATACAATCCTAGAAATATCTTCAGTGTTACTCAGTTATGACTAGGGGTCATCCCAATCAATAACCGCTCACACTGCCTCGTGCTTAACTCCCTTTTGAGAGTAGGATAATGAGAAACACTGGTTATACCAAGGATTTCACACACTCACCTGGACAGACACATACATGTTGTTGTTTAGTGGTCTTGGAGAATTTACTCACAATGATCTATTCCAAGACCCTAAAACCTAATCTTATTGGTGCACCATATAAAAGAAAATAGTGTAGTTCATTTTAATTAAGTGTTGATTTTAATTGACTTTATTACTCAAAAGAGGGATATGGCCATGCAACTAATGGTGTTATGACACAACATGAAGTAAAATGCACACCTAACAATCAATGAAAATGTATTGTGTCCATGAAAACAAGGTATGCTACTACGTGAAATGCACAATTTTTCTTCAAATGATCAATGCAAGCTTTCCTATATGAAATTCTGACTAATACTCCAAAGCAAATCTAGTGCAAGTACAATGCAAAATGCAAAATGCAATGCATGGTGATAAGAAAATATTTTTTGTATTTTTTGAAATAAAATGAGATACAAAAAGAAAAAGAATGATTCTACAACCCCCAGACTCTACAAGCACACTCAAACAGCACTCAAGCAAAGCACTAAGGTAAAAGAAATCTAATGCACTAATCCCAAATAAAAAATCCAAAATGCCATGACAAGAACCTTCTTAAAAAAAAATTAACCTAAAAAAAACGTCTCTGGTCAGAAATAGAGGTATAAATAGACTCAGACAGTGTCAAAGAAGACTCAACAATCATCAAACTTCACCCAGCAACCATTTAACTTCCACTAAAACACAAAAGTAAGGGCATATGCGACTGTTCATAGTAAACCCGTGTGTATATGTGGAAATCACAAAGAAACCCGCGTGCATACGCGAATGTGAGTTAAAAACTCACGTACAGGAAGAAAGGTGCATAAAAATCAAGGTAAACAGAAAAGCTGAGACAAACTTCACACCAATTAGACACTACCAAGCAAACATGCCCCGAGACCCGACATAGAAACAAGAGAGAAAGAGAAATTCAAAGTCATTGAATGCAGATAGAAAACCCCCAAAGGAAAACTACTAGGAACTCCCCAGTGGAGTCGCCAATTTTGTTACGGAGAGAAATTCCTATGGATTGGGGTACCACAATAGACAGCTTGACTCCAGAAATCAATCCTTTCCAATATGCAATAGAAATTAAATGTCTAACACTAAAGGATAATACCTCGTACCTTATTCCGGACAGTTGAAGTAGATCCCCGTTGAGCTTTCCAACTTCAGCTTGAATTGATAGATTACTTCCTCAACAACAAGTAAACAATACAAGCATACTATATATCATGGTGTTAGATCTATTCTAGCATATATAATCAACAATGTATAAGCATTTGAAATCATCCCATGGATAAAATATTCATTCAAACATACATTATTGGACAAGAAAAGATATTTCTATTAATATAAATCAAAGATTACAATAGATACAACCTCTGTCAGCACATCTGCGAATCGGAGAAACTGAATCCCCCACTTGGGCCTCCACCACCTCAATCCTCCATCTCTCCATAGCAAGCTCACAATCAAAAGGCAAGCTTGGGAAGAACACAAAAGTGCTCCAAGGGACAAACGGATGCAGACTCAAGCATAAGTTCCGCCAACAAAGGACTATAGTTTCTTTGCTCTCAATTCTCTCATATGCCTTCAATGTACCATAGAGTTCCTTATATAGCTTTTCAAAGTGGTAATGAAAGGTCGAATCCAAGTGATCTCAAGGCATAGGGAAGGCCAGGAGTCAAATGAGTCGGATCCATGTCAAGGAAAACTCCAAAAGGATTTGGATTTTGTACACATCCCGATGTACACGGTTTTAGGGGTCAAACCCGTGTATATACGCGATTAAGGGTTTAAAATCCACGTGTATCATTTTTCACATGTCTTTAGGGATGGTCAAGGAAACATCAAAGGACAAAAAATGGTCCATGGGGTCTAAGGAGTCTACAGAGGGACAGGGGAAGGCCATACAAAGTGTGATTTACCTGGAGTGGTAAAATCAGCTATAACAACAAGCTCATTGACTACGATGGAATCCCTTTAGGGAAACCTTGCAATGGGTTGTACCTAAAGAGGTACTATGCCTAGGTATTTCTTGGATAGTATCTTGTATATATATATATTTCTTGACTTTCAGTGTGCTTTTAGTATTTTCAATATGGTTTTGAGTTTAGTGTCCGCATATGTTTATACCATGTTTTGGTCATATAGAGCAGATGGATTTCTATGGCTTCACTGATGGTTCTTGCTACCACACCTTGAATCTTGCCTCAGTTGCTTGGGTCCTCTATTCCCCAGCTGAAGATTTGGTTAGTTCAGGAGCGGTTTGTATTGGTCTTGCTAACAACAACATCGTTGAGTATCGAGTAGTCATAGGTCTTCTGACTGAAGCTTCCTCCCAAGATGTTCGCAATCTGGTAGTCTTGATGGACTCACAACTCGTGGTTTGTCATCTAAACCATGTTGATACCATTAGAAATCTTGTGCTTCTCCACCTCTTCTGGAGGGTACACTTGTTAAAAAGGTCATTCGAAACCATCACCTATAGGCATATCCCTAGGGAACATAATGTAGTTGCTGACTCATTAGCTAATTACATCCTAGATTGGCATATTACCCATTCATGACATTAAAATAAAACATGTTTCATTGTAAATAAATAATTAAAAACACATAAAACTCATGTAAAATACATCCACCATTTTAGGCATATAAACACCAGGTAAAATTCTGTGTATATATATATATATATGAACATGTTTACAAAAAATAGGTCATGAGGCCTCATCTGAAGCACGTAGTATTTCAGGTAAAAATCACCATACAAAATCTTGAAGCTATCATATTTCAGTAGATCCATCATGCATACATCGTCTAGTGATGCTTGTGGTAGCACATCACTGCCTGGGATACTCTATGTAGCAGTCTATTAAACTAACCCAGTACTCTTGTTGTAGGTCTCGGATACCTCAGAGGGAGATCATCAATGGAAGCATCAGGGATGTCTAAGGTCAACCTCTCTAGGTTTTCCTATAACTTCCCGATCACATCATCACCCTGCGATATGAAGCAGGCTCCAGCTCGTCTATCCGATGGGGAAGCTCCCCCAGGTCATGCTGCCCCAACGTCTGCATGAAAATATTTAGGTATCGTTACTTAACATAAAAACATGATTTCCATTTAGGGTTTCTTGCTTCTTACCGAGGTCACCCCACTGTCCACCATGTGGGAGCGATAGGTCAGGGTCTTCGCTGAAGTCCGTACCCACATAAGCATAATCCTCCACCATGAGGATCTGATCTCTCAACCATCAGAAGAATGGGTCACCGAACTTCACCTTCCCTCTGCCCCCTCCAGTATGGGCCATAATCCAGACCCACCTCTGTATGCGAGGGTCCCACGCTCTCAGCTTATTACCACCTAAGTTGTACTTAGTGGTTTTTTATCAAGTGAGCCTAGTGAACCGGACAAGGATAACTTGTTCGGACTTCAGAAGACCTCCAGTCTTGCTTCTGGGAAGCTCTGTTGTACTATATCACATGTTCATACCCCATGGGGGAATTGTAATAAATGTTCTAACATGATAGTGTCTATAAAAGACTCGGTCTCTTAGACTTTATTTATCAATCCGAACATCCCAGGGTGTTTTTTTCCTTGGTTATTATTGGTTGTTGAATAAACGACTGATAATTTCTAAGTTTTTCACTCCATACCTCCAAAGTTGGGGTGGGCGACTTGGCATTTAGGCCTATTGAGTTTATTAGAGTCTATGTGTCAATGTATAAGCATGCTAGGCATCATGGTCGAGTCATATGAACATGTCTAAGTCCCCCTAGGTTTTTTCAATTTTTTAAATTTTTTCAGTGTTTTTTATTAAAATTTGACTTTTCCAAAACTTAGGCTATTTTTTAATAGTTTAATTGGAAAAATTGGTTTTGTAATAAAAGTGGGACAAATAATCAGTTTCAGTCATGTAGGTGCTCATTTTCAAGCTAAGAGCACCATGTAAACCCATGGACCCACTATTTCCTAGTTTTGAGTGATTTTCCATCACTCAGGTTAGAAAGCCCCAAAAAATCAATTATTGATTATTTTAATTAATAAATGGATGAATAATGGGGGGAATCCAAAATCCTAGATCAGTGGATTCTCAGTCGATTTGATTGAAATCAGTCAGATCTGAACCAAATCGACTGGATCTAAAAAATCTTTGAATGAAGGAGGTGATCTGGATAGATCCAAAGTTGATCTTAAGCATCCTTTATGGGGAATTGCACCCTCTCTATCTCCTCCACATGTGTGGGCTCTCCTTGAAGCTCTGTGGATTGATGTGTCAGTCTGTGGGTTGATGTGTCAACTCAATTAGCCCCCCTATTGACAAGTAGGCTCAGTTCGGATTTAGATCAGCATTGATTGACTCTCCCTCAGCTATAGTGGTCTGTCTCCTTGGGATTTACGCCCCCCCTAGGCTGGATCTCCTGTTTTTTGTATAAATAAAGCACAGGCTGCCTCTTCCAAGCTAGTTAGAGCTGGATTGAGGAGGCATTGCCATTGTAACACTGCTATATTTTGTGAATAAAGAAGCTTTGGAGGCTATATCGTCTAGTCACTACTACATTTTGACCAAAAATTCGACGGCCTTCATGTCGGATTTTCGACACTTCCCTGTCGCATGTACGACACTTTGGTTTTTTTATAAGCGTCGAAAACTTGTCGTCGGTTATTCAACACCTAAGTAACTATCGGTTAAGCGACACTTAACTAACCGTCGGTTGAATGTACATCGTCGGTTATCCGACACTTATTAAGCGACGGTGACAAAAAATTTTAACAAGATTTACACCTACCGGCATCGCTTAACCGACACCTCCAGGACATATGCGTCGCTTAACCGACAGATCCAGGCGTCACTTAAGCGACGGTAATGTATTTTTAAAATACACAGGCGTCGCTTAACCGACACTTATAGGCGTCGGTTAAGTGACGCCTATGTATTTTTTTTTTTTAAATATTGTGAAAATTACCTTCTTTCCAAGTTCTCGACCCATATCAAGTTGTGACTTCAATCCACTCTCATCAACACCTAAATCCTCCTATATTGAATAAGGATGTCTCGAGCTACAAGAAGGTTGAACTATTCCAAAATCCCTAGAGTGAGCAATTTGAGAAGAGATGGATTGAAGAATGTTGGTAAAGACTTTATCACATTATCTTGTTGTAGTGTCAAAACCTAATCCAATCCACTTAAAGTATGTCATGAGCTCCAATCTTCTTCGAAATAAGCTCCTTATACATGTCTTGACAACTTCTACAATCATCAATGATGTAACCTTGTAGAAAGCTATTTCCCCTAAGGTTTTGTGCTAGTAGGAGTCTACTAAGAACAACATTATTATTCTCCCCATCATGGTATAAACTGTGGTTTTGGTCTACAATTGAACCTCATCCCATTATACATGTGTGTGTGTTCTTGCCAAGAGAGTGAAATCCCTTAATACTTAGTTCTATCATAATCTCGAGACAAATTAATGTAAGTGCCAATGCCAATATTTGTATTTTAATGTGTTTAGAAATATTGTTTGTTGATGGACAAGTTTGTACTCATTGTCATGTCAAACATTAATTATATTTATAACAAAATACATTTTAATAGTATATCCGCTCCATGCCAAGGCCAAAAAATGCAGACATTCTCAATAACATGATATATCCAACTTTCATAACAAGTACTGAATAGACCTAATCTTACATAATATGACATGAATGGAGAAATTGCATACCAAATGTGTACTTAACAAGTTTGCGGTCCCGACGGGAACGACCAATAGTCTCTCCTTGTACAACAAAAAAAGCTATCTAGAAGTGTGGCTTGCCTCTGCTGTTTTTTCAGTGCTCGTTCTTTCTTCTATTAGAAATGACAGTATGGAAAAAATAACTTAAGCCACATATCTCATAAAGACATGAATTTTAGACTAGACATGAGGACTCGTCACAATAAATAAATTAAAAGTAACCATAGATTCAAGCTTGTTGATTATAGCAGATAATGACAGTGCCAAATAAACCATAACATTGAAGTACAACATCCTCTATCTCCCTGGACAAGTTAAACCAAAATAAATCCATATGTTTATGTAGCTAAATTTTGATTAAAGAAAAATTAAATGTTGAAATTTGACCCCTTGCCCCTTCTACTGATTACTGTTTTTGCACTCATCTTGAATACGCTGAGAATTACAAACCTTCTGAAGTTCTTCAAGAACAGGAACAATATCATTCTTAATTTTCTTTCCAATCCCTGCCTCTACCTTATTTCTACTGGAAGCAAATTTCTCCTGCAAATCGTCAAGAAGTTACAAGAGATATACAACAATGTATGCCATATCTATAATATCAATTATTTTATCTATTCTGTGCACCACATTGGAAAATAAAATGAATACCATTGCTAAATGATAGTAAGTACTTTATCTAGGGAGGAAAAAGGAAAAATAAAAGTTTGAAAGATTGCAATATGTAAACCTCATGAAAAGCTGTACAAAAGTTCATAAAAATGTCAATTTTTTCTAGCTACATACCGATACTACCAGGAATTCATCAAGGTTAGTCACAATGGTCTCCCACTGACAACTGATTAATGGTTTTGTTGAACGACCCTTTCCTTTTGGCTTGATTTTAACTTCAATTTTCTGTATTTCCCTATATAATCTATGCCCAATAATGGAATCTGCATCATACCTTAAAACAGAAACCAAAATATCAGATATGAGCCATGGATTATGTAACAGTATATAAATAAAAATAGTCTGTAATCAAATTATGAACTCGCACTTTCCTCAATTAGATGGGGAATATCCTCTATGGGACTAATTGGACGCTCATCATAACTAACAGCATCTACACATCTAGAATCCATTTCCTCACACTCTGAATTTTCTATACACTACTATGAATGTTCATCTGAGAACTGCGACAAAGAATCCGAGGTAAATTCAGATGAGGAATTTGAGACATCTCTACTTCGAAGAATATAACCCTCAAACTTATCAAGTGCTTCACACATCCAAGGAAGTTTACACTAGTCCCTTGCATCCTCCACTGTGACCTGTAGAGAAAGGTAAGAGTTTAGTCCATATTTTATGTACAGGCCTTTAAAACAATGTATTGAGATGAAATTTGTTCCAAGTTTTCTACTGATCACACTTAGCATAACTGCAATGACACAACACATGAATATCAACTCTCACAAATATAAGTCAGGTCAATTTTCTTCAAATACGGATGCTGTAAAAATTATTCATATACAATAGAAACCATGTCCTTAAAAACTTCCGGGGCTTCATATTATACTTTGTGATGAAGAAAAATAGAGTGCTATGTGGATAAAAAAAAAATTTGAAACAAATACCACTAAAACCATGGATTAAAAGCACGAGAAAGTCTTGGCCAACTGCTAACAAGGATGGGCTGGGAGTAAATGATGCAAAATCTGCAAGCGGGCATGAAGATGATGCTCTCTTTGGAGATCTATTTTCAGAGGCTAGCAGGCAAGTAGTACTCATCTCTTATGGACATGAACAGCCCTACTCTGCAAATGACAGTGTTTCTGACTCCAGTAATATTCCTTTGCAAGGAGCTGTTGAAGTTCTTAGTTTTATTAAAGAGTTCATTTTTTCTCCAGATTGGCATTCTTCTATTTACAAAGAAGCCTGTCACCAACTTAATGAAGAACATGTCAGTGCTCTTTTACGAATGCTACAGCCACAGCTTTTAGTTGATGAAATAATGGAGGGGGCTGGTGTTTCAGACATGTCCTATGAAAAACACTTCCTTGAACATTTTCACAGAGCATGCTTTACCTATTACATGAAATTCTTATGAGGCATGCCTTATTCATCGAACTTGAAGAACACCTAGTAAATCAAGTTCTGAAGGTATAGGATGGGAGGTTTGCTTAAAATGCACATTAAAATGCACTAGCACAAATTCCAGCTTACGTGTTTGATCTCTTTTCAACAGATGCAACTAGATCAATTTTTTCCACACTAGATAGTGAAACAAGTTCCCCTTTAGGACCGGCCTGAAATCTATTTAATAAAACTCTCCCATATTCAAAGGAGCATTCCATCATCACAGAAACTTCTAAGAAACATGATGCAACTTTTTTTGTGGCATAAAATGGCACAGTAACTGAACCAGATTTTACTCCACCATAGCCTTCAAATTCATTGACATCTATTTGGTTATATTTGGTTAGTGGCATCCAATTATCTCTGCCCTCAGCCCATAACAGTGTATTCTCTGTGAAGTAGCCTGATGCATAATGTTTTGTATAGAAAAGCCAAAAAGTGTTTCAGTAATTGTAACCAATCTACTGTATGACAATAAAAATCACAAGTTCATGTTCTAATATCAAATCCTCAAAAAAGTGACATGTTTCCCCTTCATTGACAAACACATCCCTGCAAGGGAAGCGTCAAACAGCGGAAGCCATGATGACCATTAAGTCAGGCTAGGTGGTCACATACTCCTATAAAGTATATGAAGTGTACACCTCTTCATAGGTGGTTCTTGCTTGGCACTTAGTTAAAGAAAACTTATTGATGTTTCCATAGCTTTCATGTTTCCTACAGTTTTAAAAATGCAAGTTTCAGTACTTATACATATTTTAGAAATTTTACCTCTTTTCCTGTATCACACAGCTTAGTTGTAAATTGTATATGATCTCTCCAATCTTATCTATAAGCACTGTTTCTGCCAGCTTAAAACAAAGATTAAGAACCAAAAACTAAAATAACCAACTTAAGTGCAGCCTAGCAAAGAAGAGCTTGAAAGGTAAAATATATTTGCACATCAGACCAGTCTGCTTAAGGCATGACACTTTAATTCTTCATTTTTTTATATAATAGTAAACCGCTATATCCACATACAAAGAGGTACTATTGTGAATTGAAAATTACACTTAGAATTGGAGGTGTCATTAAGTTATTTCCACTCAGTAGCAAAGCACTGCCAAGCAATTCATCCCTTGGAATGTCCTTGCTCCAAAACAGAGCTTCAATGAATTATTTGTTTGTATATGAATGAAGTATGCATATGTCTATTTGCTTCTTATATAACAACTATGAAATTGAATTTGTTATTTTCAAACTGAAGCAATATTTTCAACCCAAACAAGGTATAATTTTATAGAGAATTCAGAACTAAGGCTTGTTCTCGAAAGAAGAACTTGTGATGTAGAGTATTTTTGTGTCTTACTCTTTATAAGTTATGCATACAATTTCTGCCTACTGCAAAAAAATAGGATTTCAATTTTTTTTTGGAAAAGGCTAGGAAAAGCACACACTCACATTCATCATCTGAATTGAAGAATTCCTCAAGTTTGGACCTATCTAGGAATGCTAGAGATGCCAAGTCCAAATCTTGTGTGTTTTATTGGTATTTCCTCAAGTAGAGTCAGATCATCTAGAGACTAGGAGTATAATCTCCCTATTTCCCATTATACATACTTTTTCAGCTTTCATTTAAGATGCTCATGTAGAAATGAAGACCCCTGTGCTGTTACTTGTTGCATGTAGGTAACTCAAACTACTAGTGTCCATTATAAACCTCAGATAAAGAACATTGTTTCATGTAAATATATCAGCATTTTAAAATTCCATAACATACTTGTGGAACCCACGCCCGGAGATTATGGTCCCATCTGTACAAAGTTCCATCATCATCTGTGAATTCCTGCTCTCCATCTGGAGGGGTGTGAGGCCTTTCATCTGCATCATCTGTTTGTATATTAAGTTCTTCTTCCTTTGCACTCTGTAGATATACCTCTGTCTTCTTTGTTGTTCTAGACTTCAAAGCCTCTACTTCAGCCTCTGCTTGCCTCACCTCCTCTTTCCATCTAAGGAAATCATCATCAGCATCTGCAGCCTTTAAGTAAGCATCAGAGTTATGGGAGACGGTTGTCTGTCCATTAACCTGGGATTGACTAGTAGATTGATTTGTTGAGTAACTAACATCATTCTCATACGATTTTAACTGGGTTTCATTGGAAATAACCAGTGACTGTAACCCCTGAATGGCAGATAGTGGCATCCAATTATCTCTTCCCTTAGCCCATAACAGTGTATTCTCTGTGAAGTAGCCTGATGCATAATGTTCTGTATAGAAAAGCCAAAAAGTGTTTCAGTAATTGTAACCAATCTACTGTATGACAATAAAAATCACAAGTTCATGTTCTAATATCAGATTTCTAACAGATCAGAAATAGGTACAAATTCTCAGCATAGTATGCTCTAGTAATGATTCCATCCATACTGAAGTGTAGATTACCACAAGGACAAATCTACTGAGTACGTTAACTAGCAACATGAGGCATAACATACCATGGAAACTTAGGCAAGACTTTAAACTGAATTAGCAACCACCAAAACAAAAATGTAATATTGAAGACCTCTATGAACATGCTTAGACACATAACAATATAAACTAATGACAGTTCTTGTGGAAAGAGGCATCTCCAACTGTATCTTAGGCTTGTGCAAAGTCATCAAGGTCTCCAGGAAAGGTTTTAAGGCCTACAGAAGGGCTACAAAGAAATAGCACTACTATCTTACAAAGGCAAGCTACATTTATATTAAAATATTCAGTTGATAGTGATCTAAGAGTCATGGGGAATTACCTCGTAAGGGAAAAGACTACAAATATTTTATCCACTGCCTCTCCTGGGAAGTCAAAATTAAATGGGAATTAAATGACAGCTGAATATTTATGTCTTAGTTTTTGTTACAAAGTTCTGGTCTTGATGTGCATGGGTACGTATGATCATTATTGGTATTGTACATTTAGGCTGGTGATTTACCATGCTGGCCTTTCATATGTTCTTGTTCTATTGAGGCATAAATACACTTGGTATCATGTTTACTAATGACAGTTTGGCATCACAATTTCCTTCTTATACTTGACTTGAAATAGATCGAATTTTTTATTTGATATTTTATGAATATTACTCCCAAAGAAAACAGAATTCCTTACTTGTTTCAACACTATTGGAAAACAATGAGACTTGAAATCTACCAGGAAACTATATATATTGCCTTATAGAGAGATCTTATAATAACTATGGATTAGAATGAACAACAGACAAACAAGAGGGAGGGTGTCATCAACTTTGTTATCAATAAACAAAGATAAGGAGGGTGTTGATGGGTGATCTTGCCATAAGAAAGGATTAAGTTATAAGTATACTGTCACATACATCTTGCAAGCATAACGTGACTAATGTAATAGGGCTTTTCAGTAAATGTGAATAAGCAACAAACGCTGAATCTTGTAAAGGAGTAAACATTTGTTATCTATTAGCAAAGAAAGGAAAGGAAGATAGGGGTACAAGGGGGCATTTCCTAGAATATAATAGAGGGAGGTATGAAATTCATAACTTGTCAACAAGGAAATAATAAAATATGCAAAAAACGAGAAAATGATAGAAAGAGACTGCATCTACCCAAGGGAGTTATAGGAAACTTTGCCCCATGGTAGTAGTAACTAGTCAAATAAGGAAAATAAGGATTTTTATAAACCAAATAATAAGTGAAATTAGGAAAATCATGGAGGCAACTAGCTTACAACAAATCTTTCCAGGGATAATGGATAAGAAGAGACATGCATTTCTTCCAGATGCCCCTTTCCAAAACTTGACCCATCCCAAACAGAACCAATCATAATTCGATAAACTTTCTTCTCCAAGATTCCAAAATATTCCAAAATAAACTTGCAAGCTGCAACAGGCCAAAATTTATAACACTTCCCATAGCATTGTCCTGAACTAATATCTTTTAATGAATTAATGCTGCATATAAAACGCAACAAACTTTCCCAGCTTATAATCCAGGGATCTATGCCCACCAGGGTTTGAACCTGGGT
>LPNX010616351.1:478404-509224 GCA_001517045.1 Pseudotsuga menziesii
ACACATAAACCAGGATATTTAAAAAAAACCTCGCATCCTGCACAAACCAGTAATGGCCTTATCTATTGTTACCTTGATATGTTAGAATGTTGAAACACCAACCTTTGCAATGAATGCTTGTGAACCCACAATGACTGATCCAACCGGAGCTCCCAAGCCCTTTGACAAGCACACCTGCACTGCAACATATAGTTATCAGATTGTCCATGTACCCAAAATATATCCTTTACAAACAAGGCAACTATAACAGGTAACATTACCCTAGAATTTGAAAGTCCTTATTCTGGAAAGAATACACTAGATAGGAGGATTATAATGATCAAAGATAACAAAAATAAATTATACTAAAACATTTGAAAAAACAGTCCCCCACCTATGGTAACAAATAGGAAAAATTAACTAATTTAAAATCAATATCTAAAAATATCAAAACCATAGACCAAGAAAAATATTTGATCAAAATATACCGAAACAGAATCAGTAGCACTAACAAGCCGACCAACAGGAACCCCCAATGCCTGAAACAAAACCATTCCTTGGTATTAAGAACTAGTATTTGCAAAAAAACAGATAAGTTCTACATACCTCGAAGGGCATTTTACTTACCATAGCCAACCTAGTTTATCAACCAGAGAAAATTCACAGGTTCTACTTATGTTTACAAGATTGAAGTTCACTATTAAAGAATCAATAATTTCTCTGGATAACAATTTTAAATTAGAATAATGTCAAAGATGCTATGTCTGTGACACTAAATACCTATGTCTTCCCTACATGCTCTAGACTTGCTAGCTTGAGGATGCAATTTAAATTGAGATTTATAATAATTACTTACCGTGGAAGAATTAAATATGCGAGCTCCATCTAGCAGATCAACAGGGTTTTCATAACCATCCAGCCCCTTATTAATAACTAGAATCAAGAGACAGAAGACAGCTCTGATGTGGACAAAAACCTTGTCTATATTGTAATGCAGAAGCCAAGGGAAAGGAGAGAAAGGAATGCACCCTTCCAAGTCAAGGTTCATCCTTCAGGCAAGAAAAGGAAGGTAAATGCTTATTGATGGATTATTCTTCTTAGGCTTCATGGCTGGAAAAAATGCTGCTAGGATATACTGCTCAATCAGCTGTAGGTAATTTGCCAACAAGAGTCTCTAATTCAGTAAGAGATTCAGCTATTGATTTCATCAATGCTCTGGTGTCACCTTCATCTGATTCAAAATCAAGAGAACTTTGTGATCACATTCTTGATGCATTGCTTGTGGGTCTAGAGAAGGAATTCCTGTCATTTGATGTTCCTACTGCAAAAGCATACTTCATTTTTGTAGTTCAGTTGGCAAATGGTGAGTCCACAATAAAGCCTATTATCAAGAGGGAAATTGATATGGTGGTCAAGTTGTCTGCCGATGAAACCCATCTTGAGGGTTTGAAGTTTGTCTTGGGTTTTTTGGTTTCTGCACTGGGTTCGTATGGTGCTAACAATCATGTTTCTGAAAAATTAATAGAGAAGCCTTGGTCAAACACTAGTTCTAACAATGATTCTGCTAGCTGTAAGTTGAAGCCTAGTGTTCCTAGAAATAACTCGGAGGCTTTGGTTAATCCATTCAATCAGGGAGTCCATTCTAGTGCGATTGAGTGTGATGCCACATCAGCAGATGATGATGAGGATGATGGCACATCTGATGGAGAACTAGCTAGTATGGATAAAGAAGATGATGATGAGAGTAACAGTGAATGGTCACTTGCATCAAAAGTTTGTACATTCACCACTAGTGGAAGCAACTTTATGGAACAACATTGGTACTTCTGCTACACTTGAGATCTGACTGTTTCTAAAGGGTGTTGTTCTATTTGTGCCAGGGTGTGCCACAGGGGTCACAGACTTGTTTACTCTCGTTTAAGCCGTTTCTTTTGTGATTGTGGAGCATCCCCTTGGGACATATTTCTGGAAACAACAATAAAATGTACTTGCTACCTCACAATAGAAACCCAGGGTTTACATTGACCAATTTTTTTTCCAGGGTTTACGTTGACCAATTACGTTGACACTACCTACTGTTCAATCAGATATAATGCAAATACCAACCCCAAATCACCCACAATACTAAGGATCTAGGTATACACCAAATGCCCATTGTAGGAGTATACAGCAGAGAGACAAAATGGTTGAATAAAATGAAAAACACCCACCACAAATTCCACAAATGGGCTTCATAAAAACCTGTAAGTGCCCCAGCCCCAACCAAAGTACTCCAAATCCAGATTCCCCATACACAACAGTTTGTGAGAAGGGGGCTTCAAGTCAAATAAAAAATGAAATGGGTTCAGATGAACTTACTGCTCTGAAATCCACCATAGAGTCCGAGCAAGAATACCAATGGAATGAGCATGGATAGCAGCACCAAACCCACAACTGCAACTCCAAATTTCCTCCATCCCTTCTTCATAGACATAATTTCCTTACGAAAACGCTAATCACCGGGTGCTATTTTCCCTCCTTGCCTGTACCATTAGATCTGGAGGTTTAATGCCCACAAACTCATGAGCGGGTGAACAGAAATTTATCACAGGCAGTGGTACACCCAAATCAGCAAAAGACATTCTATCCTGGAAATTGCAATTCGCTCGAAATCCAGTACTGTGGTTAATTTGAGCAAACTGTGCATAGGGCAGAGCGCTAGAGTCAAGGAGGGCATTCTGTGGAGCGAAGTGAACCCCCGGTCTTTCATCTTTCAACGAGAGCCTTTAACAAAGGTCCTCTACACCAATAAGCCATTACAAGCCATTACACCAATAACGATATGCAAATACATGTTACATACGAATATATCATAATATGCTTAATTTGGTCTATAGTAGTTATTCTATAGGAGGGCAAAGTAGGCAATTGAAACTCCAATGTATACGTTAAAATCCTCTTTAAGGGTGATGTGTTGACCTATAGGTCCATGTGTAATCATGAAAAATGGCCCCAAAAAACATATATCTCACCATGGAGGCATCGATCTCCTTATGCGTGAATACATGTGAAAATTTCCCTCATAAAGTGGATTGTCCCAATAACTTAAGAGCGAAAGATGCCCAATGGAACAAAGTAAACAAGAAACAAAATGTGCATATCATGATCCAATTCATATCCATAGCATAATTAAAATAACAAAGCCAACATAGCCAAGTCAAATGGATTACCCCTCCTTGATTTGTTTCATTGTATAGATCAAGGGGAGGCCCATGGATTGGAGCAAACAACTCACATGAAACATTCCTACGCCACCATATGTGCCAATAAAAGTCATGCCATAGTACATGGGGCTCCAATATCATACATTAACCCACGCTCAAATCATGGCTCCATATACATGACAAAAGGATTGACCCCATGATTCTCGACCTTGATAGAAGACAAATTCACATAATATATCAATATCGTGCTTAAACATATGTGCACGTGTGAGTGGTCATCCCCAAGGAGATACATTAGTTCTAATGCAGTGACCTTACCCAAACATAAGAATTTTTGCACTAAGTTGTAGTATGCGACAAGGGGAATGACAAGTTAATTTCCCTTTTCATTTGAACATAACTTTGGAAGAGGATCAACATTTACTGGTTTTGTAGTCTTCCATATATGTTGTTAGTAAGAGTACAATTAAATATGTTGAAACTATTGATATGTATTCTATCTTAGGTAGTGGGATAGAAGGGGTATTCACCTATACACATGTTAACATAATTGAATTACATGGTTTTTCTTTCCAGCAAGGGAAACACTTAATCTTAGGCTTATGCAAAGTGGTAATAGGAAAAGGTCAAACAAGACCCACTATTTGTACTTGGGCCTAATGTTATAAGAAAGGTTAAACGTGACTGATCTTATCATATTAGATTTCCTTCTTTAAAAAAACTCAATGTGGGAACCTGCATCAAGGATTTTTTCAATATCCAAACAATCTTAACATAGGAAATACTCAAGTTTTGAAACTTAATCAATTTAGCTAGTTTGATAAGTGTGGTCCCAAAATAAGGTTAATGAACTAGATTTCATTTGAATGAATGTACATACTATGGCGTGCATTTTACTAAGAAAGTGAATACATAGATCCGGTGTCACATATTTAAGCAAGTGAATACAACTATTATTTATCTACTTCAAGCAAAGGATATGTTGATCATGTCCAAATGGAATCACCCAACCTTACAAATGAGAATATCATCACAAATGAAACAAAAATGCACACCTGTAGTGGTAGTTGAGGGGTGATTAAGCATGATAGTTTAAGTTTTAGTTTTCCATTTTAAATAATTAACCAATTAAGTGTATTGTTTTAAATAATTGATCAATTTATGCACTGTTGCTTAAGCGACGCTTGCTAGGATAGTTGTCGCTTAAGCGACGCTTATGAGCCTAGCCGTCGCTTAAGCGACGCTTATGACCACAATTTAAAAAAAAAAAGTTAACTTTGTGATTTTTGGTAGGTTTAAAAGAAAAAATCCACGCATCGTCGGAAGTAACCATCGGATTTTGGATCGAAATGTAGTAGTGAGTGCATGTGTTTGTGTGGATTCCCAACGTCATGTTGCTAATGTGGTAACTGCAATTTCTTTCCAATTTCTGTGGTTCTTTTGTTTTCTGGCTTCAAGGATTCGGTTGAATCAAGTAAGGGTGTAAACTAGGCAAGTTAGATTGCTTGCTCTTGTTTACCCATATTATGTATGCTCAATAATTTCAGTTATATGCTTAAATAAGATTATTTTTGCATGAGCTTTCATTTTTGTTGCTTTATACATATATATCTAGATCTCACGAGGTGTTGTGCAAGCTTGTGTTATCTAGTTGCAGGTTCCCAATTGGATGATGGTTTGGATGAATATTGATGCCATTCCTTATCCAATAAGCTCAAGACTCTATCCCCTCAGCGCTCCACAAAAGGGCCTCCTTTCAGCTTGGTTCGATTCAAGCAACGAGCCGACCTTCTCTCCTATTTTTCTCCTTTCTTTAAAAAATCAATCTTTCGGTTACCTGTTTCTTCCTCTTATGATCAGATTTAGTTCTAAGAATTGAATATATATTGTTATATCTATTTCATAAGAGTCTTTCTGATTATATCTGTAATTTCATAAAGAATATCATTTCATAAAGATAGATCTAGGTGTAAGAATTTCCTTTTTTGCAAGTAGCTAAATCATAGATCTAAAGATTGCTCATAAGGTAGTTTATTTTTTCATTCTTTAAATATTTAAATTCTGCAAGAAAATTGCATATCTCATTGGCTTCCCAAACAGCAATCCAACATCCCAAGGAAAGCTTGCTTTCCTTGGTTCCTTTTTACAAAACTAGATTAGCCCCTTTAAACAATTTTTTACTTAGTATTTTTTCGGTAACTAGCATGGTGACCCAAAACACTTTTAAAGTGTTTTTGGGCACATTTGATATTAATTGCTCTCTGTTTTTTATCAGGTTTAACAAAAAAGAGAAGGATATTCTGCCCATTTTCCGACTCTTGGGCAAACAAGAGCTTCCCAGAGGCTTCCCCCACCACTGTGATTTTAGTTTAGCTTGTTACAACCTTGTTGTAAGTCTTTGGATCCCAGATAACCAGGACCAAAGTGAATAATTTAGTTTGCTGATATTGTAACCAATAATAATAAAAATAATCATTTCGAGTAGGCTCTTTCGATCCCACTCCCCATCCCCCCAGGGGGGGATCCGCGTCTGTTTCACCTTTTTGCATTTTTCTCGTTTTTTCTCTAGATTAGTCTTGTTATGCAGGATTGTATACTTTGATAAAATTTTTCATTATTCCATATTTTAATTTCAATATTAATCATACTACTTATCCCATGACTTCCCGATTGACCAGCAAGGAGAAAGAGATTCGTGGTAGGACTAATTAGAAAACCGACATTGTGTATCTTCGATTCCTTTTTCATCAATTGTTTCATTAGCTATAATAAAATGAAACCCTCCTTGATTCCCCAATTGAGATCTACTTGGATCAAAAGAGGTTCTTGGAGGGTTTTCTTTTTAACAAGAACACCTATCTTAAAATTGACGAAAAATAACAAAGACTCCAGTGTGTATGCTCTGTACTTGGATGTGGTTCGTCTGATCAGTCAAGCTGCATCAAAAGCACTTGATTGAATAGAATCATTAGGATTCACTCTCCTCAAATTGACAAACCATTAGGTGAAAATCCAATGCCTCGATCAAACCATTACGGTGGAAAATACCGAAAGGAAGCGGGAACTCTTGAAAAGTGACCTAGGGGCATGGATCTCTGTTACAACTTCGGGTGCATTATGAAAAATAGCCTCATAGATTCCATTCAACCCACATATTCCTTGCGGGTAGCCATGATGGTTTAGTTTTGAACATACTTCAAGTACCCCCTAGTATATCTGGAGTCCCCTCACCTAAGTTAAATCACTCATCTTCACATTAATTTAAAATCAACCAAGATACAATTGCACAACATTTATTTCAGCACTTGCAAGCACTCTTAAATATTTTTGACTCCATTTTTGGCACTGGTCAACTGTTTATTTCTTTTAATCTATATGTGACTGTGTGTCATTTCATGCTTACTTGTGATTATCTTATCTGGTTATTTGTTGTTTACAATTGTTAAGTCAAAACTCCTAAAAAACATACTCTTTAATACCATCATCATACTAAATAATTTTGCCTTAGTAACTTAATAGGGTCTACCCCCCTTGGCTTTGTTAGGAGTTAAGCCTAAACAAAGGAGTCAAGAACAAGGTGACAGCCTTGACTCGAGACTTGCCCCCAACGACACACCAAGTGGCTTGAAGATTTCTGCTACATGACCCAGGTGTGTGAAAGGCGGCAACACTTTTTGGCGCCATTGTCGGGGATAAATATTTTTATTCCCGAGTATGACTTAGCTTAACTTTTTTCTAAACAACTAAAAAGATAAAAACATTTGATTGATCTAGTCTTTAAAAAACATAAAATTTAAAACTCGATCCATCTGGCGACTCCACTGTCTAACATCCCTTCAAGAATTTCTACCTAAAGAAACCGTCGACAATTATTCAATCCTCTCCCTGATTCCAAAAGGTTTACTAGGGAAAGATTGAATAGGCTGACTTCCCATAGAAACCTTGAAAATTTAGGAGACCAATCCCTCTCAGATATCCATCACATATTTGTAGAGAGCCATACCTTCCAATCTCAAGAAATGACGGAATTTTACAAACCCCTTGACTTTTCTCAGATAGCAGGTACTCCCCATGACATTCCAAATGATGCTATCAAGAAGCCCCCCATATTCCAGGGAAATAATTCCATCACTACCAAGTCTCACATTCGAAATTTTGAAAATAACCTAGTCAGTTATTGCAATGATGCTGCCCATAACCATGAAGATGTCAAAATGAAGCTCTTTGCTTTATTCTTAGAGGATGATGCTGCATAATGGTACTTCGACCTAGGTGATGATTCATATAAAACTCTTAGTGAATTCCTGGAGGGTTTTAAGAAGAAATGGGGGGAAAAGAAAGAACCAATACATCTACTTGCTGCCCTTCATAACATAAAGAAGATGGAGAATGAAACCATTGATGAATTTAACACTAAATTCAAGCGTGTGGTTGCAGACCTCCCTACAGAAATCAAGCCAAAGGATGCCTCCATCCTGATATCTTACATAAAATCTTTCACTGGTGATTTGAGGTACCAGTTAAGGGACAAAGAGCCGACTGATCTAAAAACTTCTCAGGAATTGGCTGAGAAAATAGAAAAGAATATGCAGTCTTTAGGAAAATCCAACATTCCAGGTTACACTAGGGGAAACACTTCATACAACAAAGAGTAGGGAAAATCCATTGAAATAGAGGAAAAGGGAACCTCTAAAGACCCCATGGAAAAGGTAACTAACATGATAAAAGACTTGGTTACTAGTCAAAACCAACTTATGGCAAATCATTCTGCACAACTGAATCATATTCATAATAGAATAGTCACAATGGAAAGAAATAGTGGACCTAGGAACTTTCAGCCTAAACAGAATCAAATGTATCAGAAGAAAGCTCCTCAGCAAGAACCTAGGATTCCTAACCAATTAGACTCAGCTAACCTGATAGAAGAAGTCATTCCATGGTGTAGACCTTGTGATTAATTCCACCAAGAAATCACTTGCTATATCGCAAACCAAGTTATAGAACATGGAATACCAAGGTCAGTAATCAGGAAACAACATCAGGCGAGTTTGATCATGTGTACATGGTAGGCCAAAACTACCCTTTATCAAAACAACATTGGCAACAGGCCACGGATTACAGTTATGAGAAGGATCTCCTTTCCAACGTTTATGGTGTAATGCCTTCTCCGAAAATAATTAAGGAAATGAAGGAGGCTAGATTCAAGGGTGCAGTTTATCAAAGAAAGGAGAAGCCATCACCGTCTAAATAGTACAAGCCAAAGGTAACCGCTCCTCCTCTCCCAGGTCCCCCTATTATTCCTGAATCAAATATTGATATTGGAGAATGGAGAAGTAGTGCTAAGATTCATGTTTATGCAACTGATGTCCTTAAAATTCCCAGCCAAAAAGAAAAGTTGTTGAAAGCCATAGAGGATAGTCAAAGTAAAACTCATAATATTATCAAAGAGGATCCTCTTCCTAATAATAATGGTATATTTGAAGCTGAACATATTGAACCTATAGATATGCCTATAATCCTCAACAGTGTTGATCTAAGAAGAGAAGACCACCTGCCTTTTTATGTCTCCCTCTTAGTTGATAACCTTCTCCTTCATAACTGCATGTTATATTCAGGTGCTTAATCAAATGTCATGACAAGAAAAGTAATGGAACAACTAAATCTAAGGGTCACCCAACCCTACCACAATGTTTGTGCTATGGATGCAAGAGAAGTTGAAGTGGTAGGGATAATCTTAAATTTACAAGTTAAGTTGGCCAAGTATCCTGATATCAAATGTCGAGGGATGTGGTAGTGATAGATGTTCCAGATAATTGGGGTATGTTGCTATCCAGAAAATGGGCCACAAATCTTGGTGGGTACATTCAAATGGATTGGACATATGCTACTATACCTGCATCAGAAAACACTAGGGTGATTCTCCACAGAGAGAAGCTAAGGAAACTACATGTAGAAAACCTTAAGAAGCCCAAAAATGAATTTGTTCATTTCATTGATAAATTTCAAAACTATGCTATTTTGTCAAATTTCATGGCCCTTATTAAGGAAAACAATAAAAATGAAAAGATAGATGAAGTTTGGAAAATGTACTTTGACAGGGCTTATTCCAAAGATGGAAAAGGTGCAGGCATCGTGATCATCTCTCCTTCAAATAAAGTCTACAACTTTGCTTTCAGGTTAGAGTTTGAAGAATCAAACAATGTAGCAGAGTATGAGGCATTGCTCCTAGGGTTAGAAACTGCTAAAGATATGGGGATAAAGATGTTGAACATAAAGGGTGATTCAGATTTAGTTGTCCTCCAGATTAAGAATCAGTATCAATGCAAAAATGACAAACTAATAAATTATAGAAATGCCACATGGGACACTATGGAGTGGTTTGATGCACTTAACATTCAAAAGAACCATAGGGAAATGAACGAGTTAGTAGATAAATTGGTAGTAGCAGCATCCACCCTCCAGCCATCAGATGAAATGATTAGTGGGAATGGAAAGATGGAAATTAATTTTAGACCTTCAATTCTAGATAATATAGATCACTGGCAGGTGTTTAAAGATGATGAGAAACTCTTGAGATTCATCCACAATCTAGAGGAGTTTGAAGGTTGCAAGATCAGTTATCAACAAGAGGGTAAAGAGAATTGGGAGTGCGAGGATAATGTAAGGAATCACATCCTGAGTAGCCTTATAGCTTTTGATAATCTTTCTGATTGACAGCATCATCATAAAAAACAAAAAGAAGAAATAAAAATTCAGAATTATATGGAAATAAACATAGGAACTAACAAGGACACCAATTTAATAAAAATTGGAAAAGGTACTTCAAAAAAGGAAAGGAACAATTTGATCCACTTAATCAAAGAGTATAGAGATGTGTTGGCCTTTATTTATGATGAGCATAAAACCTATCGGGAAGATGTGTTTCAACACACTATTCCCCTCACGGAAGAGGCTAAGGAGGTAAAACCTTTCCGACAAAAAATTAGGAGAATAAATCCTAAGTTGGCCCCCATTGTGCAAAAGGAACTTCAGAAGATGTTAGAAGCAGGGATCATAGCACCTACAAGACATTCATCTTGGTGCTCCAGCTTAGTTGTTGTCAGAAAGAACAATGGGTCAATTAGAATATGTATAGATTTTAGAAATATGAATACATCATGCCTTAAATATAATTACCCATTACTCGACATGGAAACATTGATTCAAAGAGTAACAAGATCAGGAATGATGTCCATGTTGGATGGATTTTCCGGTTATAACCAGGTGTTGGTAAATAAGGAGGATCAACATAAGACTACATTCACCACACCTTGGGGTACCTATAAATTTTTAAGAATGCCTTTTGGCTTATTGAACGTTGGTGCCACCTTCCAAAGAGCCATGGATTTTTCCTTCAAAGTACTTATAGGCAAAATAATCAAAATATATCAAGATGACTTAACTATTTTTTCAAAGGAAAGATCTGACCACATAAGTCATCTTAGGCAGGTTTTTATAAGATGTTGGAAATATGGTATTTCCTTGAACCTCTCCAAATCAATCTTTGGAGTTGATGAAGGCAAGTTGTTGGGGAACATCATTTCTAAGGATGGTGTCAAGGTTGATCCTAAGAGAGTTGAAGCCATTAAGAAATTCCCCTTTCCTCAGAATCTAAAATCTCTCCAGTCTTTCAATGGTCAAATAAATTTCATAAGAAGATTCATCCCAAATTTAGCAAAATTAATGAAACCTCTACAAAATTTATTAAAGAAAGATGCTAAGTTTGAGTGGACGAATGAAGGGAAAGTTGCATTCAAGTCTATCAAAAATGCCATATCCATGTCCCCAGTCTTGATCAGTCCAGATTATTCCAAGGAATTCTAGATATTTTCTTTTTCCTCAGAAGACACCATTGCCGATGTTTTGATTCAAAAGAATAAGGAGGGACAAGAGAAACCTATAGCCTTTATGAGTAGAGCCTTGCAAAATTCATAGTTGAAGTATACTACCATGGAGAAATAGGCTTATGCTCTTGTCAAGTCCCTTAAACATTTCATAACTTATGTAGGTTACTCCAAAATCATTGGGTATGTACCCCATGAAGTTGTCAAGG
Source organism: Pseudotsuga menziesii (assembly GCA_001517045.1). Lineage (NCBI taxonomy): Eukaryota > Viridiplantae > Streptophyta > Pinopsida > Pinales > Pinaceae > Pseudotsuga > Pseudotsuga menziesii. The sequence goes on from LPNX010616351.1 coordinate 489,679, forward strand.
ATATCATGTCTCAACAGGATTGTCTAGGAATCAGGGGTAAGTGGGTTTCAAAGATTCAAGAATATGATTTGGAGATAAAACCTACTAAGTTAATTAAGGGACAAGGTCTTGCAAAGATGTTGACCCAAGGAAATGAAAAGGCCTTAGGAATAATCTTCCAGAACAAAGTGTATCAGACGAGCTTCAAAGATTAGAGCAGCACCCTTGGTACACCGACATCATATTTTTCCTCCGCAACCTTACATGCCCCAATCACTTACTTGGCCATAAAAGAAGAGCTTTAAGGTTAAAAGCAATGAAGTAAAGTTTAACAAAAGATGGTTTGGGTTGGAGAAACCCCGATGGTTTAATACTTAGATGTGTCAATGAACCTGATTCCAAAAAACTCATGGTTGAGTTCCATTCAGGATTTTGTGGTGGACATTTTTCAGCAAGAACAACTACCCATAAAATCCTTAGAGCAGGCTACTATTGTCGAACCTATTTTCAAATGTGCACAAGGCTGTCAAATTTTTCCCCCAGTGTCAGTTATTCATCGAAAAGCAACAAATGAAAGCCTTGCCTTTAAATCCAATAGTAGTCCAAGCCCCTTTCCAGCAGTGGGGGCTTGATTTCATCGATAAGTTCAAAGATAACTCGAGCAATTGTTATTCTTGGATTCTTACCGCCACTGATTATTTCACCAAGTGAGTAGAGGAGATACCCACCAAGAAGGCAACCAATGCTATAGTCATGGATTTCTTAGAAGATAAGATTATCAGAAGATTAGGTGTGCCAGCCAGAATCATCATGGATAATGGCCCGTGCTTTGTTTCCTCCGAGATGTCATCTTTCTATTTCAAGTACGACATTGTCCTATCCCATTCATCTAATTATTATCCCCAAGGAAATGGTCTAGCTGAGTCAAGTAACAAGAACTTAATGACCATAATCAGGAAAATTGTAGGTGACAATAAGAAGGCTTGGGATAGCAAGATCAAATTTTCATTATGGGCCGATAGAATCACCAAGAAAATTTCAACTGGGAGGAGCCCTTTTGAACTAGTCTATGGTCTAGATGTCACCTTACCAATCCATTTAAAGCTTCCAGTATATCAGCTTCTCTAGACCTTCAGCTCATATCAGGAGGCCATTCAAAACAAAATAAACCAGTTGATTGAGTTAGATGAGAGTAGAAGAAATTCCCTTGACCAAAGTATCAAAAACTTAGACAAGTTCAAGAGAATATTTGATAGATCTACCCGGCTGGGATCCTTTCAAGTAGGTGACACAGTCTTGCGTTGGAACAAACGACGGGAGAAACCTGGGAAACATGGAAAGTTCGACAACTTATGGTTGGGGTCGTACATCATTGATGAAATAGTAGGAACAAATTATTTCTATGTAAATGACCCAGAAGGACAAAGGTTGAGCCTGCCAATGAATGGTTTTTTCCTCAAGATGTTTTTCCCCGAGAAAATTTGATGCCTTTATTGGCATCGGTGGTTTTAAGGCCAATTTCTAAACCTTTCCCTTCATGTATTTCTAATTTTTATGTATAGATATTGTTGTATTATAGTTATTTTATACCATGTTTGAAAATTTTCCTTTGTATATTAGTTTTGTAATATATTCCCTTTTTGCACATCATAGACTAATTATGTACATTAGTTTGCTTTTATAGATGATTTTTTATATATATACATGTTACTAACAAACTCTAATTACCATGCAGGACCCAGAGATTCTGGAGTTCTCAAATCCTCTCCTTTGAACAGAATATCAGTCAGAGAATGTGTCCCTATATGGAGCCATAATGTTACCACCTAAGTTGTAATTAGTGCCTTTTTATCAAGTGAGCCTAGTGAATCAGACACAGATAACTTGTTTGAACTTCAGAAGACCTTCAGTCTTGCTTCTAGGAAGCTTTGTTGTACTATATCACATGTTCATACCCCATGGAGGAATTGTAATAAATGTTCTAGCATGATAGTGTCTGTAAAAGACTTTGTCTCTTAGACTTTATTTGTCAATCCGATCAGCCCAGGTTGTTTTTTCCCTCGGTTATTATTGGTTGTTGAATAAACGACTGATAATTTCTGAGTTTTTCACTCCATACCTCCAAAGTTGTGGTGGTCGGCTTGGCATTTAGGCCTATTGAGGTTATTAGAGTCTATGTGGCAATGTATAAACATTCTAGGCATCATGGTCGAGTCATATGAATATGTCTAAGTCCCCCTAGGTTTTTTCAATTTTTTTAATTTTTTAATTTTTCAGTGTTTTTTATCAAAATTTAATTTTTCCAAAACTTAGGCTATTTTTTAATAGTTTAATTCGAAAAATTGGTTTTGTAATAAAAGTGGGACAAATAATTAGTTTCAGTCATGTAGGTGCTCATTTTCAAGCTAAGAGCACCATTTAAACCCATGGACCCACTATTTCCTAGTTTTGAGTGATTTTCCATCACTCAAATCAGAAATCCCCAAAAAATCAATTATTGATTATTTTAATTAATAAATTGATGAATAATGGAGCAAATCCAAAATCCTATATCAGTGGATTCTTAGCCAATTTGATTGAAATCAATCATATCTGAACCAGATTGACTGGATCTAACAAATCCTTGACTGAAGGAGATGATCTGGACAGATCTAGAGTTGATCTTCAACATCCTTTATGGGGAATTGTGCCCTCTCTCTCTCCTCCACATGTGTGGGCTCTCCTGGAAGCTGTGTGGATTGATGTGTCAGTATGTGGGTTGATGTGTCAGCTAAATCAGTCCCCTGATTGACAAGTAGGCTCAGTTTGGATTTAGATCAGCATTGATTGACTCTCCCTCAGCTGCAGTGGTCTGTCTCCTTGGGATTTGCGCCCCCCTAGGCTGGATCTCCTGTTTTTTGTATAAATAAATCACATGCTACCTTTTCCAATCTAGTTAGAGATGGATTGAGGAGTTGTTTCCATTGTAATACTGCTATATTTTGTGAATAAATAAGATTTGGAGGCTATACCGTGTAGTGCATGTGTTTGTGTGGATTCCCAATGTCATGCTGCTAATGTGGCAACTGCAATTTCTTTCCAATTTATGTGCTGCTTTTGCTTTCTGGCTTCAAGGATTCGGTTGAATCAAGTAAGGGTGTAAAATAGGTAAGTTAGATTGCTTTCTCTTGTTTACCCATATTATATATGCTCAATCATTTTAGTTATATGCTTAAATAAGATTATTTTTGCATGAGCTTTCATTTTTGTTGCTTTATACATCTATATCCAGATCTCACGAGGTGTTGTGTAGGCTTGTGTTATCTAGTTGCAGGTTCCCAATTGGATGAAGGTTTGGATCAAGATTGACGCCATTGCTTATCCAATAAGCTCAAGACTCTGTCCCTCAGTGCTCCACAAAAGGGCCTCCTTTCAGCTTGGTCCCTTTCAAGCAACGAGCCGACTTTCTCTCCTCTTTTTATCCTTTCTTTAAAAAATCAATATTTTGGTTACTTGTTTCTTCCTCTTATGATCAGATCCAGTTCTAAGAATTCAATATATATTGTTAGATCTATTTCATAAGAGTCTTGCTGCTTAGATCTGTAATTTCATAAAGAATATCATTTCATAAAGATATATCTTGGTGTAGGAATTTCTTTTTTTGCAATTACCTAAATCATAGATCTAAAGCTTGCTCATCAGGTAGTTTCTTTTTGCGTTCTTTAAATATTTAAATTCTGCAAGAAAAGTGCATATCTCATTGGCTACCCAAACAGCAAGCCAAGATCCCAAGGAAAGCTTGCTTTCCTTGGTTCCTTTTTGCAAAACACTTTTAAAGTGTTTTTGGGCACATTTGATTTTAATTGCTTACTATTTTTTAGCAGGTTTAACAAAAAAGAGAGAAAGATATTCTACCCATTTTTCGACTCTTGGGCAAACCAAAGCTTCCCGGAGGCTTCCCCCACCGCTGTGATTTTAGTTTAGCTTGTTACAATTTTGTTGTAAGCCTTTGGATCCTAGATAACAAGGACCAAAGTGCATAATTTAGTTTTCTAATATTGTAACCAATAATAATAAAAATAATCATTTCGAGTAGGCTCTTTCGAGCCCACGCCCCATCCCCGAGGTCCGCGTCCATTTCAACTTTTTGCATTTTTTCTTGTTTTTGCTCTAGATTAGTCTTGTTATGCAGGATTTTATACTTTGATAACAATTTTCATTATTCCATATCTTAATTTCAAGAGTAATCATACTACTTACCCCACGACTTCCTGATTGACCCGCAAGGGGAAAGAGATGCATGGTAGGACTAATTAGAAAATCGGCGTTGTGTATCTTCGATTCCTTTTTCATCAATTGTTTCGTTAGATATAATAAAATTAACCCCTCCTTGATTCCCCGATTGAGATCCACTTGGATCGAAAGAGGTTCCTAGAGGGTTTTCTTTTTAACAAGAACAACTATCTTAAAATTGACTAAAAATAACAAAGTCTCCAATGTGTATGCTCTGTACTTGGATGCGGTTCGTCTGATCAGTCGAGCTACATCAAAAGCACTTGAGTGACTAGAATAATTAGGATTCACTCTCCCCAAATTGAAAAACCATCAGGAAAAAATCCAACGCCTCGATCAAACCATTACAGTGGCAAAATGCCCAAAGGAAGCGGGAACTCCTGAAAAGTGACCTCAGGGTGCCGATCTCTGTTACACCTTTGGGTGCATTATGAACAATAGCCTCAGAGACTCCATTCAACCCACATATTCCTTGCGGGTAGCCGTGATGGTTTAGTTTTGGACATGCTTCAAGTACCCCCTGGGTATATCTGGAGTCCCCTTGCCTAAGTTAAATTACTCATCTTCACATTAATTTAAAATTAACCAAGATACAATTGCACAACATTTATTTCAGCACTTGCAAGCACTCTTAAATATGTTTGACTCCATTTTTGGCACTGGTCAACTGTTTATTTATTTTAATCTATATGCGATTGTGTGTCATTTCATGCTTACTACTGATTATCTTATCTGGTTATTTGTTGTTTACAATTGTTAAGTCAAAAATCCTAAAAAAAAAACTCTTTAATACCATCATCATACTAAATAATTTTGCCTTAGTAACTTAATAGGGTTTACCCCCCTTGGCTTCATTAGGAGTTGATCCTAAACGGAGGAGTTGAGAACAAGGTGACAACCTTGACTCGAGACTTGCCCCTAGGGACACACCGAGTGGCTTGAATATTTCTGCCACATGACCCAGGTGTGTGAAAGGTGGCAACACAACTCTGTAAAGACCACCTGAGGTCTCATCTGTGGTACCCGCTCAAAGAAGAAGCAGGCTAGAATGGAACCAAAACAGAACTGCTTCAGTTCCCCCTGCCGACACTTAGTCAGTTGATCCTTGAAAATCGAAAGTAGGGCTTCCACCCAGTTGAACATTGTAGGTTCCATGGCCTCTATGGCATAGATAATATGTGCCCTAGAAGCATGGTGCACTCCCTGGATTCCCACCACTGTTTTCATTGTAAACAATATAGTCCATAGAGGTCCATCCATCACTGCCTTTATGGGGATTTTCTTCCTCAATGTCCTTGACCCTAGAATACAATGACAGTCTATCAACTCTTGTGTGGTAATATCCCCTCCTTGGGAACCTGTCAGCGAGATGGGGGCACCCCATCTTGAAAGTCCAGTCAAGAAGTAGATATCCTCTACCTGAACTATCAGAATATGAACCCCAACCACAAAGTGTTGTTGCTCCAGATTCCACATCCAAAGTATATGCTCAAGCAACCACTCGTGTGATACCATACTGGGAGTCTAGAATAATTTTAGGAATCCATAGTCTTTTAATGAAGCTATGCAACCTCCATTCCTTTAGGCAAAAGCATCATCGTTATCATGCTATCTTTCCTTCCATATCACCATTTTTTATCAACAAGAGCCTGCCAAAAATAATCACAAGACCCATTAGAATCATTCTTAATCATTCAAATAAAAAAAAATGATCTAGTTTTTCTTGTGTCAATAGTTTTACATCTTCACGACTGGAACCACTTGTGCGCTGTTGAAGACAGGCAGTGGCACCACCTATGCACTTTTTTTTCGGTGCGGTTTTAGCAAGGTACCGCATGTCCCGCAAGGGATAAGCACAGTGTCCACTCCCATGATTTTAGGGCTTTCCATACAAGCCCAAAACACCATTCAAAATCAATATTGAGACCATGAAAAGGAATATTATGGTTTGAACTATTACCTGGAACTAACGGCGCTCGAATCCGACGGTGGAAACTCCTGATATCAGCAACTGAAGATCTGACTAGGAAAGTGCTCCAAATGCTCTCCACTATGGGTAAATAGTAAAATGATTTTATTTTTCACTATTTACATGACTTTTATACAATTTTTTGGGTTTGATTTAAAATCACTTATTACTCAAAACTTACCAGTCGTAATCCCTTAATGTTAGTTATTGGTGCATTTAACACTTGTTTTGAGTCGTTGGAGGGTAGAATAACAATAGCAGTAAAGTCTTGGGAGTTTGTTTTTGACTTTTGCGTACTACCATAAAACAGAAAAAGTCATTGAGTGTTTATTACGACACTTTGGCCATGCTCTCGAAACCCAGTATCAAAGGTCCGAGTCTGTTTCTGATTCTTTTCAGGCTCGTAAAATATCTCATAGTGAAAAGAGACCTAATGGAGTCTTCTTTAAACTCTTTTCGGACTCCTTAGATAAGAAAATATTTTCGAGCGATCTTGTCTTCTTCACGCTTGTTAAAGCATTTGAAGAGTCATCTCTCCAATGGTAGGTTATCTCTTTTTCGGTTCGGATAGACTATTTACAAAAAAGGAACACTCCAGCCAACCATGATTGGAAGAGTTCTCTAAGGTATGATTTTATACTTTTTTGGGCCTTAGGCACTAAATCATACGAAAAAGGATCTTTTGGAGTCTTCTTCTGTGGTCTTTCAGACTCTCTAAACAAGAACGATATCTATTTTTCTTTCATTGGACTCATTAAATTAAACATTGAGAGACCCATTTTTGGGAACGAACCCCTCCTCTCTTAGGTTCATAAAACATATGAGTTTGGAATTGTCTTTGCATGAGCTATACCGAGTGTTTGTTACCCTCTTTGAACTCGTAAAACCAAAAAGAGGCACTCATTGATCATGATGGGGAAAATGGGAAGGGAATCATTTTGCAAATAAATGGTAGTAGTTTGTCATTACCTTTGAACATGGCACTTGTCTGCATATCATTTCAGTCAATTGGGTATTCAGAGGATCTCCATGACGATCCAATTTAATGAGTCATGCCACTCCTTTAAGTCTTTCGAAAGAATGCATTGTCCACTGTCGCATTGTGTGTTTGTCTCATTTAGTCATGCTGCCAAGTATTATGTTGTCCCACCTGATGTTCAAAGGGAAGTTGAAGAAGTTTTTCCTCTACAGTAAAAATCGTCTCTGTATCAATACTTTTGAGCCAGTCCTATGGCTACTACATTCACATCATTCCATAACTATCTTCTGATTTTCATGTCGTCAATGTGGGATTCATCATGGCCCTCCTTCAACGAGACTATCCCCGTCAACATCAGCTAATCATCCAGGAAATAGTCTTAGAAACAAAAACTTAGTACCCTGAGATCTGTATGCCTTAATGACAAATTATCTCACTCTCAACATAGGTTCACATCATTGACCTTTGATCGATAGAATTGACAGGGTGTTCGACATCAGGACATCTATTCACACTTATTAGATTGTACTAGGGTACCTTGGGTATCATTGACATCAATGGTGATCTCCCTCGCACTTGTTAACGGTTCACATCATTGGCCGGTAATCAAGTGGTTTCGACCATGTTTGATTTTAGATCATTGTTATCACATGGATAAAATCATACTTTGCGGAAGACGAGATGAATACCCTGGGTATTTGTTTAAAGCACTCATTGATTTTCCCTAGGTTGTGATGGAATTTTGTATATCTACCATGGATCCACATTTGTATGGTCGTGGCTATGCACAAATTTGCATCTGTATAACATAGATCTACGTTGTATGTCTAGTACCTATGTCCAAGTTTGAGTTCTCTATCACATGGATCTATGATGTATTCTACTAACCATGCTTGTTTATTCCTCCCATGGATCTACCTTGTATTGGTCTACAACCATGAGTTGGTTACTTGTGTTCATGAGTCAAAAATATTGATGTACTCCAGATGCCTACTTGACGACATTCTCTGATCGAGCTGAAATTTTCACCTCAAAGTGACAACTTGTTCTCTCAAAGCTCTCGTTTTTCATATCCCTCTAAGACTCACGCTTTGGGGGGCATTCTGTTATACCCAAATCCTGTCACCACCATGTGATAATACCTTTGACTTACATGTTTGTCCTTAATCCCAGCACTTAGAGTGGAAACCTACTATGTTTGTCAATTCTACATGAAAAAACTCAACACCGCGCTTTCCCTATGAACCATGAGCGGTACCTTGCTCGCACTTCCTACATCCTGTTTTCCATAAGTGGTGACACCACCTGTGGCCTTTGGTCCATAAGCGGTGACACCACCTGTGGCCTTTGGTCCATAAGCGTTTCTCATCTAAACCGCTCTGCCATAAGAGGAGAAAAGTGGTACCATGGGTAAAATGGGAAAAAGAGAAGTTTTTCAAGGCTTCTAGATCATGAGCCTCGTGTCCTCCCTTATCCCTATCATTATGGGTCAGTTGAGCTCGAGATCCCCCATCATAGGATCTTAGAGGCCACCTCATCCAAAAATCTCTCAACTATTCCTATCCATTGAGCCTTATAAATGCAAGCTCATGTCCATGGTTGAGGGGGAGAACTATAGAGGTATTGTTATGCTGTTGGATTGACCACTTGGCCCAAGCCATTAGAGAGCATAGAGAGAAAAGTTGTAGCTTATGGGGATGAAGTGTTTGTCTCATGGAGATGCTTGTCGACACTAAGGATTGATTGGTTGTAAAATTCTCCATACATCTTTAATGCAAAGCTGATTTCCATCCGAAATTACTGTTGTTTTGATTTCACATGTACATGTTGTTAGATTCCTTAGTCACTAACATGGATAAGTAGATTATTTTCTAGTAGCTTTGATGTGTTTGCATGTTTGATCTATTTGCAGGTACACAGGTTCACTATCGAAGTAGCCTTCCAGGTGTCTACGACATCCAGGGAATTTCTTCATCCTTTGTCGTTCACTCATTTGTTCTAAATCTGAACCATTCAGACCAGAGGAATAGCTTCTGTCCACAGAAGGTGAAATATTCCTGGTTACAAGAGTACAAAAGGAAAAGGGAGAATGATGCTCCACTTTAGAGGGAGTGACTACAGAATATTCTGAGGTTCGACATGATACGACGGGATGGACAACTTACTGATGGCTCTAGGATTTACTGAGAGTAAAGCGGATTCCAACCTTTACTTCAAGGTTGAAGGCGGAAGACCAATGATGTTCCTGTTATATGTCAATGACTTGTCCTAATAGAAAATAGGAACTCATTAAAGTTGCAAGAAGGAGACTTGCTACCGAGTTCAAGATAAAGGACTTAGATATGATGCACTACTTTCTAGGCATGGAGGTGTGGAAGAATGTGGATGAAATCTCCCTAGGACAAGGGAAGTATGCAACAGAGATCCTGAAGAGGTTTGGGATGATGGACTATAATGCCATGGCCACACCTATGGCATCAAACCTAAATCTATTGAGTGGTGCTTCATCAGAGTCGGTTGATGCCACGATGTATTGTCAGATGATTGGATCCTTAATGTACATGATGAATATGAGACCAGATATTTCCTTTGCTGTGAACACATTATGCCAGATCCTAAAATATCTGAGACATGTTCACCTAATGGTTGCAAAGCATGTAGTGAGGTACCTAAAGGATACAGTTGAGTATGGGCTCAAGTATGAAGCGAATCAAACTTATTAACCTAGAGGGTTATGTAGATTCAGATTGGTCAGGAAGTGCCATTGATAGGAATAGCACTTTTGGGTGCTACTTCAGTATGGGATTAGGTGTGATCTCTTGCTTTAGAAGGAAGGAGTCATGCATGGCACTGAGAATAGCTGAGGCAAAATATGTTACCACTTGATTGACTAATTGGGAGGTAGTATGTTTCTTTTGAAAACTACTATTTGATTTGATTGATCTTACTTGCATTTTTGTATGATGCAGAGAGGAGTAGTGAAGCTCTAGTTTGTGATCTAGATCCAGATCTCTTGAAAGATGGAGTTCTATAATAGCCGATGAGACAGGTTGTATGAGAATAAAAATCCTGGTGAATATTGTAGGTTTCTTAGACATAAATAGTCATTTAGGTTGTTCTCAGATGTAATTAGTCCTAGAGAAGCTCACAGGTTATCCTTGGATGTAATCATCCCTAATGTAATTATATGCTAGAGATGGCCAGAGTGAAGTTTGAGTACTTCAGGGAGAAGCTTGGTGTTCTCTAGATCGAGGTTCCCTCCAAGGGGAAGTGATGAGTCTGTGAGCCCTTCCAACATGGTGGCAGGCTAGGCCTCCCATGGTCAGATGTAAGTGTTGAGCCCTTCTGACATGATGGCTGGATTGGTTCCTCCCATGGTTAGATGTAAGTGTTGTTCCTTTCTAACATGGTGGCAGGATTGGTTCTTTCCATGGTCAGATGTAAGTGGAAATCCTTTTGACATGGTGGTAGGCTAGGCCTCCCATGGTCAAATGTAAGTGCTGACCCTTTCTAACATGGTGGCAGGTTGAGCCTCCCATGGTCAAATGTAAGTGTTGATCCTTTTCGACATGGTGGAAGGTTGGGCCTCCCATGGTTGGATGTAAGTGCAGGGCCTTTCTGACATGGTGTCAGGCTAGGCCTCCCATGGTTAGATGTAATTTCTATGCCTTTCTGACATGGCGAGAGGATTGGTTCCTCCCATGGTTAGATTTAAGCGCTGTGCCTTTCTGACATGGTGGTAGGATGGGCCTCCCATGGTCAGATGTAAGTGATGATCCTTTCCAACATGGTGGCAGGATGGGCCTCCCATGGTTGGATGTAAGTGCATGGCCTTTTCGACATGGTGGTAGTTTGGGCCTCCCATGGTCAGATGTAAGTGTTGTTCCTTTTGGACATGGCGAGAGGATTGGTTCCTCCCATGGTCAGATGTAAGCATTGTGTCTTTGTGACATGGTGAGAGGATTGGTTCCTCCCATGGTCAAATATAAGTGCTAAATATGTGAAGACCTACATGGAGGCTAGGCCTACAACCAACATGAAAAAGGGCTAGCTTTGTAGAACTTCCTATGACAAGTAGAATTGATAGATAGCATCATTTGCTCAAGATAGTGAGAGCAGTGATGATGATGATGATCCAACTTTGATGATGATCCATGTTTGATGATGATCCAGATTTGATGATGATTGAGTGATGAAGATTTGTGCTAATGAACTATGTCAAGAGAATACCTTCCTAGTTAAGAGGGAGTGTTAATGTATTTGTAACTTCAGAATGTATTCACTTGTATATATTATATTGTATTTTATTGTACCCCGATGTTCCTAACGGGATAATCATTAATATAATAAATTCATGTAAAATCATTGAGGTTAACCCTCCATTGTAAGTTGGGGAAATAATCCCCACAGTTGAGGGGTACTAGGGTTATTAGACTCTCCTAGAGAATTCATCCCTAGTGAGTAATTGTCAAGTGGAAAACTAGTATAAATAAAGGGTGAGACTATCTATTTCAAATACACACTCACTCAACTATAGCGCATGAGTGAAAGAGGAGGAGCTCGCATAAGTGTGAAAGAGAACAACTGTCAGATATCATCTTTGTGTTTTTGGGTTTTACTTTGTTATTGGTTCTCATTATATCTCTGAAGAAGTTGTAGGGTTTTATCCTTTATGGTTTCCCCAAGGAAAACTCTTTGTGTCTCTTGTCTCTTGTGATTATTGCTATGCATGTTATTCTCTTAGATAAGATCCTAGATCATATTGATTAAATGATAAAAATATAACAAAAGGGTGTACAGAAGCAAGCCTCAATCTAGCACCAAAAATACATTCCACACAGTCCAAAGAAGAACATAAATATCCTTTAAGTCTTATCGAAGGAAGCACCTAGGGGGTGAAGTGAAAATCCCTTGAACTAAGGAATTTCTATTCCATGAAAACAACTCATCAAAAGGAATAGTCAGTAGAGCATAGTCCAAGGATAAAACAAATTTGAATCTTTACTAAGAAATATGAGTAAGCCACAACAAGTATGTTGAATAATATAACTTAAAATAACAATATGGTATCGCTCCCAATAGACTCTCCATCCAACATCTCAATATAGGCGAGTTTTCCCATCTTAAGATAAAGTGATTCCTTGGATAAAACATCAACACTCATATTGTGCTTCATGTAAATGTGCTAAAACTCTTCTTGATAGTGGATATATCCCCGGGCATGAAAAATAAATCCTTCCCATAATCATATCTCCCCCCCCCCAAAAAAAAGCCACCCAAAAATAAATAATAAAAATTAAAGTAATAATAAACATTAAAAATAATAAAATTTAAAAAGAGAACAAACATTTAAAAATTCCATATCTTGAACATGAAATAAAATTGATCTTAACAAAGTACAAACCCACACACTGTCACTTGTGCTCAAAGAACAAATAGTTCCAAGCTTTTCCCTAGATCAATATACTACCTCTCTCTCAGGCTCTACAAGCCTCCAAGATATCCAAGCTTCTCGAGTTATTCTAAGTTTCTATGAGCTATCCCAAAATCTATTGAGCTACTTCTAGCTCTGTTTACAATTTATTCCTATTGTGTTTAAATACAAAAAAGAAAGTATGTTTCAGATCCATGGGAATAGGGTCAAAACTTATGACTCAGCTAACTAACGCATTAACTAACTCTTAACATTATTCAACCACCTCTATCTATCAAAAAAAACCCTATCTATTACATTGGAAAGGATCGAGAGTCCTTATCCACTTATTCAATCATCTATTTAAAAAAACAAAAAATTACAAGAGACCCAACTCTCTTCTAGAAGATTCCACTAAACTTCGTGAAGTCATAAGTGAATTCATCATTTGATCCTATTCTCCCGCATCATGTAGCCATGAATCCTTGCAATAGGTATACTAATATGGCTGAGTTTAAATACTAGAAACTCTCAAAGTATTTCTTAGGTGTTTCCCTTCAATGTTGTTATGAATTTACTATTTAGGGTTCTTTGGCTTTCACCAACAGTGGGTTTGTTGCTTATATTTTAGTCTTTTTGTAGGATACCATAGGAGGGTGATTCTTGCAAAGAATTACCTTAGAGGGCCTCTCCCCATCCCACAAAAGTGACCAAAACAAATCCTAACCAATTCTACTCTCTCATCACTTGCTTTGGTGCACTTATAACTTCCATATTTAGCGATTTTGTACCCTAGTGCCTAAACTATCACCAAGGAACATTAGGTAAATGTCTCATGGTGGAGGTAGATAGCGCATTAGGGCTCTTATAACTACTGTTATAATTTAGCAATCCAATTCCACAAATACTTAACTCAACATTTGATATTGTTGTGGCATTAGTTATCAAAAAAAGACTGTTGAAACATATAATCAAACGAAACCTGTAGAAGCTTTCTAGGCATAAAAGAAACCTGTAGCAGCATTCCAGTCATTAATTTCTCAAATCTCAACCACCCTATGTGTGTGAAATAGAAGCAAAAAGTCTGATCCCTCAAGTCTTTGAAAAATTGGGTGTGAAAGAAACCTTAATTCTCCATGATAGTGTATCAAATCAACAACGAGGAACATAATTTTTAAATATGGGTTAATTTAAGTAGTAATAGGCCTAATTCATAACTTTGGGCTGAATTTGAGGATTTATTTCAAATTCTAAGCACCCATGCAGCAGTGTGTGAAATTTTTGGGCACATTGGGAGCATTTATGAGTAGCAACAAACATTAAAATACCTTGAATCAACAATAAAACAGAGGCATATCCAAATCTAGGAAACTAAGGCAGCCTACGGTAACTTTTTGTACATGCAAGAGAATCCATAAATCCAGAGGTCAAAGCGAGCCTATTTTTAAATATGCATTGCTTAGCCTTAAAGATATTTCACAAAAACAAATAATTTACTTCAGCCAAGACTATAATTACTTATTATAGTCTTCTGGTTAACAAAAAATTCCATTTATTAAATTTCTAAACTTTCAAAAACCTTTTAGTAGAAAAAGACAATAGAGTTTCCAAATATTAAGATCTCCAACCTTGATTACTAATTTCAAAATGGTTTAGGAAATTTGAATTCTCTCAAGATATGGAAGAAAGACATAGTATGAAATCTGGTCATAATAGAAAACTGTTCATAATAGAAAATAAATCCAAATTTGTAATTTGAGAAGTTTTATGTATATAAAAACGTATTCTCTGAAGTTTTATGTTTTGGCATCCCAAAAGGTGATTTTGTGAGGGCCGATTCATACCTTGGAGAATAGTGTTTATTCCTTTGATGGAATTAGCTATGATACTTTTGACTTTGATCAATCCTTCTTATGCTTGTCCTTTTCCTCCTCTCCCTCTGGTTCCTTGACCTCATCTTTGATATAGCCTTCTAAGTCATGTTCTTCTAGGATGAGAATGATTATGTACTTCCATGATCTGAAGTTCTATGCTCCCTCAAGATTTTCATCAAGATTGGTGTTGTTTCTCGTCTTTAATGAATGACAAATTCAAATGGAAATATATGGGATAGAACTTACCAATACGAGGATTTCTTTTGGAATATAATTCAAGGTGACTTCGAGTTTGACTGGAAAACCCTAATTTTCCAACTGGGATCACTTGTAGAGCTTATTGGAGGAAAATATGTGCCTCCCTAAGGAAATATAGACTGTATCTTGCTATTCTGGAATACGAGGATGCAACCTTGAAAAATAGTATGCCCTAGTTTCTCCCGGTAGCAGTGGTAGGTCAAAAAGTGAAAATCCTCAAAATGAAAAACTACTTCAACATCAAAAAGATGTGCCCTCCTAGGGAAAGTTGAATGGACCTTATTTTTTGGATTATCTATGGATGGATTCATCTAGAATAGTGAACCCTAGCTTGCTGGACTTCATGATGAGCTGTTGCACAATGTCTTCTTTAAGGTTAGCTTGTATACTATGTTAAGATTTTAAAATTCATTATACCAAAACAAAAGGATATATGTAAGAATAACAAGACAACAAAACAAAAGAGAACATAAATATTTATCCTAAGAAACCCTCATGGGGAATAAAACACAACAAAAATTCCTCCATATAGACTTCATCCAAGTACATTGTAAGATCCAAAGAATAAGACTAGATTGCTTCCTCTCCTCCAGATAGGTTGTTTCTTCTCTCTCTAGCTCAACTGCTTAAGTGTTCTGCTTCTCCAAATGAGGGAGGCACCTCTCCTATTTATACTAAACAACTAAGAGGCCTAATAAACCAAAAGGGATGACTTCTCCTTTCTACTAGGACCGACATGCCTTGGGAGACTTTAAAATACATTTTGATAATACTTTTGTGGGTACTATTGACTGGACTTACAAAGGAGGTTTTACCTCAATAATTTACATGACCAAATACATAAATTACATCCTTAGTCAGAGAAACAACATCTCTGGGAGGGGTAATAAAAATTATAATACAAAATAGAATATCTTTAGTGGTTAAATTTCTTTAACAAAACCACCACAAAGGTTGACACCCCAATAACTAGATGAAATAAGAGCAAAAGGATTATGATTTAATTGTGACAGCAAGTATAGTAAAGGACATAAGTGCGATGAGAAGAAATTATTCTACATAGATTGTGAAGAGGAAGAACCAAAAGAAGAGGAATCATCACAATAAGAGGGAACTTCGGAAGGAGTTACTCCCACAATATCTTGACATGCATTAATTGGAATTACCACTCCTCAAACTCTCAATATCGAACGATACATAAAAAAGAAGAAGGTAACAAAATTAATTGATTTCGTTAGTGCTCATAATTTCATTCACTGTAAACCAGCCAAAGTTCTTAATTTCTTTGTAAATCCAACACCCCAGTTTCAAGTTATGATTGCAGATAGAGGAAATATAAATTTCTCAGGGAAATTCCATAATATAAATCTTTCTATGGGGGATTATCTATTTAATAGTCCAATGATTTCTATCCTAATGGGTGGGGTTGATGTTGTCTTAGGTGTCCAATGGTTACAATCATTGAGAACATTGGCTTTTAATTTTCAAAAACAATCATGAGAAGGAAAAGAATATGAGTTAAATGGTATCACAGGAAAACCAAGCAAGGTGATAAGCTCTAATGGTATGAAAAAGTTGTTGAAAAAGGGGCATCAAGGTGTAGTTACACAATTATGCTCATTAGATGTTCAAACTTCAAAGTTCCCTATCTCCCCAAATCTCCAAAGGGTCATTAATAATCATGCCAAGGTATTTGAAGGTATTCCACCTATTAGAGACTTTGATCATGCTATCCACTTAATTCCAGGCAATGTTCCTCCTAACATCAGGCCTTACGAGTATCCCTATATCTAGAAGAGTGAAATTGAGCATATGGTTGTTGAAATTTTAGAGGTTGGATTAATTAGGCCAAGCCAAATTTCTTTCTCTACACCAATGGTAATGGTACATACCATATGCATCATGGCGTATGTTTCTTGATTATAGAGAGATCAACCAGATCACCATTACATATAAGTTTCCCATTCCTATCATTGAGGAATTGTAGACAAATTACATGGAGAAGTTGTCTTCACAAAGTTGGATATTTGTTTTGGGTATCATAATATTTGAATGAAGGATGAAGACAACCCCAAACCAACAATCAAAATTCATGAAGGTCACTATGAATTTTTTTTCATGCCATTTGATCTCACAAATGCGCCTTCCACATTTCAAGGTTTGATGAAGTCTATTTTCAATCTAGTTCAAGTCCCGGCAACGGAACCTAACATGGCCCACCTAGCTGATGATATTAATCTGCCCATTTTCAAAGGCACGGGATCAGAAGACCCAGAACAGTTCTGGTTTTTGTGTGAGGCCGTCTGGAACGTGAAGAGTATTACCGACCTGGATCTGAGAACTACACAGCTTATTACTTCCTTTCGCGACCGGGCTTTGACCTGGTTCATGAAATTATCCAGTACTCAGCACCCCAATTTGGACGAAATCAAAGCCGCCCTCATTAAGGAATTTAAGAAACCGAAATCAGAATCACAGAGCATCACTGAACTCAAAGAGATTCAACAACGGCGCGGAGAATCCGTGTGGGACTTCGACCAGAGATTCAAAGTCTTATTAGACCAAGTAAGCTTTACTATTAGTCCTGCGCAGCACAAGGAATGGTTTATTGCTGCGTTACTGCCGCATATCAGAACGCCGCTCATGCAACAGAAGGTTGCTGACCAGCCAAAGGCTCTGGAAATTGCAATGAAGCTAGAAACCGCTCCCGTCGGAGACAATTCTGGTCTTGCTCAAATCCAAGCACAATTGGCAGCAATGGCCCTGGAACTTCGTGACATGAAGAACGCTAAAACCAGTCGAGAGGAGGTCTGGTGTACGCAATGTCGCTCCGAGGGTCACGATAGGGACCAGTGCCCCATGGTCAGAACTTATCTTACCACGGGCACGCCCACCCAATTCAATGCCGGTGTGATATATTGTGAGATTTACCGCACCCCTGGCCAGCATCGCCCTGAGCACTGCCCTCTTCTCCAAAGATATGTCCCAGTTCCCAAAAACCCCTACTGCCAGTTTTGTAAGTCTGTTGGCCATAACGAAGAAGAATGTCGCAGCTATGACCTTATGCGAGAGCGCACCTCTGATGCTTACCGAGTCCACAATGAAAACCAGAATAATGATGGTTATGGATACCGAGGTGGCAACCCCGACAGAGGTGCTTTTGGTGGTCGCAGCCGTGGTGGAATGACCGGTAGAGGTAGAGGCCAGGTTGTGTGTTACAATTGTAACCAAGCTGGTCATTTGGCCCGCGACTGTCGAAACCCCACTACGACATGTCGGTATTGCCGCGCAGTAGATCACGTCATTGAACAATGTCCTCAGCTCCTTGCAAAGATACAGGAAAATAGCTGTAGCCCTACCCCAAGTATTCAGTTGATTTCCATGGAACAACGACCTGCCCCAGCCCTCAATGTGGTCACCCGGAGTGGAGCTACAACACATACTCAAGACTCGCCAAGACAACCTACCACAATGAGCCCACAACAGGTCTATAAAAAAGGCCCTGCCCTTGGTCCGGCGAAGGATACCACACCAGTCCCGGAGGTCCGGTGCACTAATGTTGATGGCGCCGTAGACATACCTGCGCGGAAACACCAGCAGGCGTCGCAGCTATAGGGGGCCTCGACGGATAAAGTAAGTACACTATCTTCTTTCTTGCAGAGCTGTATGAAACTCTTGTGCAATCAGAACGCTCTAAACGAGCTGCAAAAAGTTCTTGCTGTCACAGACCATCAGAGAGGAATTGATTAGGAGAAAACTGTTAGTCGTGTTCGACGAACGGGAATGGAAATGAGGTTGAATGTTTAGATAGGAGAATATGATATGACTGACGTCATCCTCGATCTGGGATCAGACGTCAATGTCCTCCCTAAGCAGACGTGGGGACAAATGGGAACGCCTTCCCTGGTTTGGTCACCTATACAGCTGCGACTAGCTAACCAGCAAAGGATTGTACCGCTAGGGAGACTTCTTAGTGTCCCAATCGACATTGATGGGGTCAGTACTCTAGCAGATTTTGAAGTTATTGAGATCATTGATGACAGCAACCCTTACCCAGCCCTGCTGGGAATTGAGTGGGCCATGGCCAATGCTGCAATCATCAACCTTAAAAGGCGGCAGATGACCTTCGAAGGAAATGGCCTGCGCGTTATTATACCCCTCGATCCATCCCAAGGAGAGAGATATACAGAACCACTCAGAGATGAAGGGGAGTAGGATAATTTAGACCACATCTATAACATCACAGCCACGGATGCAGATTATGTCGAACCTAATACTGATGGTGTAATGGATTGGCAATGTGATAGCTCCTGCATGTCTGATTCAGACGATGGTCTGGAGAATTGGCAGCAACGACTGTACGAGCTACATGGCCATAGGTGCGCACAGATCACTCAGTCTCTTCGATGCCTCAGAGCACAGCCTCGAGAACTGCCTGCCCAGGTCGGGATGACAGACCTTAGACACACTATTCTGCGGATGCCAGACCAAGTACCTCAGTCTCAGAACATCCAGCATCTGGAAATAACAATAGGCGCTACCACAGCATGGGGGGCCGACCCTACAAAAATTCAGCTCCAACGAAGAACCTACCAGAAGGTCGCGCACACCACATCTATAAGACAAGCTCAAGACGTGCGACGTAAGTTTCAGGGGCAGAGCCAAGACGCTCGCACCTCAAGTTTAATCATCCTATCGCGGATATTACCGGGTTGGGTCGCAGCGCACTATTGGGCCGCAGTTTCTTATCACCCCGAGGCTGCGACCATGCTTCTGCCGCAGACCGAAAATGTTTCGAGGCC
>LPNX010616351.1:511903-537704 GCA_001517045.1 Pseudotsuga menziesii
TTTTATGTTTCTGTCATTTTCATGCATTAAAATGAATATATCTGATAATATAAGATCTCTGCTAATACTAAGCTTCGCTGTGAATTCCCCGTAGTGGGTTATGCAAGTTTGGGTTGTTTATTATGCTGTGAAGTTATATGTGAATGAATGATAAGTTAAAAAGAAGTTGATTAATAATTGTTTAGAAAGGCTAAGGTACAGTAATACCCCTCTCTGCATGCAGAAACCTGATTCTGCGGCACCCCATTGCTGTTTCGGGTGAGACTGCAACCTGCGCGCAGGTTGTTGCCGAAAGGGCCAACACAGTGGGTCTTTTGTTGGTGCGACGTATAAGCGTTAACCCGGGTCTGCCCATGTGCCCAACAGAAAGGGATGAATGGAAAAATGACGAAGAAATATGGACATTCATTCAAAATATGCAGCAAGATCCCAATGGCTCTAATACATTTATATGGAAATATGACTTTCTATGGTACAAGAATCACCTATATCTTGGTAATAGTTCCCAGCTCAAGAAAAAGGTACTTTTTTAATTCCACTCCTCACTGATAGGAGGGAACTCGGGTTTCTTAAACACCTACCATAGGGTAAAGAAATAATTTTTGGAGATGGTGTTAAAACTGATGTTCAAAAATTTGTGACATAATGTTTGGTTTGCCAACAAAATAAAGTGGCTACAATTAATACCCCAAGTGTCCTACAACCACTTTCCATTCCAAGCCAAAGGTGGACATAGGTCTCGATGGATTTTATCACAGGTTTACCAAAATCAAGAGGAAAGAGTGTCATCATGGTGGTTGTTGATAGACTTACTAAATATGCACACTTTTGTGCACTATCTCACCCCTTAAAAGAAATAACAATCACTGATTCTTTTATGTAGAGAGTCCAAAAACTACATGGTACTCCAAATATTATAGTAAGTGACAAGGATCCCATTTTCACTGGAAACTTTTGGATCGAATTATTGTTTTGTTTGGGTACTCAACTGGCTCATTGCTCATCTTATCATCCTCAATCTGATGGACAAATAGAGATCGTAAACAAATGTTTGGAAGATTATCTTTGATTTTTTGCAGGTGATAAACAAACACAATGGGTCAAGTGGTTTCCCTTGGCATAATGGTGGTATAACAATTCCTTCCATACATCATGAAAAATGACCCCATTTATGGAACTTTATGGCTATCATCCACCATCCATCACATATTCAGTAAGAGACTCCTCTAAGTTTAAATCAGTGGAAGACCACATGAAGCATCAACAAAAATTTCTTCACCTCTTAAAGGACAACCTGAATCTAGCATAAAATAAAATGAAACAAAAAGCAGATCAACACCACAGTGAATGAAGCTTTAATGTGGGGTATTGGGTGTTTTTAATACTAAAACCATACAAACATATGTCCCTGAATAACACCAAGAAGAATAATAAATTATCACATAAATACTATGATCCCTACAAGGTGCTACAATAGATCAAATAATTTAAAAACACAAATGGGATATTACCTACATCTCTATATGCAGACCCTAGTGGTAGTGGCGTGTCTGGATATCCATGGAAATCGATCCATGCATACGGATAGTCATATATGGTGATGATATGTCATCACCACCATTGGAAGAGGTCAGGTGGGAAAGGAGTGGGTTCCCTACCTCCCCCTAACCTCTGCATCACATCCTTCCAACGTATCTGGGATGGATCCCATAGACTTTGAGGAGGGATCCCTACTCTAGCGTTAAGACTTAGAACCCTCTTAAAAAAGAAAGTGCTCAAAATGTTGGCATAGTTGAAGTTCTTTATCCTAGCCAGCTTGCAATCGGTCAACTGTTGTTTCATGGTGCTCAACAATGATGTGATCCAGTCATATACTACAGGTCTAATGCACTCTACCGAGTAAAACATGAGAGGTCATGATGCTTGCTGAAACAATGCCAACCTTACTATTCTTTCCAATACAAAAAACATCACTTTGATACTGAGACTCTGGATAGCATTCATCAGAACTTGAATTCTGATCTTCTATGTGTCAGGAATACAATACATATCTATGTACTCCTCAATAATGAGTCCTCCTCCTACTCAACGAGCTCTTAGGTTCACTACCTCACCTCGATGGGATAGTCCTATGATGAAGTAGATGTCTTCTACTTATAGTCTCAATGGCATACCATCAAACATGAAGGCCTATGTGTCTAGATCCCAATAGTCTACGAACATATGTAGGAGTCTTGGTTGGGACCTCAAACCCCCAAGGTTCCAAAATTTATACAAACCACACCTTCTCAAGTATTTTTGAGAATTTATGTCACCAACAACTACCCTGTCAACATCTTCATGTCACATTCTCTCCATTCCAAAACCATCCTGCCAAGAAAAACCAAAAACTTGTGAGTTTTACCCATGGATTTGGACATCCACGACCCTATACATGACTATTTCTTACGACAGGTGTGTATGTACATGGGAATACTTTGTTTTTCCTACATACATCCATCCCTATATGCGGCCCAATGAAATGTGACACAAATGGGATGGGATTCCTATCTTTGGGTTCCTGATGCTTGAAAATTCACCAATAAAATTGAAAATTAAGACATTGAATGCATAGAGAATGTGATTATGGATTGATTGGTCCTAGTTGTTGTGGATTTCGTGGCCCGTAGCTCCCAAAATCGTCATTTGAAATATTGAGGTCCAACTAGCTCCAAATGCACTATTGTGGGTAAAATACCAAATGGTATGGTAAAAGTTCAATTTTTTACTATTTATAAAATAAAGTTACCCACTTTGCCTATAGTTTGGATTTCTTATTAACTAATTCTAGTTGTTTGTGTTAGTAAACAGGACCGCAGAGCAATAACACATATACAGTTAAATCATTAAACAAGATGAAAAACACATTAAAACATTACAAAGAGACACATATAAAACGTGGTTCACCCAAACGATGGGCTACGTCCAAAAAGAAATTGCTAGTCCTTTTATTACAATCCAGAAAGATGAAGGGATATAACCTATAGCAAAACCGTTGCACTTCCTCTTCACGCTCTCACAGTCTCTCTTCCAATACAAAATAATACAATACACAGTTGTTTTACAATGCTTTCTTTTATAAGGGAAATACCATGGGAAAATACTACAGTTAACCCAATACCATGGGTCCGAAAAATTGTTGGCCAACACACATCCCAACCCGAACCTCAAGGCAGGGGGAATGAGTGTAAAGTACACCTGGGCTACAAACACAACTGAATGATATCTATGGATTTGGAATATCATGCTCCACAACCAACAGTTTGGCCTAATATTGTTTTGTAGGAACCCCTTTTGGTGCACTTTCACCGATAATTTGACGCGTTCATGCCCATGGAATGTATAGTACTAAACTAGCATATAGGATAGGACCACTTTCCATTTGCATTTTGCATTATCCTATGACTATGTCACCTTAACCATAGGAATAAACCCACTTCATGATTCCATGGAACCATCATACTACTACTAGAAGTGGAATTATGTAAGTCGTAGAGCTTTCCTAATCATTGGTTCCCTAGTTAGATTCTGCTTTGTCATTTGGTACCCATGTTGAGCATCCTTTCTTAGGTCTAGGAGTCCCTTGTAGTCCCGCCATGCCTTTGAGAAAGAAACTCATATTCTTTATTAAACTTTATGATGGCTATATCCTACAGTGAATCTCGTTTGTATCGATTTTCAATTGCATTCGCATGCATCTTCTTGACATATTGAGCTTTATGTCAGCTCCCTGCTTCAGTTTTATAAGACATATAACTAGATCTTTCTGTGATCCTAGCCAAACAGAGCCTCTCATATATCTTTTGCAGCTAGATTATCGCATACCTGGAGGAAACATCCCCCCAAGTGTCCTTATCCTGCATGTGCTTCCTTGGATTGCGCATAGGTATGGTCCACTGCCTGGAACTAGTTTTCTTTCCTGTGACACCCATTTCCTCCTTGTTGTACTATAAGAAATTTAATTCTTTTTCAAGAAATGAAAAAGACCAAAAAATCATAAAACATAAAAATATGGATGGGAAATGATATCACTTTCTATAGGAAGTTGTCATGTCGTGTCTCCTTCGAATAAATCAGTGTACATTCCATCCATTGGTTGGGTTACTAGTATGACCTTAGGAGTTGTACTCGTTATTCTGAGTTCCCTCCATAGACTAGTTATTCTTATATTCCCTATGAGCCTCTATGGATGCCTCTTGTTCCCCAGAGTTGTCCTAGTTTCCATTTGATTTTATGTTTCCTATGCATCTCTACTTGCATTATCGTCTTATTCGAAGGAAGTTTTATCTTGAGTCGTTCGTTCCTCAGTTATCTTGTCTCTGCATGTCGAAAATCCTGATATATTTGTTACTGGTTCATGTACATATTTTTCATCTAATTTCTTCCAAATTATCCATAATTTTTGTGTACCTCGTGTTGGTTTATGGGGGATTCCTTAATTCCCTCCTTCCAGTGGATTCCATTCGATCGAATTCAAATCATTTATATTATTGAATATGGATCTAGATTCCATTGAGTTCTTTGAACTTGCAGTTATCAGTGGCATGTTCTCTCTCCATCGAAATATTTGGGAATACATCCTTTAAAGTAAATTTCAATTTAAAATGGGCCTTCCAAAAATAATACAAATTCCATGTCATCATGTATTAGCCAATGAAAATTCTTTAAAATTCAAAAAGAGGGCACCTCTTAAACAATTTTTTAATATAAATTTGGGGATAGGTATCATAAAAAAAACTACTATTTTTGTTTTTATTTTCGACATATCTCTGTGTGGTTTTACTCTAATTTTGATCGGGAGAGCTCGTGGGATGCGGAATTAAATTCTGCATCCAACGAGTACCCACTTGGCATAATCATCACATTTTTTCAGGTATTTACTAATTTTGGGGTAGTAGGGCCTGTAAAAAGTATGCCAAGTGGGTACTCATTGGATGCAGAATTTAATTCCACATCCAATGAGCTCTCCTGATCAAAATTTGAGTAAACCCACAGGGAGATATGTCGAAAATACGAACAAAAAAAGTAGTTTATTTATTTTTTTCCTCCAAATTTAATAAATATTATTTTATTATTTTAACTATTATTTTATTAATTTTCCTTAGAAGGCCCATTTTGAGTTGAAATTTCCTCTAATGAATGTCCCATGATCAATGAACTCTCTCAAGTGTTTGACCTCAACAAATTTATTCACACTTGTTTTCTTTCACTTTGTACCTTGATTCCCATTATCATTATCGGTGGGATATCTTGCATCTGTTAACATTATACATCAATGACCAGTAATCAGATGATGGTAAATCATGTTCGACTTTGACACCTTTATTTGCATGATGGGACATGTATTAGCGGTGATTTGTATATAATACCTCAGCGTTTGGTGGAATTCCATATATGCTACCTCCTTGATCGTGCTAGTATATATGAGATTTCAACTCTCATGACCAAACTCCAGTGTACTATATGGTGTCCTCATTTAGCATGGAGACCTTATTTCTTTGTATATTGTACATTAGGATGACCAATCATCACACACACACATACACACACACACACACACGCACACACACACACACACACACACACACACACACACACACACACATATATATANTTTTTCTGTATCTGGAACTACTATGTATACTTCATATCTGTAGTCATATGTAAAGATATATCATTGTATTATACTAATGAGTGGTCATTTTTTTCCACCTGGGTCTTCATTACTATACTCCTGGGACTATTATAGTGTATTTTAGCCATCGTGTATCCCTTTGAGCTCACACATTAGGGGGCATATGTTATAGCATACATTTTCACACTTTATACAGCATGCTTTGATGGCCTATCCTTGTCCCTATGCAGACTCCTTTTACCCCATTTCGCTCACCATTACCCTGATGCTCTAGTGGAACCCTTAAAAATAAATTTTTGAAAATATACGTGGGTCATAAGTCTATGACCTACATATATGCATTTTTCACCATTGTCACCCACATACATCGGGAATTATGCTCAAAAAATAAAAATATGTGGAGTTTTCCCCATCAAGTAATGAATGACTTGATCCTTGGCATTCCATATACCATGAAACACTCTTATTCGACCCTTCACTTCCCATTGAGGGTCTATATATTGAGATACTATGAAGCATTAGAGGGGAAATTTGGGGAGAAAGGCTATTATAATGAAATTGTTCCCCATTCTTATATTCTTGAGTATGCATCCCTTTGTCCTTGAATAAACCATTAGTAATATTTCCCTTTTTCCTACACATCTCTTTTTTACATTTTTTGCATAGGTATGTTCTACACACTTGGAACATAGTTGCACACCATGCAACACTCGTCTTCTTCAATTTACTATATAATTATTTTGTTTTTTCAGGATTTATATGAAAATGGCACTAAAATTAAATATTATAAAAATAGAGAAGGGGGGAGATCTCAAATAATTTTTATTTAGTGGAAGCAATTCAAGTCATCCTTGAACATAGCACCAGCCTTGAGTCTCTCAAAAACTTGGGTTCTATTTTTCATCCTCAGGATTTAATCAATGATATCATATTTATTACTCCTCCAATTGATTTTTCTTCCAATCATATGGAGACTCTATCAATATCTCCTATATTGCATATTTATATCATTGGTCCCTTTATGCCAAAATCTTCCCACGTCACTATTGTGATATGCTCATGGTTCAAGGATATAGCCCATGATGTACATTTTGTAGTTTCCTTGATATCATGTGTTGGTTATTCCTTGATGTCAGTTTGTTTTTAGCATGTATCATTGAAACCAATTTTCATACTTCTGCTTGTGTGAAAGGTCCCTATTGAATTCTCACAGGTAGGTTGTATCTTCTCAACAATGACTCATTTTCTACGAGTCATTAACCTAGATTCATAGCACCTTGGCAGTGCTTACATCATTCACAAGTAATCTTGCACTAAACATATACCACTTCAACATTGGTCATTGATTGAGTGGTTTCCTTAGCCCTATTTACATCATTGGAAGGTAATCTTGCACTAAACAGATAACTCTTCAACATTGGGCATTCATTGAGTAGTTTCCCATGATGTTAGATGCCAAGAAATATATTCACATATTAGGATTCGTGTTGTGTCTTGGATTCCATTTTAATCATTGGTGGAATTCCTCGCCCTGTTAATAGGCTTCATTATTAGTTGTTGTTCAAGGGGTCTATTTCATGTATTATTTACATCTAGTTCATATAGGAGACGTACTCGGTGGTTTGTCCTACAAAAATTTGTCCCAACCCATTTCCCAATTCAAATTAGTCTGTGATATTTCCTCATGTTGGATAATGGGGGATGCCTTAATACATCCCTTCTAATGAATCTCTTCCTGTGGAATTCAACTCATCGTGATCTAGAAACTAGATCTAGAGTCTCAGTAGTACCTTGGGTCTTGAAATCATCAATGGAAGGTTACCTTTCTATTAGGTAATGAGAATACATCAATGTATCCTAATTAACGAATTCTACAACTGTTTGACTCCAAGACATCTATTGACCCTTATTAGAATGTTCTATGTACATTTCCCATTATTATCATCGATGGTCCACCTTGCATTTGATAATGATATAAATCAATGACCAGTAATCAAATGGTGTCATCCATGTTCGACTTAAAATAATCTATTAACCTGGGTATGACTCGTACCTCTCAACATTTTATATGGAAGACCTTGCACCAATAGTAGCATCCTCACATTTTTATATTTCCTGAGTTGTGCAAGATTATACCACATGAAATTGGTACCATTATGGGTACCACTACTCAACTCAATTATAATTTGTTTCCCTAGTGCATGTTAAGATATAGATCCTCTTTGTATGCGTTTGTGATTATGATCTCCTAATTGGCATGGATCCATTTTGTATTATCTTTGTGGCTAAGATCCACCTCCATATATGTCACATGGATCCATTGTGTATTATTTTGTGGCCATGATTTCTATATAATTTATATGTCATGGATCCACAATGTATACAATTTCAGCATGGATATGGCCATCTCAGGTAAAATAATGTCTAACACCTTGTTCTTTGTCTTAGGTAATTTTTCATAGTCAAGGGTATTTTAATCCTGGCCTTGTCTACTTTTCAAACCACTCTACCAGTTATTATAATGTATTTCGACCATCAAGTACCCTTCTTACCTCACACATTAGGGGGCATCTAGTATATCTCAAATTGGCACTTCCCCATCTATGATGATAACTCAAATGATGACACTTAATTTTCATTGTTCATTCACAAAAAAGGACACTTATGGATGGAAAATCCCATGATTTTATCCCTAATGATGGCCCTAATCATTAAAAGTGAGATCCCAACACCATTCCCTTCATTCTCAAAAGTTAAAACCACTAAGGATAAAACTCATGTCTTGCACACTAGCAAGATACAAATCATCATACATGTTTCCCTTTATGAAGGCATGAATACATAAAAAAAAAAAATTATCACCTTGCACACTATCAAAGCACAAATCATTCACATGTTTCCTTTATCCAAGGCACAAATTCCCCAAAATTTCAAGGAAAAAAATAAAAATAAATAGATAGGGAGTTGTGGAATTTTTTCAAACTAATTGACTCAGTTTCAACAACCTAAAACACTTGGAAACTATCTTCATCGGACTAAAATGATATGAGATGGACCAATGAGGGTACACCCAATATAGTAAGATAATTATAGAAGAATCACTCTTCATCATGCCCTGTATTCCCATTCACATCAGCATTCCATGTTGTTGACCCATATCTCCCTAAGAATGGAAGTTTCTACCCTCAAGTAACTTCCTTCCTTATATACATTTAACATATCGAACTGGGAGTGCCAAAGTGCAAGAGTAAAGAGACTGGATATTTGGTTTTGATAAGGTTCCTGGTAGTGAGAAGGTATTATTTGTACTTGTTTCGTTGTCATAATTGAACTTTGACATATTTCCCTCCCTTAAACATGTGTCTTTTATGTTGATTAATTATTTGAAGAATGGCTCATTGTTTATGTTAGATAGTTTATCTTCTATTTACATTCTTCATTTTAGTCAAAATTGTTTGAATCAAGGTGGCTTTGTTTATTTTGTAGGTTGGAATTGGGAAATAAGGAAAATATCTAGAAAAGAAGTGAAGGAACCACTAGGATCAACCTTCAAAAAAAGTACATACTCCTCTTCCTTATAATATATGATCCATATTCTATTTGGTTGTTGGAGTCTTCTAAGTGGTTTGATGCATAATTGTAAGTATTCTTAACATGTAGACAAAGACATTAAGGTCACTTTCTCTTTATTCAGTACATTGGTGACCTCACCCTAGCCATAGGATTTAATTCCAAACAACATACACCCAAGTATGTTGGGTATGTTAGTCGACTAGTTAACAATTTGACTAGAGTTAACATGTCGATCGACTAACAAGTCGACTATCGACGGTCGATGTCAATAGTTGACTGGTTAACAAGTTGGCTAGAGTTGGAAGTTGACAAAATATTGAATTTTGGTCATTTGGTCAACTATAACAGGTCAATTGGAAGATGCATAATTAACTGGTCAACGTGAAGTCGGCGAACGCAAAAGTAGGAAGAAATTTGACAAACATTGGAAGTACAAGAACCTCAATAGGTAATCAAACAAGGTTAACTCATCAAGTCAATTATAATAGAAAATTTGTATTCAGATAGGAATTTATGGATCACCATTAATGAGAAGTTAGTTGTAACTGACTCAAGTACCATGATCTAGTTTATGTGTTGCATCTATAAATATTATGTAATGGATAAAATGATTATTGTGTAGTGAATCGTTATTGTGATCTAGTAAATCGTTGTTGTGGTATGAAGTTTCACCTATTCATTCTATTCAATCAACACATCTAAATCATGATTTTTGACATTCATTTCAAACTTTAGCTTTTATGGTTCCTTTTTTCTTCTATACTCTTCAATCGTAAAATTATCTCCAACTTTTCTGAATAGCATGTCTCTACTATAAATTGCCTTCCTTGTGACCATTTTTCACAACTCATACCCTTCAAATCCATCCTTGTAGCCAGTGAAGATACATTTTTTAGACTTGATTTCAAGTTTACTTCTTTTCTCCTTTGGGACATGCACAAAAGAATCACGCCCAAAAACCTTGATATGTGCAATAGATGTCCCTTTACTATCCCATTCCTCATATGGAGTCTTGTTTACCAATTTTATTAATGGTGCCCTATTCACTAGGTAGCATGTTGTGTTGATTTCCTCTACCTAGAGTTCTTATGCAATACCTGAACCATTGAGCATGTTCCTTTCTTTCTCCATCAATGTTCTATTTATTCTTTCAGTAACTCCATTCCTTTTAAGTGTGTATGGAGTTGTGTTGTATAGAGCTATACCATGTTTCCTACAAAACTAGTAAAACAACTTACCATGGATCTCTCCTCCATTATTAGTTCTCGCCACCTTGATATTTCTCCTAGTCTAATTTTCTACAAGTGCTTTGAATGCTTCATCATTCTCAAATACCTCATATTTATTCCTCATAAAGTACAACCTATCATTCTGGAGAAATATTCTATGAGAGAGACGTAATCATGTGACTGTTGTACTGATGGGGTCGACACTGGTCTAAACACATCACTATGTATTAACTCCAATATTTCCTTATCCCTAGTGGCACCTGATGGGAAAATTGCACGACCATGTTTACCATAAGTTCAATGTTCACATATTAAATATACTTCTTCATAATAGTCAGGGAGACCTTTAGCCATACCTTTATTGTGCATAGCACGAATACCCTTTTCAGTAATATGTCCCATCCTCTAATGCCACAACATGGTTGAGTCAACTAGAAAAGAATATAGGCTACTAGAATTAGGAAAGACTGTATTACCACATCCATTGGTGTCCGAATTATATCTACGTAACCTAAACTTGATCGTACATCTCTCATTGTAATATTTGATACCATATGTTGGTTCTAGTATGCAACAAACATTATTTATACACAAAATAAAATAAAAGGACAATAAAGAAAACCATAAAATCATGCACAATATAAGCATCATCATTTTATCTTGGAAACCCTTAATTGAGAAGACTAGTAGAAGGTCTTCATTATGCTCTTGGCCAAATTGGGACAAGAAAGGTTGAGCATGTCTCTACCATCACAGATATACTATTTTCCATCAATGATGTCGTACATTATACAATGGAGTATGACCATCCTATTTATAGGCTTCAATCACAAGAATAACATTGACAAATCTCCCAATACCATGGATCCATAACAATAATAGCAAAATTCAGTTAACTTGCACTATGATCAAGTCAACATTAACCCATCAAAGTATACCTATAAAATTCATCAATGAAGTTCATTACATACCTTGCACCAACCAAAGATAGTTTTTTTATGGAACATAGGTTATTGTGGACATGTTCTAGCTAATCCTTTACTCTCCAATACTTCCCCATTTCAAAAGTAGCTTGATGATGTTTTCCAAGAATACATCATTCACATACTCCATCAAGGGGAACAATTATGGGTAGACTAGCAATCATAATGCGTTTTACATTCAAGTCCAGGATTTGAAATTTTAGGTGTTTAATTCATTCATTCTGTAGTCTACTCTGATCGTCATTGTGGGATAACAATGTCGTAAATCTAAGTTATTTCTTTGGAAAGTTGCATAACTTATACAATTGATCCTCTGGGTTTCAAAATCATTTAATGATAATAACATATTTTTTATTCATGTCCTTCACAACAAATAAATCTAGAGAAAATTCTACTTTTTTGTTAGTCTAGGTTAGCTAAGATACAAAAAAAAAATTGCTCACATACTAGGTAAATTATCACACCATTCTAACATTCAATCTTTACAAAACTAATAGAAGTAAGTACATAATCATCAACTGCAAAGATTTATTTTTATGTTGCTTCCTTTAATGAATAAAATAGAAAAGCATCCTTAGCCATGTGATTGTTTTGGCCAGAGTTGACTATCCATTCACTCTAAGAGGTATGAGTACATAATGCCTTAGAATCACTAACAAAATATGTATATTTATCTTCATTACATTTTGACGTTCAATTTTTTGGGTCAGCTGACATGTCCCTTCAAGTATCCTCACATTCTCCTCTAATTCCTTGGTCTTTTGTCAACAAGCCTTATCTATATGTCCCAATTTCCCGCAATAGTAGTAGGTCTTCTTCTTTTTATATCTCTTAATCAAAGTATGTTCATCATGCTTCTTCTTATAACTATAATCAATCACATTCCTTCTCTTGTCAACCTTTTCCATATATCAAACAAGCATGTTACTTGACCTCAAGTTTCCCTTCATTAAGAAGTTTATATTGCACCTTAATAAGTAAATCGTAAAAGGAACAGAAGGTATAAGCCTTACCATCATCCTATGAGGTGCACTAACTAGCATGAAATGTTGAAGAAACATATTATGCAATGTCTTCAAATTCATTGAGACCAATTCTATGAGTTGAACATATTTCTTAGGACAAACACTTTTGCATTCAACAATTCAAATGAATCTCACTCACAAGGGCCATTTATTGTTCAATTATTTCAAAAGATAGAAGATCTAAAGATATCAACCCTTTCTCAATATTCCTAACTAGACTTTTGTCATTTTCGAATTCAATCCCCCTTATGTAAAATTAAATATCTCTATATATGTAGGTTGTTATAAATTCTATAGTGTTATCTTTCTTCTCATTGATGACAAATTTTTACTAATCATCCTTCCAATTTGTAACGATAGTCTTGAAAAAATTCTATAGAAATTTACTCTTGAACAAGGTTTTTATATATCATGCCTGAATTCCATAGCTATGGCCATTAAGAACCTTAACCTATGGTGTAAATCATAATGGTGATATAATAATTTATCATGGAATCACTCTACAACTCGAAAACCAAAGTCAATATTTTAAACAATCCAACTTGATGGGAGTGTCAATGGCCTCTATAAGACCTGTATGACAATAAGATATATCTTAAACCACTATCTCTGATACTATGTTGGAGAGTCAAAGGATTAGTTATATTTGAGAGCTACCATTCCAAGATCTTGGTGGTGTCTAAATGCACCATTACAACACTTGAGCGCAACAAATCATAGCTCAACATATAAATAATTGTAAGAAATCAGAGTATTTCCTTACACAACAAATGATAATACAAACTTATATCAACCAACAAGAGCATCTTATATACAATCAAGATGTAACAAAATCCTTAAAGTGAGGAAAACAAGGTCCACATAGATTGGTTAGAGCACATAAAAACCTCCTTAATTTCTACCATGCTCTCCACCAAAGTCAAAATATTAATTGGTATGTTAGTTGACTTTTCTAATTACCTCAATTCTTTGTTGATTCAATAACTCCAAAATATTCAAAAATGTGATAAACTAGCAAATCCTATTGCTCCAACAAAGAGAGCGTACACATGTGAATCAACAACACAAAAATCAAACATTATTCATTCAATAAAATACATCAATTGTTAATGTTGTACATCATAGAACCATCAAGGTATCTAGATTCTACATAGACTCACTTTATAGGCTAATCTATGAGAGATCAAATGCCCCAAACACATCAAAATTTCAAACATTTAACCTTAAATTATTGTTTAGATCCCAAGACTTTTCATTTCATTAAGTAGCTCAAACAATTATATAATTTAAATAATACAAGAAAATTATTGTCTCTTAATCTTCTCGGTACAATCCATAATTTGAAGTTTTAATATTTAAAGCCAAATTATCAAAATATGCATGTGCAAAAAAAAATGGATTAATCTTAAATACGAAGGAGCTACGTTGGATGATTTTGCAAATCTCGATGTTTCGATCCCTACTCTGGGATCGTCATCAAGAGAGAACTGAAGCGTGAGGTGAAAGACTAAGAAGCTTGTTAGTATTTATAGTAAGTGTGAAGCATAACAGGTTTTAGGTTTTAAATCGGTTTAGGTATTTTAAAGATTTTAAAGAAATTAATTTTAATTATCTTTATTATGAAAATATTATAATAAGGTAAAAAAATTTAATTTTAAAAATATTTGTTTTTACTTTTAAGTTTTAAAATTTTAAATTAACATGAAATACTGAAAACTTAATATTAGAGTGGGTAATTGCTAGTTTTTTAGGGTTAAATTTTTTGAGATATATAAAAAAAAATTATAAGAGTTTTTTAGAAATTTATTAGTTACCCAAGGATAGCAGTTTCGTAATTTTCTTTTTTTAAATTTAAAAAATTTAAAAAAAAAATATTTTTAATATTAAAAATTTTTAACTTTAAAAACTTTTTAAGGTTATATATTAAGTAAATAACCTAACAATGGTAAGAATACTAACTTAAAGGGGGGAATAGTTTAAAGGGGGGAATAGTTTTTTAATTTAAAGGTTAAAGAACCAATGTTGAAGTTTCTAACCAAGTCTCCTTTAAGAAATCATTAAATTTTTAAATTTTAATTATTAATAAAGTTTTTTAATAATTTTTAACTTTAAGACCTATTAATGTTAATATATTTTCTTTAATAATTAACCTGATTATTATCCTAAAAGGGGGACTTAGCTTATAATTAAAAGTTCACTAAGGTACTAAGAGAAGGGCTGAAAGGAAAAAGGCTTAAGGGTTTTTTGGGTACAATTTAGCACAAAATTCAAATAGGATGGCAAAAGAGTCAAGGGAAATTTTTTTCTTAAAAGTTTAGTAAAGGTTGGGAATTCTTTTATTTATCGTTGGTAAAACGTCTTTCTTTGATTTTGTAGGGAGTGAAGGAGTGGTTTCCAAGAATCACTAATCTTGGCGCCATCGTCTCTGTTAAGACAATTGTTATTAAGGTTAATTTCGATTTTCTCTCTGATTTTTCTTCTTAACAGATTGTCATCCCTAGCAATGACTTTGGCATCTTCAAGGCAGATGTGGTGACTGGTTAAATGCGCATGTTCCGCCAGGGCTGACTTCTTGTGTCTATTATGTCTGAGGTCGGCACTATGTTCTTTAAACCTAGTCTCCATGGAGCAGCCGGTCTCTCCTATGTAAAGCATGTCACAAGAACAAGGAATGGAGTAGACTCCTTTGTATGCTTTGGGTTCAATTGGGTCTTTAAGGGAATCTAGCATATTTCTAATGGTGTTGGGAGGTGTGAAGAAGACCTAGATTTTGTGTCTTTTTAGCATCCTAGCTAATCTATCTGTGGTTCCTTTTATGTAAGGGAGGAATGTTTTGCATATGTTAGTGTCCTCATTCTTGTCTTTCGTCCTTCTCTTCCTTGGTTTTTTGGCAGAAGCTATTGACTTCTTAATATGTCTGCTACTGTATCCATTATTCTTGAAAACTTTCGCTAAATGGTCAATTTATTCTTTGATGTAATCCTTGTCTGAGATCCTTAGAGCTCTAGTTACAAGGGTGTTGATCACAACAACCTTTTGAGGTGGGAAGTGATGAGAGTTGGCATGTAAATACCTATCGTTATGGGTCTTTTTCCTATAAACTTGGTGTGAGATCAAACCATCTTC
This sequence comes from Pseudotsuga menziesii, assembly GCA_001517045.1. Classification (NCBI taxonomy): domain Eukaryota; kingdom Viridiplantae; phylum Streptophyta; class Pinopsida; order Pinales; family Pinaceae; genus Pseudotsuga; species Pseudotsuga menziesii. The sequence goes on from LPNX010616351.1 coordinate 527,514, forward strand.
ATTTCTTGATATGAGGACATCCAAAAAGGGAAGTGTGTTGTTTTCTTCGATCTCCATGGTGAATTTAATGTTATCATTTTGGTTGTTGAGGTGTTCTAGAAATTGGTTAAGAGTGTTTGTACCATGCAGCCAGACCACATCTATGTCATCTACTTAGCGTTTCCATCTTTTAGGTTTGAGGGGGAAACTATTGATGGCAATTTTTTCAAACATTTCCATGTAAAGATTGGCTACTATGGGGCACAAGGGTGAGCCCATGGCTACTCCCTCGACTTGTTCGTAAAAAACTTGTTGAAAAGTAAAGAATGTGGTCTTTAGACATACCTCAACCAGTTTGGCAGTGTCATCATCTGTCAAGTTTCTAATGGTTGTATTGGCTTCATCGACAAGAATTTTAGTATAAAGGGAAACTACATCGAAGTTCACGAGGATATCATTGGCTTCAAGGGTTTCATTGCAAATGTCTTGGACCCAGCTAGTGGAGTCTTTCACAAAGGAGTTAGTTTTTCCTACCAAGGGTTTGAGCAAGATCGCAAGGTGTTTTGAAAGTTTATAGGTGGGGGAGCCAATTGTGTTCACAATCGGGTGAAGGGGAGTGGCATTCTTATGTATTTTAGGAATCCCATAGATCCGGGGGGCATTTCCTTCCTTGGGAAGTAGTTTCTTCTTCAATTCATCATCTAAATTCGAGTTTATGATAGCGTTTTGGACTATTTTGTGAAACTTTTTACCTGGGTCTTTACTTAGTTTTCGGTAGCTACCGCAGGCCAGGTGTTCGAGCATTTTATTGTTATAATCCTCTGTGTTCATGACTACGGTAGCATTACCTTTATCGGCTTTGATAATTTTTATTTGTTGGTTTTGTCTAAGATTAATTAACGCTATTTTTTCTTCTTTGGAAATATTTGGTTTTGGGGGTCTTGCATGACGAAGAATCACAGCACATTCCTGTCTAGCTTCTTTAGCGCTATCTTCCGGTAGGTGTGTGACAGCATTCTCAATGCTGCACATGAGTTCCTTTACCGGGACTTTGCTCGGCGCGATGGCAAAGTTTAAACCGTATTCCAAAATTCTGGTATCGTTTTCTGAGAGGATGGTGTTAGAGAGATTGATAACGTTGGTCTTCTTTACTTCATCATGCTTGGTCGACCTGGGTTGATTGGTGTGGAGTAAGCTCTCAAATTTTCGCTGGTGCTTCAAGGTCGCTTTCCTACATTGGCATTCCTTCTTCATATCCAACGCAGAGTCTATACGGTTCCAGAGGTCAGCGTTAATTGTGTTGGCGAGTAAGAGGTGAAGTCAGCAGGTTCTTTCGGATAGGCGGTTGATCTCAGCGCGTGTTCTCTTTATCGCACTGTGTTTCAATTTATTAAACCAATTAATATTTTTTATGAAATTTTAAGGTAAGGTAGAAGAAGATGTCATCTACCATCCTAAAAAAATTTCGGACTCTATCTCCAGATATTGGTTGTACATAAGCAAAATATTCGACCCTTATTTCTGTAAAATTTTGACTACGGCCAATAAATTGGCAGGCAAACTTAAACTAGATATCATTTATAAATATTCATGATAATATAATGAATATTTTATCTACAACATATCTAATTTTCATTTTTAACTCAAACACATTATACAACATGATGAAAATTTTATACTCAAAACAAGAACTCTAGTCATAAAAATTTATATTTTTGTCTAAAAACACCAAAACCAACCCCTTGATCAAAAATTGATGCTACCAGTAGAAATCTGATTTTTTTTAAGGTTAAAAAAACGGTATAACCTATTTGCCCGACGATATGCACCGATCGGACGACCGGCCGCGTCGGACGTGACCGGTCACGCGCGGCCGGTCNTGTTTTTCAAGTGTTAAAATTACAACTTGTTTGAAACCATGGGATTAACAATCAGTATCATTGCTAGAAAAATCTTAAAATCAACCTCTAAATCAAAAATTGGTGCCTATGGTATAAACCATAATGGTGATATAATAATTTATCCTAGAATCACTCTACAAGTCGAACACCTAAGTCATTATTCTAAACAAATCCAATTTGTTGGGAGTGTCAATGCGCTCTAAAAGACCTGCATGAAAATGGGATAGATCTAAACCACTATCTCAAATACCATGTTGGAGAGTCAAAGGATTAGTTTTATTTGATAGCTACTATTCCAATATCTTGGTGGTGTCTAAATGCATCGTTACAACACTTAATCACAACCGATCATAGCTCAACATATACATAAGTGTAAGAAATCAGAGTATTTCCTTACACAACACATGATAATACAAACTTATATAGGCCAACATGGGCATCTTATATACCATCAAGATGTAACAAACTCCTTAAAGTGGGGAAATCAAGGTCCACATAGCTTGGTTAGAGCACATAACAGCCTCCTTAATTTCTACCATGCTCTCCACCCAAGTCAAGATATTAATTGGTATGTTAGTTAACTTTTCCAATTACCTCTCAATTGAATTTCAATTGAATATCTCCAAAATATACAAAAGTGTGATAAACTAGCAAATCCTATTGTTCCAACAAAGAGAGCTTACACATGTGAATCAACAACACAAAAATCAAATAGTATTCATTCAATAAATTACATCAATTATCAATGTTGTACAACATAGAACCATCAAGGTTTCTAGGTTCTACATAGACTCACTTTATAGGCTAACCTATGAGAGACAAAAGGCCCCAATCACATCAAGGTTTCAAATATTTAACCTTAAATTATTGTTCATCTCCCAAGACTTTTCATTTCATTAAGTAGCTCAAACAATTATGTAAAAAAAATAATACAAGCAAATTATTGTCTCTTAATCTTCTAGGTACAATCCATAATTTGAAGTTTTAATATCTAAAGCCAAATTATCAAAATATGCATGTGCAAAAAAAATTGGACTAATTCTCTCGCATTGTGCTTGAATTTATTAAACAAATTAATATTTTTTATGAAATTTGAAGGTAAGGTAGAAGAACATGTCCTCTACTATCTTAAAAAAAATTCAGACTCTATCTCCAAATATTGGTTGTACATAGACAAAATATTCAACCCTTATTTTTGTAAAATCTTGACTACAGCCTCTAAATTGGTTGCGACACTTAAACTCAATATTATTTTATAAAATTTCATGATAATATAATGAATGTGTCATTTAAAACATATCCAAATTTCATTTTAAACTCAAACACATTATACAACTTGATGAAAATTTTATACTAAAAACAAAAACTCTAGTCATAAAAACTTTTTTTGTGTAAAAACATCAAAAACAACCCCTTGATCAAAATTTGATGCTACTAGTAGAAACTTGATTTTTTTAAGGTTAAAAAAACAATCATGGCCTTAAAAACACATATTATTGTTAACAAAAACCTTAAAATCAACCCTTGAATTGAAAACTACTGCTACCGTAGCACATTTTTTTTCAAGTGTTAAAATTACAACTTGTTTGAAACCATGGGGTTAACAATCAATATCACTGCTAGAAAAATCTTAAAATCAACCTCTAAATAAAAAACTAGTGCTTCCATTAGAACCTTTGTTTGTCTTTTGGGCTTAAAATTGCAACATTTTTTAAATTGTGGCCTTAACAACTGCAAATATTGATATAAAACACTTTAAAGTCAACCCTTGAATTGAAAACTAATGTCACTTGTAACACACATTTTTCTTCAGGGGTTGAAAGTGCAACTTGTTTGAAACCATGGACTTAAAAATCAGTATCATTGCTAGAAAAATATTAAACTTTCAACCTTTAAATTGAAATGTAGTGCTACCATTAGAACATTTGTTTTATTTTCAAACTTAACACTCCGGCATCTTTGAAACCATGTCCTTAACAACTACTAATATTACAACAACAAAAAATAAAAACAACTATCAAATTGAAAAAATGTATTACTCCTCTTTTCGGGTGTCTTAGAATTGCAATGTTTTGAAACCATGTTTAAAAATCTAATAATATTGTACAAAATTCATAAAATCAACTTTAAAATTCCCACTAATTTAGGGTTAATTTATGATTGTAGGAATTATATATTACATAATGGAAAGTTAGTATCACCTCATATTGTAAATATGTATTTTGTTTACTTTAAATAAAAAAACACAACACAAATTGCATTTAATTAAACACAAGTTATTTAATAAAAAAATTGTTGCATTGTCCATATTTAAATCAAATAAATTATGATATTATGCAGAATCAAATCATATATTAAACATAGAAATGATTCATATATAAATTAAAACGCTTTTTTAGAGTTTCCATACAAACATCATATTAATCAAAAAGATATAAAATGTTTCATACAATTGTTCAAACTAACTCATGTATTATGACACCCCGACAAAATTTAAATTAGTTTTCAATGAATGATTGGATTAATATGTATATGACCCAAATTATTCTCTATTATCAATGAGTGAACTATCTAAGCCTACATGTATGCCCAAAATTTTAGATGTCATATTCCTTCTAGATCTATGACTGGTTTCACATACTCCCATATTGCAACTATTTATTGTGCCTGCAGCCTCTTGATAATATAAGTAGTCTTAGAGTGAAGAGTTCCTCTCTTTGTCAACTAGAAGTCATAAGAAAATATGCAACAAACATTATTTATATACATCATAAAATAGAGAATAGTAAAGCAAACCATAAAATCAGGCAACAAAAATCATTTATATACAACATACAATAGAGAATAGTAAAGCAAACCATAAAATCATGCACAAGATAAACACCATCATTTTATCCTAGAAACCCTTAAATGAGAAGACTAGTAGAAGGTATTCATTATTCCCCTTATCCAAATAAAGAAAAGAAAGTTCTATCATGGCTCTAACACCATAGTTATACCATTTACCATCAATGATGTAGTACATTATACAATGGAGTATGACCAACCTCTTTATAGGCTTCAATACCATCGACAGACCCCCCCAATAACATCGATCCATAACAATAATAACCAAATTTGGGGGTTAACTTTCTCTATGATCGAGTCACGATTAACCCAACAAAGCATACCTATAAAAGTAATCACTGAAGTTCAATACATCCATTGCAGCAACCAAATATGGTTTTTTATGGAACATAGGGAACTATAAAGAAGTTCCAGCGAAGCCTTTACTCTCCAAGACTTTCCCATTTCAAAGGAAACTTGATGGTGTTTTCCAAGAACACATCATTCACATTCTCCATAAAGGGGAACAGTTATGGGCAGACTAGTAATCATAATGTATTTTACATTCAAGTTTAGGATTTGAAATTTTAGGTGTCTAAGTTGTTCATGCCATAGTCTACCTTCGTTGTCAATGCGGGATAACGGTGTATTCAATCTAAAGTATTTCTTGGGAAGGTCACATAACTTATACAATTGATCCTTGGGTTCCAAAAATCATTCAATGATAATAACAAAGTTGTAATTCATGTTCTTCATAACAAAATGATCTAGACAAAATTATACCTTTTATTAGTCTAGGTTAGTTAAGATACCGACAAAAAAATTTCACTCATACTAGGTAAATGATCATACCATTCTAAAATTCAATATTTACACAACTAATAGTAGTAAGTGCATATTCATCAACTAGAAAGATTTATTTTTATGGTGCTTCTTTTAATGAAGAAAATAGAGAAACATCCTTATCCATGTAAATGGTGCAACCAAAGTTGACTATCCATTCACTCTAATAGGTACGATCACATAAGGCCTTCGAATCACTAACAAAATATGTACATTTATCTTCATTGCATTTTGAAGTTCAACTAGTCGGGTCAACTGGCATATCTCCTTTATGTATCCTCACATTATCCTCTAATTCCTTGGTCTTTTTCCAACAATCCTTCTCCATATGTCCAAATTTCTCGCAATAGTAGTAGGTCTTCTTATTTTTACCTTTCTCAATCAAAGTATGTTAATCATGCTTCTTCTTATAATTGTACTCAATTACACTCCTTCTCTTGTCAACGTTTTCCCTTTAGCAAACAAGCATGTTTCTTAGCCTCAAGTTTCCTTTCATTAAGAAATTTATCTTGCACCTTAATAAGTAAACCACAAAAGGAATGAAAGGTATAATCCTCACCATCATCCTTTCAAGTGATCTAACTAGTGTGAAATGTTGAATAAACACAATATGTAATGTCTTTAAATTCATCAAGATCAATTCTATGAGTTGAACATATTTCTTAGAAAAACCATTTTTACATTCAACAATTCAAACGAATCTCATTCACAATGGCCATTTAGTATTCAATTCTATCAAAAGATAAAAAATCTTAATAAATATTGTTTTGTTATTTTATCAAATAGAAAAGTTATCTTCTTCCAAACAACATATTGGAAGTCAATCCCCCCTATATGAAATTAAATCTCTCTATATATGTAGGTTGTTATAAATCCTATAGCCTTATCTTTCTTCTCATTGATGACCATTTTTTTACTAGTCATCCTTCAAATTTATAACTATAGTCTTGGTTAAATTCTACAACACTTTACTCTTCAACAAAGTTTGTATATCAACCAACAAGGTCATATTATATAACATAAAAAGGTAAAAAATTCGTAAAAAATAGGAAATCAAGGTCCACATAGATTGGTTAGAGCACATAACAACCCCCTTGATTTCTACCATGCTTTGCACGCAAATCAATGATTCATTTTAATTTCTTGACCAATCAAAAACTTAATTGGTATGCTAGTTGACCCTTCCAACAACTTCTTAATTGATTTTCGATTGAATGTCTCCAAAAGATACAAAAGTGTGATAAACTAGCAAATCATATTGTTCGAACAAAGAGAGAATACACATGAGAATCAACAACAGAAAAATCAAACATTATTTATTCAATAAAATACATCAATTATCAATGTTGTACATTCACAGAACATTCAAGGTTTCTACATTCTACATAGAATCACTTTATAGGCTAATCTATCAGTTTAGACCAAAGGCCCCAATCACATCAAGGTTTCAAATAATTAAGCTCAAATTATTTTTCGGCTCCTAGTACTTTTCATTTCATTGAGTATCTCAAACAATTATATAACTAAAATAATGAAAGAAAATTATTGTCTTATTCTTCTAGGTATAGTCCATAACATCAAGTTTTTATATTTGAAACCAAATTAGAAAAGTATGTATGTGCAAAAAAATAGACTACTCCTATCGCACTATGTGTTTAAATTTATTAAAGCAATTAATATTTTTTATGGCATTTTGAGGTAAGGTAGAAGAAGATGTCCTCTACCATACTAAAAAAAAATCTAGAGTCTATCTCCAAATATTGGTTGTACATAGGCAAAATTTTGAACCCTTATTTCTGTTTTTTTTAACTACAACCTCTAAATTGGCCACAACACTTGAAACCAATACCATTTCATAAAATTTCATGATATATAATGAATGTGTCATCTAAAATATATCTAAATTTCATTTTTAAATCAAACAGATTATACAACTTGATGAAAACTTTATACTCAAAATGAGAACTCTAGTCATAAAAACATATATTTTTGTGTAAAAACAACAAAAACAACCCCCTAATCAAAAAGTGATGCTACTAGTAGAAGCCTGTTTTTTTAAGGTTACAAAAAGCAACAATGGACTTAAAAACCCATATGGTTTCTAACAAAACCCTTAAAATCAAACCTTGAATTGAAAACTAATGTTACTGGTAGCAAAATTTTTTTCCAAGGGTTAAAATTACAACTTGTTTGAAACCATGGGATTAACAAACAATATCATTACTCGAAAAAACTTAAAATAAAAAACTACTGCTACCATTAAAACCTTTTTTTGTCTTTTGGGCTTGAAATTGAAACATTTTTTAAACCGTGGCCTTAACAACTACTGATATTGATAACAAACATGTTAGAATATAATCCGTCGGGATTATATATTGTAAATAAATAAATAAATAGTTATGTAGGAAGCTGATCAGTTACATAGGAAGGTGAAAAGGTTAATGAAGCTCAACCATCACATGTAATATATAAATGTATGCATTAGCCATGAATAGAACAGAATCAGGAGTTATACCTATCAATGCATATATATGCTGACTGATATATGTTAAGACTGATATATATTGTGTTGAAGACTGATATATATATTGCGTTGAAGAGTTGTGACTGGTATCATACATTGAAGAATCTTGTTATTTTGTTTGGTGTTGATTGCATTGAGACTGCTCGTGTAATTGGGAATATTGCCACTGTGCAATTATTCTGCTGCTGCAACTAGAAGTACTGCATCAAGCTGCTGGAGTCACGACCTTCCTTGAAGAATAAAGTCTGTGTGAAACAATTGTATTGAAGAAGCCTGTAAACTTGCATTATATTCACCTTGGCAGAGACTGTAGACCTGCAAGGTTATTGTTTTTGTCATATTAAGTTCATTCTTGTAAATTACACTAACAGCTATAAAAGATGCAATCTTTGTCATCAATAGTTGGTGCCACTCTCTCTGGCAAAGAGAGAGGCAGAGGAAGAAGAAATTTCAGAGGAAGAGGGGGCAGAAACAACTTCAACAAAAGATCAAATTTGCAGTGCAAGCGTTGTGGAAAGACTGGGTACACATCAGATCAGTGTTGGGCTTCGTGGGACTCCATCAAAGACAAACATAACCAGAAGAAAGATGACCAAGATGCTAGTAAATCTTCTGATTCTTGTATTGTTGCACATTGTAATCTTGGATTTAATGAAATGACTTCACTTTCATCTTACAAAGATTGTTGGTTGCTTGATACTGGTGCAACATCACACATGACATTTAGAAAAGACTGTTTTGAAGAACTTAATGAAACAATAGATTGCATAGTTTACTTTGTAGATAAGTCAATTCTTAAACCAAAGGGAATGACCACCATTCAACTGAAGATGCCTGGATTCCCTGATTTCTTGTTGAAGAACGTTCTTTATCTTCCAGAGTTGCAGAGAAGCCTGCTGTCCATGGTGGAGATTCGACAGCAAGGCCATTCCATCCACATGTTTGATGGAATCGTAGAAATAAGAAAGTTCTCTGACAACCAAGTCATCATGACTGGATACGAAGATGGGAAGCTGCTGAAGCTAAAGGGTTCATCTGCAAGAGTTCAGAACTATGCCTACTTCTCTTAGCATGGAGAAGGTAATTTGTCATCTAGTTCATTATGGCATGCAAGATTTGGTCATCTAAATTATAACAGTCTTTGTTTGTTGAGAAAGAATGGTGTATTTGGTTTTCCAACCATTCCCAAAGAGAAGAACAAATGTGATGCATGTATATTAGGGAAACATAGTAAGCTGCCATTCCATGAATCTAATTTCAGAGCAAGTAGGAAATTAGAATTAGTACATTCTAATTTATGTGGCCCAATGCCAACACCTTCAACAAATGGGAATAAGTATTTTATGACATTTTTTTATGACTACTCAAGAATGTGCTGGATTTACTATTTAAAGACAAAATCAGAAGCATTTCAAACATTCAAAGACTTTCATGCATTGATAGAAAAACAAGCACAATAAAAAATTGGTACACTTCGTACTGATAATGGAAAAGAATACACTTCAAATGATTTTGAAGATTATCTTCGCCAACATGGAATTGCACATCAGACTACCGTTCCCTACAATCCTCAACAAAACGGTGTAGCAGAAAGAATGAATAGAACCATAATGAATATGGTTCGCTCAATGATGTTTTTCATGAATGTAAAACTAATGTTTTGGGGTGATGCAGTAAAATGTGCAGCCTATTTGAGAAACAGAAGTCCCTCAAATGATCTTGATAACAAGACTCCACATGAAATGTGGTTTGGCCATCTCCCTTCAGTCAGGCATCTCAGATTTTTTGGTTCCACCTGTTATGCCTTGATTCCAAAGGAGCAAAGAAACAAGCTTGGTGCTCGAAGTAGAAAATGCATTTTCCTGGGGTACGAAGAATACTCCAAGGCATAGAATCTGTATGATGAGGTAAACAAGAAATTTGTTATTTCCAGAGATGTCATTTTTCTTGAAACTAATAAAAATGACCAGTCCATTGAGAGACAACTTGATCATTTGGAAAAATATCCTCATCCAAAGCATATTTTGAAAATGAATATGAAATTCCAAACCTTGAAGGGGGGATTCCTATTTTGGATCAACCTTTGGAATTTCCATATGAAGCACCAACTCCCCCGCA
>LPNX010616351.1:538393-622839 GCA_001517045.1 Pseudotsuga menziesii
TTTACCTTACAACAACTAGACTAGATATTTCTTATGTTGTTGGAATACTTTCAAGGTTCATGCATAAACCTTGTGAAGGACACTGGTTAGTTGCAAAGAGGGTTCTAAGATACTTGAAGGGGACTCAAGACGTTGGAATCAAGTACTCTAAAGTGGATGCCTTCAAACTTATTGGGTACTCAGAATTATATTTTGATGGCGATAAGGAGACAGGAGTATCAACTTCTGGATACACTATGAGTCTTGGATCAGTAGCTGTCTCGTGGAGATCACAAAAACAGTCAGTTCTAGCAGATTCAACAACAGAAGCAGAATATGTGGCTGCAGCTGAAGCAACAAAAGAAATAGTATGGCTCAGGAAGATACTTGAATATTTGCAAGAAAAACAAGAAAACTTCACTCCATTATTGGTCGACAATACTTCTGCAATCAAGCTGGCTAAGAATCCTAGATTCCATGATCGAACCAAACACATCAACACAAAGTATCATTTGATTCGACATCATGTAGAGGCCAAGACAGTCCATCTTCGACATTGTTCCACAAATGATCAAGTTGCAGACATCTTCACCAAAACTCTTGGACGAGAAAAGTTTGAAACATTCAGAAACATGCTCAGACTTACAAACACCCCTTCGGATTAAGAGGGGGATTGTTAGAATATAATTCGTCGGGATTATATATTGTAAATAAATAAATAAATAGTTATGTAGGAAGCTGATCAGTTACATAGGAAGGTGAAAAGGTTGATGAAGCTCAACCATCACATGTAATATATAAATGTATGCATTAGCCATGAATAGAACAGAATCGGGAGTTATACCTATCAAACCAGTTTGAAATAAACCCTTGAATTGAAAACTAATGTTATTTGTAGCAAAATTGTTTTTCAAGGGTTGAAACAACTTGTTTGAAACCATGGACTTAAAAATCAGTATCATTGCTAAAAAAATCCCAAACTTTCAACCTCTAAATCGAAAAGTAGTTCTACCATTAGAAAAAAAATTATTTTCAAACATAACATTCCAACATATTTGAAACCATGGCCTTAACAACTATTACTATTGCAACAAAAAAAAATTAAAAAACTAGAAAATTGAAAGTTTTGAAACCATGGTCCAAAAATATAATAATATTGTACAAAAATCATAAAATCAACCTTAAAATTATGACTCATTTAAGGTTAATTTATGATTGTGGAAACCATATATTACATATTGGAAAGATGGTATCACCTCATAATGTAAAAATGTATTTTGTTTACTTTAAATAAAAAACACAATACATATTGCATTTAATTAAACACAAATTATTTAATAAAAATATTGTTTTGTTGTCCATATTTTTTTTGTTCTTGTAAATTAAGAAAACTATATTAACATAAGAAGAAAATTGCAAGGTTGTCATTCAGAAACTTGTCGGGCCTAGCCTCATGACAATTCCAAAAATTGATTCATCCTTCAGTGCTCATTCTAGTTCTAATTAGACTACAAAAATTGCCATTCATATTTTTCATCCTTTGAAATAACCCAAGTCTATGTACCTTTTTACTTATTGATAGAAATAAAAATAACATAACAAAGAAAACTGGACCTATTTGCTACTTAAATCATGAAACAAGCCTATCAGTTTAAATTCTACTAATGAACCTTCCCACTCTCCATTTTTTCCTTATTGAGGCCATCTATGTGTATACCGTGGGATTCTCCCTCCATCGTCATTGTCCATCCTCTTTCCTATAGATTTGAATGATTCACTTCCACCACTAACTGGAGATGAGGGGATGTAGAATTTCAAACCCAATTTACTACCGATCAGGTCTACCTTTCTATGCATCAACCTGCAATCACGATGGTGCTCCTTCCAAGCTTGATCAGGCTCTGTGTCTCCCATCCTCTTATTCTCTCCCTCCATCATCACTGTTGAGCCGTAAAAATACCACATTTTATTCATCTTTCATATACCATTTGTCACCTTATTCCTATTTTATACTTCCATAAAACCATTAATATCCACCACTTTCATGAATAAATATTGGTTTATATTACCATTTTCGAAATAGTTTATTTCTAAGTATTTTGAGTGAATTTGTGGTTAAATATTAAGAAAATTAATGTATTTTCATTATACCTTAAAGTTGGATGAGTTTGGTGATGATTACAGGTATATTTCAAGACTTTAACAAGCTCAAAAGTCACCACCTAGCCTCAAATTCGAATTTCATCTTCAAGATGTGGGCTAATTTCAAGGAGAAGATCATACAAATGTGGAGAGAATATCTCATCCAATATTTGTTGGAAGATTTGAAGGGATAAGTTGAGAGAAAAGTGGGTGTGTTGGAGAATTTTGAGGGATAAGTTGAGAGAATAGTGGATCTGTAATTATGGATTGGTTATCCTGAATTCATGTATAAATAGGAGGGCTCTCTCCTCATTTTGTTAGAGATATCTCTAGTGGTTTGGAAGTAGAGAATAGTTTAGAGTTAGTCATAGAATAGATTTTTGATTCTTATGTAATGGAGATGATGCTTTAGTGAAAATCATGTTACTCTCTCGTGCTAATTTGAGTTTCTTCCTTATGAATTGTTAGTGTATATTTTTAGTTATTTCTTCTTATGAATTGATAGTATTGATTTTATGTGAGCTCACAAATTAATGTTAATTGCTTTATATCATTTTATTTCATGCAATCTTATACTTTCTTAGATTATATTTATTTCACGCAATTTCCTGCTATTTTAGATTAGATTTCTTTTCATGTCATTTCATGCTTTTGCAAGCTTAATTCAATTTCAGTTGTATGTATTTTTTATTTCAGTCACCTAGAATATCAGATTAAGTTAGCAATACTTTGCCTTGCATATATTTTTTCTATACTTCACAATTTTACATTGTCTCTAGGTTGACAATTAAATCGTTGGATATATGTTATAATTTGTTTAATGTTTTTTCCCAACAATCACATGGGACAAGATATTTTTCATGATCCAATACGACATCATCATACGTTCATAGTTTGACATAAGTCTGTAATGAGTTCCTAACTTGATTAGGTCTTGTAGTGGGATGTCTCTTCATTGTCCTTTCCTCCTTGGAATTAAATGAAATGGTATGTACCCACCTCATACGCGTGTGGTTATATGGGGTTCTCATGCGAACTCTACACCACCCTACTCTCTCATCCTGCTGCCACATGATCATTGTTAGCTAAGTGGTTGCACTAATCTATCCATTTCGTGCCTTCAAAATCTTGGAGTTGTCCTTCATTGGTGCAATGGATTCCTTCTTCCCCCACCTTAGCCAGAAGGTCAACCACCTTGTTGGTGTCTCTTCGGATGTAGCTTAATTGTGTTGAAATCTAGGCTTTCACATACTTTCAAGCATACAGTAACGCTCATACATAGCCATAAAAGACAAGTATTGGGAAGGGACATCCAATCCGATGTTGTATTATCTTTGGTAACTACTTATACATTATGCGAGAGGACAGAGCGGTTGTACCCACTCCAACTACTCATTTGTTAAGTTACATTTATCTGTTAAACTATATACTTATATAAACATGATGACATTTAGGAGAGAAAGTGGCCCCCTCTACATCTCCCCTACAAACAAAACGTTTCTTTGCCCCGAAGAGAAAAAAGAAATATGCATCAACATCTTGGGTCTCTGTTACTGCTGAAGTAGTCCTCACTGTGCATCAACCATGCATACCGTTATGCATAGGTAACTCAGCCGCAACAGCCGCCAGCTTGATAGGAAAACACATCTGTACAAGGCTCTACTGTGATTGGTTACTCTTCAGCCTCCATCTTGAATCTGGAAATAGCTCATTGAAGCCTCATCCTCTCACAACGACGATCGACTATCCGCAACAAGGTATTTCAGTTTAAAGCCTCACCCTGGCTCATCTGACCAGCATCTCCATTGGTTCAGGCATGTGGGGCCTTTTGGCTCTTCAACTTTCTATGCCATTTCTCTGTCTTCTGGCTTTCCAAGGTCACAACCTAGGAACAGTTTCAGAATTTTGATAATGAGGGGTACATTGTCATCATGTCTCATTGGAGCGCTTTGCTATGTAGGTCAATGATATCTGCTTGAATTCCATTGTCATCATCTTCTTCTTTCGTGAGAGTTTAAATTTCTTGTAAGCTTGTATGTTTCTTGCTCATGTGCATGGTCTTGGTTGTGAACAACTACTTGTATTTTGAATGACATGACTCAACTTACAATGGTTGGCAAGAGACCAACTTGATTTACATAAAATGGAGGGGATCGCTTGCCTCATAAGAGACTCACGTTTAACCCCCTCTTGACTTCAAAATATTTAAATAAGAGTCACAATACTATAATGACTGAGTCATAAGATTTAATTGACCCGACTATATATGACAAGTAGTCGATCTTGACTAGAATGAGGATATCGACCAAACATAAAAAAATATATTTATCGAATAACATTTACCCCCAAGTTACAAATGACTTATTATACATCGACCAAATTGAAGACACTGACCCATCCGACATGCTTTTCATTTTTACCCAACTGACATGCTTGTAAAGACTCAACTGCCATGACTCAATCCACATGCTTCAACCAACATGACTCAACCCAAGTCGACTCTATAATGCAGAGGCAGCCATTCAAATTCTTCAAACACGACTTAATGAAAATTGAAGGATTCTTCGTTCTTTTACTGGTGAACTTGTACACAACAGTCACAAGCTTAACACCTGACCTCCCACTTGTGTTAGTTTAAGTCTTTAAAATCTTGGTCAACAACAATGAACTGATGGTTGTCGTTGGTGCTTCATTACCATAGTCAGAACCATATAAGTCATTGTTCATTGCATTGTCAATAAGTTTAAAGTACTGATTCTTTAGTTGTCGGAGTCTTTAATCGACAGATGGGGTTGGTAGTTAGCAACTATACTGATCGGTGGATCGACTAAATGAGTGGACTATACTCAAAATAATTACTGGTCGGCTATGTCTCTTCACAAATTGTAAGCGAGTATTCCTCCAGGATATATGACAAGTAACAGAATCTTCTTCCAGGAGTCATCCAAGTCAATTGTTTGGTTGAACCGTTGCTCGAATTTTTTCACGTCAACTTTTACCAATGTTATTTGGGAGATGGAGGCTCACACATTCTTCATTTATGCAGGCTGACGATGTAGCAAGTGAATTCTGATCAAAATATTAGTTGACGGATGGCTATAGAGATTTCAAGCAGATGGACTGTGATTAAGTCGACTGCATGGTTCATCATTTCATTTGGCTATGTTTTGGATCGACCCAGGATTTGACTTTCACCCACAAAATGACTCAACTTTATTTATACATTCGTGTAATCCATATTGACAACAACTTATAACTTCATCTAGGAAGGCCAAATTTTAAAAATCCTCCAATCTCAGAAAAACCAACGCTAGATCGAAGGGCTCATCGAGACGATTCCAACGGTGTTTGTTTCACCTCAAGCGGACTTCGTATGAGAAATTTATCGCGTTCTGTTCTATGAGGTCAACAGGCAAAATTAGCAAAAAGAGGTGCCACGTGGCACCACTGACAGGGTGACACATGGCATCTGTACTATACAAACATGATGACATGGAACCACTGACAAGGTGACACATGGAATCCATACAGTATGAATGGATGACATGGCCGTTGTATGGACAGATAGGTGGCAGTACGATCCAATCCAGATGCGACACGGGTCATGTACGGACAATGATGTGGCAATCTAGTCAATAGTATGGACCAATCCGAATGAAACACGTGTCAGTACAGAGGTGACTGCGCAACTTAGTTGGAAGTACGGCAGATGAATTGGCAACTGACTGGGCATTGAGGTGGACCAATCCGAAACTGCCATGTGGCAGCACCAGATTGGCCAATATTGATTGAAGTTCACCAAAATGTTGATGCTCTGCCGGTTTCGAACTCCTGACCTCCCATACCCTATATCCGCACCTTTACCAACTACACTGGTAGTGTTCTTTGTATAATGTATGGAAATAATATTATTTAAAGTGGCATTTCGAGCCCCAAAGGAGCCGGGGCTTAGCCCCGACCTTGGTTCTTCCTCCAGCGTGACCAGGAGCTCCGATCAGCACGGGAGCCCCACTCTATTTCAGCACATGTTGAATTATAAACTATATAGAATGGGTTATAAGTGGGTCTAAAAACAAGTTACATTATAACAAATTTGTTTTAAAAAAAACCATATTGTGGGTTCAATGAACCATGTGGTTTTGGGGGAAAAGAATTTTATTGTAATATTCTAAAAATATAAAATGTGGTTGGCATAGTTGTAACTATGTCAACTACATAATTTAAGAAGAGCCTAACCAAGTGTGGGCAGTTGGAACCATATGCCTTCTTGGGAAAAAAAAATTGTAACCAAAGAGAACACGAGGAAAATGTGAAGAGGGGCAAGTCATGGCTATATAAGCCCCCTTAGTTGCCATTTGCCACTCATGCTTTGGAGTGAAGACTTTGTAGCTAAAGGAAAGAAGGGAGATTGCGTAGCTCTGTAGGAGGAAGGTACGAGTGTTTATACTCGTTTTACACTGTCTTCAGGCTTCAGAGTTGCTGGAAGCAATCTTGTTGTGTTTTGGGCAGCGGTTCTCTTCCTGACCATTGTCACCAAGGTATCATTGTATCATTGCCGTGTATTTTTCCTTCATGCTGAGATTATAGATCGGCCCTCCTATTGAGAAGCAGGCCCAGAGACGTAGTCCATCCTAGATGAACTCCGTTATCAACTTGTTGTCTTTATGTGTGTATTGTCTATGCTTTTTGGTTCTCTTCTTATGGATTTGCGAGCTTCATTCATGCTCTTTATGCAATTCATGTTAACGTCATAGAGTAGCAAAGATCTTGTTTTTGGATCATGTGGTATCAGAGCAGGACTATTTGACGTTGGATTGTGAGTGTGGATGCTCACAAGGGCTAAACTGCAAGCTGGTGAGGGTACATTAGAGCCTTACAATTTCGAAATCGAACGTGCACACCGAAGGAGGAAGATGGATGCTAATGATGCCCGCATCGAGATGGAGGAAAAATTTCACAAGGTCTTCTACATGATGGCCGACAAGGTAGACAAGTTGTTTGCAGACTATGAAGAACGCATGGCAAAAGAAAGAAAAGGCAGTGAAGTAAAGAAGGAAGACAAAGAAGTGAAGGACGAAGGCAACGCTTCAGTTAACCAAGGAGGAGGTGGCGAAGAGCCTCCTGAGCCTCCCTCTTCACCTTCAGCTTGAAGCACAAGTTCAAGTGCTTCTTCCTCATCTCATTCTCAGCATTCTAAGGTTCCTCACAATGAGCCTCAAAAGAAGCCCTTATTGAAGCTCGATGTGAAGTTTGATTTGCCCATGTTCAATGGGGAAGCGAATGTAGAGAAGTTGAACAATTGGATAAGGCAAATTGAGGTCTATTGCCGAGTCCAGTAGATCAAAGAAGAAGATGTGAAGATTCAGTTGGCTTCACTTCGGCTGACAAGCACCGCACTTGTATGGTGGGAAAGCAAGCTTTATCAAGGTAGCAAACAAATGGGTAATCTTCTCTCATCGTGGTCTTCTTTCATTTCTGATTTACGTAAGCAATTTTATCCGTTGGGTTATGTTCAAAAGGCTATGATGGATTGGAAAATTTTTAGACAAGGCAAGGGTCAGAGTGTTCAGAATTTTACTGAAGAATTTAGAAAGAAAGCTTTAGATTTGAATATTTCTTTAGATTTTCCTGACACTCTTTTGAAGTACATTAGTGCTCTTCATCATTATCTACACCATACTTTGCTGTTGTTGAATCCTACTAGTGTGGATGAAGCAAGTGTTCAGGATACTCATCTTGAGAGAAGGGGGAAGCATTTGCAAGAAGACCATCCGAAGAAGCCTTTCAATCCCAACAACCACAAGTCCAAAAAGAAAGACAAGAGAAAGAAGACAGCTACTGCCAAGAAGGAAGGAGGAAAGCTCCATTGCAAACATTGTGACACTGATGGGCATGATGAAGAAAGTTGTTGGAAGTTGCATCCTGAACAGAGGCCAAAGCATTATGGAGGCAAAAAGAAGAAAAAGATCGTTGCAACAGTGCAACAAGATTTGGGTTCCGACTCAGGTGACGAAACCAGGATTACAGACATGGGAATGCAAGGTAACAAAACTCCTCATACTGGTTCAAGTTCTACTCATGTTTCTAAAGAAAATGATAAAAGACCAAGTGAGTTGTTTCACATTAGAGTTGTGTCTAAGCATACAAATATTGAAACATTATTTGATCCGGGTTCTCAAGTAAACTTGATCTCAGAATCAGTTGTTAAGAAGTTGGGCATACAGACTAAACCTCACCCCAATCCTTATCCTTTTGGATGGGTATGTGATAATGTTAAGCTACACGTGACTAAGTATTGCAGGTTAAGGTTTGCTATTGCTTCAAAGTTGATTGATGAGGTGGACTTAGATGTTGTTCCTCTTGACATCTGCGATATCATATTGGGAAGCCCATACTTGTATGATCTAAAAGCAGTATTCTTCCATCACGAGAACAAGTACCATCTCACCAAAAATGGGGTGGAGTACATCGTGAGAGCTCACATTATGAAGACTAACATCACTCTTGTTAGTGCAGGATAGATGAAGAGACTCATCAACACTAATAAGAGATACATTCTCATGGTTGTGAGAGCAAAAGATGCTGAAGAATCTGATGCTTTCAAAGGTTGTGATCCTTCTCATAAAAAGGATATGATTGATATTGTGGCTAACTATGATGAAATATTTCAGGAACCTACAGGTTTCCCTCCCAAAAGGGAGATTCAACATGAGATTCATCTCCAGCAGGATGCCCCTCTTCTTAATGTGGGCATGTACAGGTTGTCCGCAGTTGAAATGGCAGAGATTAAGAAGCAGGTTCAAGACTTGTTGGATGAAGGAGTGATCAGACCCAGCTCCTCTCCATGTGGTTCGCCGATTGTGTTGGTGATGAAGATAGATGGCACATGGAGGATGTGCGTTGACTATCGAGATCTCAACAAGATCACAATCAAGAATCGATACCCGCTTCCTCGCATAGATGACTTGCTTGACCAGTTGAAAGATGTTGTGTTATTTACCAAGTTGGATTTGCGCAGTGGCTACCGCCAGATCAGAATTGCAGAAAGTGATGTGTGGAAGACGGCCTTCAAGACCAAGCAAGGTCTATTTGAGTGGTTGGTGATGCCCTTTGGGCTTTGCAATGCACCTGCAACCTTCATGCGGGTAATGAATGATGTTTTCCAGCCATTCCTAGATGATTTTGTCATTGTATTCTTAGATGATATCTTGGTCTTTAGAAAAACTTGGGAAGCACATGTGGGGCATGTAAAGAAAGTATTAGATACTTTGAAAAAGGAGAAATTGTATGTAAAATTGTCAAAGTGTGAATTTGACAAAACTTCATTAGTTTACTTGGGTCATATTGTAGGAGGTGGAAATTTAAAAATTGATCCTTCAAAAGTTGATGTAATTGTCAATTGGCCTAAGCCTACTAACGCTACTGAAGTGAGAAGCTTTTTAGGAGCTGTTCAATATTGGAGGAGGTTCATTCAGAACTTCTCATACATAGCATCTCTTTTGCATGCCTTAACAAGTGTGAAGAAAGCCTTCCAGTGGGGAGGTAAGTAGCAGAAAGCCTTCGACACATTGAAGGGAAAGATCAGCACTGCCCCAGTCCTAGCCTTGCCCGATTTGTAGCAGCCATTTGAGATAGAGACAGATGCCAGTGGATATGCCATGGGGGCAATATTGATGCAGCACCGCAAGCCTATTTGCTACCATTCAGAGACTTTTACTCAAGAAGTGATCAACTACCCCACCTATGACAAAGAGTTGTATGCTTTGGTTCAAAGTGTCAAGAAGTGGAAGCACTACTTGATGGGTAAGGAGACGATCATCCATATTGATCATCAGCCCTTGCAATATCTCCAGTCCTAGACTAATCTCCAGCAAGCTCATCATTTCAGGTGGATGATTCAATGAAGTTACGTTATAACAAATTTGTTTTAAAAATAAACCATATTGTGGGTTCAATGAACCATGTGGTTTTGGGGGAAAAGAATTTTATTGTAATATTCTAAAAATATAAAATGTGGTTGGCATAGTTGTAACTATGTCAACTACATAATTTAAGAAGATCCTAACCAAGTGTGGGGAGTTGGAACCATATGCCTTCTTGGGCAAAATTTGTTGTAACCAAAGAGAACATGAGGAAAATGTGAAGAGGGGCAATTCATGGCTATTAAATCCCCCTTAGTTGCCATTTTCCACTCATGCTTTGGAGTGGATACTTTGTAGCTAAAGGCGAGAAGGGAGATTGCGTAGCTCTGCAGGAGGAAGGTACGAGTGTTTATACTCGTTTTACACCATCTTCAGGCTTCGGAGTTGCTGGAAGCAGTCTTGTTATGTTTTGGGCAGCGGTTCTCTTCCTGACCATTGTCACCAAGGTATCATTGTATCATTTCCATGTATTTTTCCTTCATGCTAAGATTATAGATCGGTCCTCCTATTGAGAAGTAGGCCCGGAGACGTAGTCCATCCTGGACGAACTCCGTTATCAACTTGTTGTCTTTATGTGCGTATTGTCTATGTTGTTTGGTTCTCTTCTTATGGATTTGTGAGCTTCATTCATGCTCTTTATGCAATTCATGTTAACATCATAGAGTAGCAAAGATCTTGTTTTCAGATCAAGCAAGTGAATTCTGATCAAAAGATTAGTTGATGGCTGGCTATAGAGATTTCAAGCAGATGGACTATGATTAAGTCGACTGCATGGTTCATCATTTCATTCGGCTATGTTTTGGATCGACCCAGGCTTCGACTTTCACCCAAAAAATGACTCAACTTTATTTATACATTCGTGTAATCCATATTGACAACAACTTATAACTTCATCAACCAAAAAGTGTCGACCAAAATAATTTAAATGTTGACTATGCATGTATTTCAACAAAATTAGAGTCAAGCAACCACAACTCAATATATCCAACTATCACTAGAAAGGATCGGCGCCTTCAAGATCCATTGTCTTGTTTATTTAACTTACTTTTTAACTGATGGTTCGTCAATTGTGTCGATGGTTGATAGTTGTAACCAACAGTTGGTTAGTCGATAGATGAGCGCATGGTGGCATTGATACAACACTTTTGTTATTGGCCCTTTTGGTTAGCTTCAACATGTCGACTTGATTCAATAGAGAATTAGTTATTTTCTCGAATATAGTTCTTCAGTCACTGGTCATTCAATTGCTTTAGTTGACATCCTTAGTTGATGAAA
The DNA here is from genome assembly GCA_001517045.1 of Pseudotsuga menziesii. Classification (NCBI taxonomy): domain Eukaryota; kingdom Viridiplantae; phylum Streptophyta; class Pinopsida; order Pinales; family Pinaceae; genus Pseudotsuga; species Pseudotsuga menziesii. The sequence goes on from LPNX010616351.1 coordinate 549,712, forward strand.
TCCAACAAACACCAGTGGGCTTTTGACTTGACCAACTCAGCTTACTCTGGTCAACAACATAGTCAATTAAAGATATGTCGACATGAGATTGACAAATTCTTGGGCGATTATCAGCTTCGACATCTTCAAACTTGGTCAAGTGTGAATGCGAATATGAGAGTCGATGTAATGTAGGGAATTTGGTCTCTCCAATTGGTTGCTGATGGTATCATATATTCTTTCTTGCAGGTTCGTCGATATCCAATACGGATGTAATAAAATACAAGAATTGAACTAATCATGGAAATGGAAATTGTTACTTTGGATATATACATCAAAAGCATTTGGAGGAAATCCGATGCAACTCATTTACTCCAACAAATTTTGCAGAGCCTTCACTATGTGCTCCACTATGAAATCGCATCCCTCTTCCATCACATTATAAATTCCCCCATTTCTTCTCATGAACATCCTCAGTTTGAAATCTGTCACATGCTCAGTTGGATGTTCCAATTTAGCTACTGTCTCAAAATGTTTCCAGTTTCCACTCTAATCTACATCAGACTGAGTACCATCAGCGACATGAGCGGGCTCATTCAAAACAGTCTCCTTGCACTCCTTATTTGCAGTATGATCATCTTGCTCTCTTGAATGTGGACACTCCTTTCTCATATTTTCCAGCTATAGATTCTTCATGATTGACAAGTGTACTCCGATGTTTGATTGCATCATTGTCCCATTTATTAGCATTGTCTCTTTCTTTCTAACTGGCCCAGCGTTCCAATTTGGAGCGACCTTTGACATGTTCTCCCTCAAAAGAACTGTCATTAGTAGCAACTCATTTCAATTTTGAAGCATGGTGCTCTATTATTTCCTACTCATGCATTCTTTTGGAAAGAGCTGGACGTGTTGTGTGGTTGAGGGTTCTACGATCAGCATGGCCACCCCAAACACTTCCAAATTCTTGATCTTCAGTGCTTCTCTCCGAAGGATTCTTCTCATGATGCATAGTTTGATAATATTTATTCTTCCTCCTCCTATTGGTCAATACATGGTCATGCTGAAATCTGTCATCAACCAAGCTAGAAGCTGAACCATTACGATGATCATAGGATCGCTTCTCCCAGTGCAATTTCTGGTCTTCTCCTCAATCTTTCATGCGATGGAGCATACTCTTTCATCTCTAAGAATTGCTTTTTCCTTGCAGGTTTTCTTCACATCCTCACGATCTTCTTCATGTTCGAGCCACTCCTCTTTTGCTGCTACTATCACCCAGCCAAATGAAGACGACAATGGTGCCAGACGTTGAAATCTAGGCTTTCACATACATTCAAGCATACAATAACGCTCATACACGGCCATAAAAGAAAAGTATTGGGAAGGGACATCCAATCCAATGTTGTATTATCTTTGGTAACTACTTATACATTATGAGAGAGGTTGGAGAGGTTGTACCCACTCCAACTACTCATTTGTTAAGTTACATTTATCCTTTAAACTATATACTTATATAAACATAATGACATTTAGGAGGGCAAGTGGCCCCCTCTACAAATTGCCAATATTGGTTTGAGGAGAGAAGGACCCCGATTATTCCACTCTATTCAGGATATGCCAGCTGGTAGCTACCTTCTCCACATGTTCACATTGGAAATATTTTTGGCCATCTGGAGTACAACCCGCAAGTCTCCTTCCACCACCACTGGGATCCAACCTGATATGGAAACTATCTTGAGGCCTTGCATAAGACCTTTTATTTTCGAAAAGTTGTTTGTTTCCCTTCCAAATGATCTGTAGTAAATATGCATGATGTCCTTTTTTGATTCCCTACAGACTCCACCATATCCATCTTGACCCGGGTTTCCTTTTGATGCTCCATCAAAATTGAGCTTGAATATTCCTTTCATGGGTGGTGACCAAGTATTTTGGTTGTCTTATTGGTGCATCCTAGGGATCTTTTGATATCCCCCTCTATATTATATTCTAAGCCCCCATCCTTCCACAATTCTATTTTATTGTTCAGTGATCTCCCTATACTTATCCGACCACTGGTGATTCATCACAATCTCCTAGATATTGTGAGTAAGTCTCCTCCAAACTTCTTCCTCTTCGGATTTTGAATCTTGAAAAATCCTTTTGTTCCTCTCCTTCCATACTACCCAAGATAGTGTCCCTGTGAACATAGACAATATCAGTTTGATGATTAGGCATTGAAAGGATTTCATGTTCTAGTTTTTAATAGTTTGGTCAAGGTGGCCCCTCAATCAGTCTATTCTCCTAAAAATATTGGCCCCACGATCCCAAATTGATGCTGTGAAGGGGAATTTGTCCAATAGATGTTTCATGTCCTAATCTTGGTTGTAGCATAGTGGGACCTATGTTGGACCCTTGAACCCCCTTTTTCTTGAGGTTTTTCCCCATCAATATCCTTCTTTTTATGACCATCCAAATGAAGGTGGTTGTTTTTTTCCAAGGATTCATTAACCATATCTTATTACAAACCTCCTTTGGAGCATCCTCTCCTACTATCCTGATTTCATAAGCCTACTTTATGATGAATATTCGTCAGGGAGAGTGTCCCCATCTCAAATTATCTTGTCCATCATGTCTTCATATGTATTGTTCATTGAGCATACCCTAGATGTCCTTCGCTTCCTCAATTGTTGTCTAGTCTTCCCAACATTCATGTCCTTTCCATTCCATGTAGTCCTCATTGTTAGTTGGCTCCATCCAATACTAGTGCACTTTTATCCTTCCTTCCCTTATACCTCTTTCTCGTTCAATCTTCCATCTTGGATTGTCAGAAAGCTTGGGATACTAATGCCATGCATCGTCTCGGAAGTTTTCTTCACACCCATTTATAATCTCCTAGAAGCAATGATCTTGGATAAGACCTTTATTTCGTTGAGCAGACATCTAGATATGGGACCCTTTCTTCTCTTCTCTAATTCGAATTAAATCTATGCTAGATTTTTCTTGGGCATACTTTATGTTCCACAATTTAGCCTAGGGTTCATTTGTGTGAGTGCACAACCTCCACCAAATTTTGGCCCCTAGAATACGAATGAAAGGTATGATTTTAGTTTCATGTTGATCAAATTGATTAACTAGGGAAAGGATATGTTCTTGTTCTCTTTTGTTCTACACTTGTGTCTTACAGGTTAGAGGAACAAGCAGTGTCTGCACCGGTTGTATAATTCCTTGAAACAAAATTGGCAACCATACTAGGGAGATATTAATCCAGTTAGATCTAGGGCAGATCCGGTCAAATCTCGAGCAGATACAATTAGATCTACAACTATTAGTAACTTTATTGCTTATGAAGTTTAAATTCTCTTGTTTATCTCTTTCAGCTGATAAGGTGAGTGATCCATATTTCTGATCCTATTAATTGCCTCTGTTTAGAAGTTGTTTCTACTGTTTTCAGTCCAACTCATCCCAATTTCTTGGTTTCTTTTGCATTTTTTTAGTTTTGCATCTTTAGGTCGACCGGTGCACATACTCCAGTTTGACAGAGCGTCGTTGTATCTAAGGTGACTTTTTAGTATTGCAATTAAGAATCGACAATCCCTTTCAACAGTTTACATAGAGCATCGACGGCACCCTGCTTTAGTTGAAAAGAAGCGTCGATACGCCTACAGCTCTCTGGTGTAGCTTGCCTCTGTGCATCGAGGTAGGTCCTTTGAATTTCCTGCATTTTTATTTTTATGTTTGTATTTCTTTGGAAATTCTATTGTGATTTGCTTGAGTTTTGTGATTAATTGATTCTCGTGGTTTTTATAATCTTATTCTCATTTGTTGAGATTGGTTTCAAAACATTCGCCTTCTTTATTAGCGAAAAGTCATAGTGAAAGGAATTGTGTGAAAATCAGTCTTGGATTCTTTGTTTGGTGTGTATTGCTCTCTGAAAAACTTAGTTGAAAAAAGGAAATCTTAGCCTCTCATTAAGTCAGTTTTCTTTGAACGGCTTTGTCGCATTTATGTTTCAAAATCACATTTGAAAATACAAAAATAAACTAGTTATATTGTCTTGTTTTTACTTTGAAAAGTCCATTTTTTGTTTGCATGAGTGATTTAGGCAAGTGAATATTTTTGGTGTGATTGAGTAGAGTTGATTTTGATAAAAACATTAGAGGTTTAGTTTTCTTTTCTTGATTTAGAGAGTTAAAGTTCTTATTGGTGAAAAGTTTGTGTTTGAAGAATTATTTTTAGAATTACTTTCTAGGTCTTGTAATTGAATTGTTGAAAGTTGCATTGAATTGGTGTATTTTTTAAGGAAAATGAAATGGTATCTTCCCTACTCTAGATAGTTCTCATTGAAGAAAAAGAAGTGCATCCCATAGAGATTAAAATTTTCACTTTGGAGAAAATACCTCACAAACATTCACTAATCATTCAGATAAAATAAACGGTCGCTTTAGGCTACAATTTATAAAAATTAGAGTGATAGGATAGAGACTTGTTTCAGCGTCTTAAAACATAATCTGGGGTCTATGAGGTTCTTCCACGTACCATTGGTATATATAACGGCCTTTCACGTACCCTTCAGGTATATCAAAAGGTACTTCACATACTCGATTGTATATCGGAGGGCCCCTTTCGAACAATTGTGCATTAGAAAGCACTACTACAGATTTGAGTTCCCACATACCTTGCGTATATTCAGAGACCCTACTAGGATTCCTAAACCATCTAAGAAAATACCTTTGGCCATCTTGTTAGAACACTAAACCAAGAACAACACTCAGGGAGCTACTACCCACGTTCCATCTAGGTAATCGGGTGTTCAAGCAAGGGATGGTCCCAATCCTCCTTGTTGCGCTTCACTGTTGGACCCTGCGGTATATCGCGAGTTGCAACAACTTAACAATCCTAGTGAGAGACTGGCTATCTTCAACTCATCCTGTCATTTAATTTTTCTTGTAGCCTTAGCTTGCGTAGTTTTTTTTATGTGTGTCTTTATTTTTTATTGACCTAGGGTAGAATAATTCAGTCACCAACCTAGCTGAGCAGTTTGTGAGGAAGCGTTCTCGTAGATTGTAGGATTTACCACCTGAATCTTCTCTTGCAGTGGAATGACAAGAAGGTGAAACCATGGAACAAATAGCTTCTGCTGATGCTCATATAGAAAATACTGTAGCTACTGAAACTAGAGAAGATTTCTATGCTTATAATAATACTTTGGTCCAACTGCCTCCTATGGCTGACCCCCCCTTCCATTTTTCGATGGAGGGTCAAGCCAGCTCATCCAACTTGACAGTCAATCATCCACCTGATGAAGCCATAGAATCATAATATGGTCCAAATGCTCCTTTTTGGAGAACCTCCCTAGGACATTCCATTGCTGATTATGGAACTATTACAACCGAACGGAAACCATCTATATTGTGTCCTTAAGGGAAATATTAGAGAATTCTACACCAAATGAACAATTTCTCCAGGAATCTGTTGAGTTTTTGCGTCAATGCACATAATAATTTAAAAAGTATGAGAAATTGAGGAGGAGAAGCATTTCCCCTCTTCCTAGTCCTTCAAGAACAACACCACCTGTGTATCATGCCATGTCACCACCTCAAGTAACTCTTCTTCCAAAATCACCGACCCGAAATTTGGTTACTTAGAACATGATCCAAAACCCACCTCCTAGTCAAAATCAAGTCCAAACGACCTCTTCTAGTCAAGATTCCCCATCTGTCTCAACTCCTCCAATACTTTCTATAACTGTGGGGCATTCCACGGTACAAGTTCCGTCATCTACCAGAGGACCCATTTATAGCATGGGGAAAAACATACCAATGGGACCACCAACAACGAACGTTCCTCTTGTTAGCACTCAGAATATACACAGGTTGTAAAGGTAAATCCCAAAGGTAACACCATAACCACTTTAGAAAGAAACTGGTTTTTCTTCCAGAGAGGGATCTCTCGATACAGATTTAACAAGACCAGATATAAACCAACACTCAATATTTGTATATATGGTTGAAACAACACATAACCATTGGGAAATAGAGTCACATACATACAAAGATATCACAAAGAAATATACATGAGATTTATCAAAGGAAAGATAACCATTTCATCACAGTCATTCATTTAATTCAGATGGAACAGAAGAGATAATGAACAGCCCATTAATACAGAGCATCAAAGATGAGTTATGCATTAACTTTAGTAGAAGAATGTATAAAATATCTGAAACGATGATCAGAGCATAAACATAATGAATTCTAATCATTCAATACTGTGTTTCAGAAATGAAGAAAACAGAATGGAGTGTTACAATGGAAAACACAATCACATAGGGAAAGAAATACGGACTGTAAAGTAAATGACACATGAATCTCTGATAATTCTTATGCATTCGCTTTGTTATTCAAAAGTATATGTCTTCAAAATCATTCAACAACACGATGGGTTCCAACCCCCTTCAAATAAAATAGATGCAAATATATACATAAAATGATTCATCTTCCAAGAAGATTCATAACTGAAAGACCGGCTTAATTAAAGTCTTGTAACTAAATTCCTAACTTCTACGAATAAACTACATCTTCAATCCTAATACATCATTAAGTTAAAATCAACTTGATAACATGTCTTCGTCCAAGCAGCTCCTTAGCACGCAACACCTGTCTTCATGAGTGAAGGATGTACTTCGTTTTCCCGAATCTCTCTATGGCTTGCCATTGTTCCGTGCTGGGAGTATCATATTCCATCATTTCCCGAATAGATACTTCTAAATCCATGTAAGCTTCATAAGATATTTTAGGCAGACCTCTCCTGATGATTAGGAACTTTTGTAATATCTTGAAATCCTCTGTCAGCTTATCCAAAATGGCTTTCCCTATCAGCCCCTTTTCCAAATTGTCAAATTTGGAATGATCCATTCGGCTTTGTACCAACAGGTTATGATAGTGCTCTTGAGAAAACATTCGTCCCTCCTCGTCCCAAAAGGAAGGTAGACCGTCCTCAAATAATTCTTTAAAAACCTGTTTGAAGTCATTAACCTGTGAGACCATTTCATCAGCTTTGTCCGGGATTGTCTTCATTAAATTATGCTTGTGGATAAACTTTTTGGCCCATAGTACCATTGCTATTCTATCCTTTAATCCTATATCATGCAACTTTTGATATGTTAATGAATTTAAGAAATTTAATGCGTTCTACGCTGTGGCAAGGGGTTTCCTCTCCATGGTTTCATTTACTAACTTCAGTCTCTGTTTGGCCAAATTGACCAATATGTTTTGATCATCAATAAAGTTTAGATGATGTCTGAATTTAGTAATTTCTATAGATAAGGTATCCCAAATTATATGCTTCGCTCCCTGGAGAGGACCCTTTCCGATGTTTCTTTCCTTTAATTCATTAAATTTATTTTGTAACTGGTTTCTGTCTTGCAATATTTTATTTTTATTCTCACTTACTTTGGCCAACTTGGACTTGATATTTTCATTTTCTGTCTTTAATTATTTTATTTCTTCATCCTTTAGGATGACCTGGGACATAGGTACTAACAAATCATCTGCAAAAAAATCATTTAATGGTTTCTCAATATTTACAATAGACAGGTCTTCATCAGTGGGAGTCTGACTCATTAATTCATCCATGATATCCTTTTCATCATTCTGGTCCTTTTTCAGCAGGGATATTTGCGATATCAGCTCACTCCGTTCAGTTTCCCATTTGTCTTTTTCCTCTTGTAATTTGACAGCTCTTCCTTTATGTTCCATCATCTCCTGGTGGATCTTGTCTTTCTCTTCTTGCAATGCCAATAATTCGGATGATTGAACATGCTCTGTGCTAGGGATCTTCAACTTTTTCTTCAACACTTGGAGGGCATTGTCATTTTCTTCCAGCATTCTTCTGATTGCTTGGGTGTTATCTTTTTCATTTCCTGAACTGATAATATCTGTTTGTAACTTTTTAATTTGAATGGAATTGGCCTTATTTTCAACTTTTTCATGTTTTAATTGAACCTCTAACTTATCTACCAAAATTTGTAGCTTATTGATTCTCATCATAGCTTGCAATAGATCTGAATAAATAATGTCACTTGTTTGTTTGTGTAGCTGTATCTTGTCGGGTACACTAATCTTGTCCAATATTACTTCCATCTCTGACATCTTTTTATCATTTACCGTGGCCAATTTGAAGGTATTTCTTTCTACATCCCTGGTAGAAATCAAGGAGGTTTTTGGATTGTTCAAACTCCTTATCCGCAGGAGTAAATTCCTTGTCTCTTCCAGAGACTGCTTACGTTTTCCCACATAACTGGCCATGAGTTCCTCTTTGGAATTGAATTTTGGGCTTGATTCTGAACTACCTACACTTTTAAAATAAAACTGATTTACCTGTACAGATTTTGTTGGAACTAAATCAACTCTCTTTAAGTCTTCTAAAATTTCTTCACTTAAAACTCCTCCATCTTGAAACAATTTTGCCTTTTTGTGTGACCCATCCTCATCCACTTCCATGATTTCAATTTCAGACACACTCCTTTTAATCAAAATATTAAGACCCTCCGTCACTTGAGATACTTCCACGGGTATAACACTTGCAGTTTCATCAGATCTTGGAATTTCCGTGAAATGAGACAAATTGGTTGTCTCGCTCAGGCCTTCAATAAACTGGTGGTCAAATGGTTTGTTTTTGTTGTCCTACTTCCTCAGGGAAATTATATGGTGAGGATCATAATTTAACTTTGGCTCTTTTTGAAATTCCATGCTCCCCAACAACTTTTCAATAAACATCGGGGCACCTTTATTCTTGAAAATAAAAGAGCCAACCTTGAGAGGGAATTTGATATTTGAATATTTCTTAAAGGCTCAAAAATGTTCTTCCTCTGAGTGCAACCTTTGTCTCATGAATTCTAATGCAAAAATTCTCGGAGTAAGGAAAGCGGGTAACCTATAAGGTTCCCCAGTAAATCCATATATCCTCAAAACGCTGGAATCTTTATACAGGAACTAGTCTCCAACTCGATCCTCAGGCGAGGACTGCATCAGGAATTTCATCTCTTCTAACACACGGGGCAACATTTCATCGAACAACATTTTATATAGTTCTGACATGATTGAATTTGTGAATTCAAACATGTTGATTTTCTTGGGAAAATCCGGAGAGAATATGGTACTCAAAAACTATAATTCAGTGGCATTTGAACATAGAAACATGTTTAACAAGTAAGTTTGAAATTTAAAGAACCTGACCTTTGGGAATTCACTTAATTGAAGATGTATCGCTTCTGCCAAGTACTCATCTAGACTGAATACAGGAACCGACCGAGACTCAGAACTTAATGAACTCATTTTTAACAGAAAACCCAGGATGACTTCATTTACGTGACAACCATCTTCAAGACCCAAGATTTGACAAACTAAGGATACCACCAATTGAACTTCATCTTTGAAAATATGAACATAGTAAGGCAGGGAAAGACCATCTAAGGATTGACCCTCTTTCAAAATGTTGGATAGGAATTTGCAGCGGACTTCAGTTCCACTACTTTTGTACAATTCAGCAAGAATGGACTCATTTACAGGTTCATGACTATCAGGGTAACTATCGAGAAAGTTTAGGTTTTCACAGATGACTTTGGCATTAATTTTACAGAGTATTCGAGACATAGACTGACTCACAATGACTCTTTGAGAAGGGGAATAATTAACCGCGCACCATTCTGCGAACTCAAGAAAATGTAGAGTTTGTTCGATAGTAAAATAATATAAAAAGGATTTACAGACATTTAAGACATCATTGCCCTGTGAATTATATTGCCACAAACTCTTTTTACTGACTGATACACTTCCTATGGACAGGAAAGGGTCACACACTCCTCAGTCCCTATCAACCAGATAGTCTTCCTTGTCATCTAAAATATGACCAGACCCTTGCAATTCCTTTTCTTGGTCCATAATTCAGTCGATAATGGTAACCAGATAGATGAATTATGGGCGTTTGAGCCTTACCTGTTACCGTGGCTGCATGCATTCGAAATTGACAGTTAAATATTGACGAGCATGAAGGTCCCTTTCAATCGTCCGGTGCCAAATAAAATAATCATAGAACAAGTCAACTTTGCTTTTATAGGACCCCATTCTGGAGGATCCCTTAGGCAGTTTCCACCAAACCGCTTTTGCCTCCAGAATGCACCATGATCGACCACATGTACAATGGTTTCTATTCCGCTACCACCCTTTACATCCAACTACCACGCAACTTTTCGTTCCGGATCAATGAGCAACCGTCGATCTATTTTGCCTTTATTTTTCAGCCATCGGATCAAGCGACACGTACCCAATTCCACCGAGCGTCCTAGTCTTATCAAATGTGCAAGTTCCCACTTCGGATTCATCCACGATCATCAATGTAATTCACCTTTATTTCCCCGCTGTCAGATCAAGCGACACGTACCCAATTCCACCGGGTTTCTTTGTTTTATCGAACGTGCAGGTTCACAAGGCGAGGTTTACAAAGACCATAGATCTCATCAAGCTGGATCGACGACCGTTGATCTCTATATTACATCAAACACCCAGATATACTTATCCTTCTCACATTTTTAGAGAGCGGACACAATATAAACCGTCGATCTCCATCTTTTTGCTTCGCACCGTTAGACTCTTTGATGACTCATCATTTTTCGCCTCTTGCCAAACTTCCATACCATGAAATTTTAACCAAAGTATTACAAAGGACCATTACTTCTTCTTCACTATGATCTTTTTGAGCCTCTGCTAAGTATGGTTGTTAACAAATAGCTCCATCTGGGGATGATATCCTCCTCGTGAGGTATCAAAGAACTCGTAGACCAGGTGCCTGTTTTTTATTTTTTGCAATAACTTCCAGAAAACTCATCTTTTGTTTTTCGTAGATATATTTATTTTTTGTTTTTAGAAAGGGAAAGCATGCCTCCTGAATCTTAGGGCCTTCACCGCGGGCTTCAAATACATTCGGCCTACCCTTCATATTGAATTTGTAAGGAAAAATAAATATTTACAGGCTATAATACAAAATTTACCCTCCTCCTTAGGATAGGTAATGTTTTAGATACCTTCCATTGACAGGGTTGCTATCCAGAGGAACCCCGTTCGGATTTTCTATCAAAAATGTGTTTTGTCCTCTGTAACCAGCAACAACGTAAGGACCTACCCACATATGATCAAATTTCCCATGTTTGTCTTCTTTGGGAGCATCCCACTTCAGGACTAAATCACCAATCTGAAATTGTTCTTCTTTGATCCTTCTGGTGATTTGGTTCTTCCTGCTGATCTTGAAAATATCTCATAACTAGAACACCTAGCGACGCTGGAAAAACCACTTCGGTTCCATACACCAGTTGGAACGGAGACATGCCAATCGCCCTTTTGGTACTAATCCTATCATCCCATAGAGCATACTTGAGCTTGGTGTGCCAGGACCTTTTATTATCCTCTAACAGCTTCATGATGATCCTTACTAAGATTTTATTTGAAGATTCAGCCAACCCATTTCCCTGTGGATAATAGGCAGTTGAATGATTGAGGCTTATATGATACTTGTGATAGAAATCAATCATTTTCCTGGATTTGAACGCAGCTGCATTGTCTGTTACTATTCTTCTGGGGCATCCAAATCGAACCAATATATTTTCCTCAATAAATTCCATGATTACAGTTTCAGTGGCTCTTCTGGTGGGGATAGCTTCAATCCATTTTGTAAAATAATCTGTAGTTGTAAGAATCCATTTTTGTTGTCCTAGTGAATTGGGGTTTATTTCTCCAATAAAATCTAAACCCCATTGCTGGAAAGGAGCTTCTATTGTTATTGGATTGAAAGGGAGAGGAAGCACTTTCCTCTTTCCGTCAAAAATTTAACATTGATGACACTTACTTGTTTCTTTATACACATCTGAAAATAATGTAGGCCAATAATAGCCTGCTCTTAGAATTTTGTTTGCAGTCACTTTCCAAGAATGATGTCCTCCACAATCCCCCTTATGAAACTCTTTGACTGTATGTTGAGCTTCATTTTCTAAAAGAAAATTTAGTAACACACCCCTAGGGTCCTTCCAATAAAGCTACTAATTTAAAATACAAAACTTAGTAGCTTTCAATTTTATGGACTGGGCCCTTGACTTACTCAATCCTTCTGGCGCTTGTAAATGTTTAAGGACATATACAATATCAGAATACCATAGAGACGCCACAAAATTAGCCATTACTTCCACTTCTGTATCTAACTGATTAGCTTGGTGAGATAGGAAATTAATTTGCAAGGCCTCACAATTTGAATTAGCCATCATTTTAGCTAATCCTTGTCCTTTAACCAACTTGGTGGGTTTTATTTCTATATCATACTCCAGCAATGTAGCAATCCATTTCGCTCTTCTACCTTCTGGATCTGGTTGTGTCAGAATCCCTTTTATTGCAGCAGTTGGAACATGTGCAGTTATATGTGAATGCAGAATATACACTCTGAAATCCTTCAATGCTTTGACTAAGGCATAATCTTGTTTCTCCATAATGTCATATTTCAATTCTCGATCCCTCAACATTTTGCTAAAAAATGCTATGGGTTGTTCCAAATTCTCATCATTTTTCTGTAATAAAACCACTGCTATAGTATATTCTGAAGCGTATGAAAACACTAAGAAATATTTGGTAAAATCTGGACTCACCAACATAGGGGCCCCTGATATTGCTTTCTTGATTTCCCAAAAATACTTTCTAGCTTCCGCGTTCCATTTTATCTCATGACCCTTTTTCAACATATTTGTGATATTCATTAAGATCTCAACAAAACTTGGCACAAACCTTCTCAAAAAATTTACCTGCCCCAAGAATGATTGTATCTCCTTTTTACTCCTGGGTTCACCTAATTTTAGAATGGCACTCACCCTTTCAGGATCAATTTTGATTCCTTCTTTTGATATTATATGGCCCAACAACTTTCCTTCTTCCAAAGAAAAATTGGACTTCTATGGATTCAACGATATACCAAACCTCCTACACTTCACAAAAAAATTCTCTAGATGATGCAGATGTTCTCTAACAGATTTTGAATAGACTGTGATATCATCCATGTAGATCACTACAAAATTCCCGATTTCCCCTGCAGAATAAATGTCCATAGCTCGCTGGAAAGTAGCTCCTGCATTCATTAAGACAAAAGGCATCTTTTCATACATAAAAGTGCCCCAAGGTGTAGTAAAGGCAGTTTTTTCTTGATCTTCAGGTAATACTTTGATCTGGTTATAGCCAAAAAAACCGTCCAACATTGAAATTCTTTCAGCTCCAACTAATTTCTGTAATATATGGTCCATCTTTGGTAGAGGGTAATTATCCTTCATAGAGACTTCATTCAAGTTCCGGAAATCTATACACAGCCTGATTTATCCGTTCTTTTTTCTAACAGGAACCAGGTTTGCAACCCACTTTGAAAACCTTAGAGTGACAATGATCTTGGCATCAAATAAATTTTTAATTTCCCTCTCAATAATAGGAAGCAACTTAGGTTTTATCCTTTTGAGCTTCTACTTGAAAGGTTTCTCTCTAGGCTTTATAGGAATAGTATGTTGTATGATAGATGTATCATACTCCTTAAGGTCTTCATAACTCCAAGCAAATACATCAGTGTATTTTTTCATTAATTTCACATATTCTTCCTTCTCTTTTTCAGGGATTTTCTTAGATAATTTTATAATCTTAGGATTCTCTTCAGTGCCAATATTCCTATCTTCAACAACATTCTCAACAGGCTTTACTTTTGGATTTTTAGCAACATCATTCTGATCAAAAAGTTTTTCCAAAGGAATCAAACCTCTTGGTATGAAATTATTTTTTAATTGAATAATATCCTTACCTCCTAAGGTTCCCTTTAACTTTTCAGCGCCTTCCTTTTCTTCATCAGGTCCCTCGTCATCATCTTGAATACTATCATCATTGTCATTTTCAGTGTCAATAGGAGTATTTACAAATTCCCCTGAGAGTTCTAAAAACCTTCTGATCTGCATGTCATCTTCAAATACCTACCAATATTTAGAGTTATCTGGAATAGACGGTCTATTCACAATTTCCACCTGGTATTCCTTCTGACCAGCAACAGGGGTTTAAAATTTTCCAGCGGCTATAGCCAAAGAATCAGCTACCAAATTTTCATGTCTGGGAACTACCTGAATTGTATGCTCTGTAAAGAAGTTACCAAACATATCCCATACTTCATTTCTATAAGCCCTCATCCAAGGATGCCTAGTTTGATAGCTCTCATTTACTTGATTTATCACCAATTCTGAATCTCCTAAAACCCTTATTCTTTGAGCTCCCAACTCTTTCAAAGCATGCAATCCCAGTAATAAAGCTTCATATTCTGCCACATTATTTGTGCATTCAAATGTTAATTTATATGATAAATCTTTGAAATCCCGAATAGGAGAAATTATATACACACCGGCCCCGACACCTATGTTTGCAACAGATCCATCAAAGTACATAATCCACTGGCCCTCCCTTTTTTGTTTCACTTCCAAAGCATCCTGTTCCATCGCTTCCTTTTCCTTATTTTCTTCAGAATTCTTTTGCAATGCCTCTTCTAAATCATGTGGGACAGCATCATTAAAGAAAATAGAAGACCCCAAATCAGTATCAACAGCATATATATGATGAATTGCAGGTTTATCTTGACTGCTCACTACATAAGGAGTTCTTTTTTCGCTATATAATCTTATGCTCCCATCTCAAACAGGAATTGTAGCATATGACATATCCATCTGCAAACTACCTTTCAACTTGGAAGTCCAGGATCTTTACAATAGTACCCCGAACTTAGGTGGAATATCTACCACTACCACATCCATGACTATAGTTTTAGATGGCAATTTATTTAGGGTTACCACCATATCTTTAATCAAACCAAGGCATTTTATTCTTTTAAAATCAAACGAATACAAATCTTTATAAGTTCTTGTCACTTCCAATCCCAAACTCTCTACCACTCCTTTCGGCATTAGGTTATGTGATGCTTCTGAGTCTAGCATAGCATTGTGGACCACCTTATCATGCACATTTAAACTCAAATAGAAAGGAGGGACTTCTTCACTTTCTAAATTTTCAACCTTTGACCCAAACGAAATAGCAGGATTATCATCGTTCAACTCTAAAATGTCAAATTGCCATTCCCCTTGACTTTTGACCATTTTTGTGATAGTATTTCTGTATTCGGTGTTTCTCAATAACTCATTAAATGGAACAGATATTTTTAGCTTTGAAAGTTCATTTTGAAAATTAAATCCAGAACCAATTCTTTCCACATCAACTGGAGCTACCTGCTTCATTATTTTATCCCTTTGTACATCATTTTCAACCTTTTTATTTACAAAAGACTCTTTTTGTAGTTCTTTTCCCCTTTCTACATTCAAAGAACTAGTGGAAGGTGGATTTGGGTTTGCCTTCCCTTTATTTATGAGAACTTCCCTGTTTCTCAATCTGATTTTCCTCTGCACATCATCCATAGCGTGTAAATAACCCATTTGATACTGCTTTGTCTCTTTTCCAAATTCTTCATCCCCTCCTTCGTGTTCGAACATGTTATGTTCTTCTTCAGTAAGATATATCTCTGAATCCTACTCTCCAAAAAGATGAATCTTATTTTCAGCAGGATCTTCTTCATCAGCGACATAATTTTCAGGAAATGGTGGACGGATGTGTTTTTCCTCCTGATTTCTTGGATTTCTTAGGTCTCTTTGTCAGTTTTGGGGAGGAATAGGAGGATTCGGTCTCCTGAAATTAGGATTCCTAATTTGAGGATCATCTTGTTCTCTATTGAACCCCCTATTGTCCATAGTTAATCTGTCCATGAACTTTTCCATGGTTTTCAACATCATTTCAAATTTGATATCATTAGTAGAAGAAGAAGCAGAAGGAAAATTTTCTTCCTTTTTCCTCCTATCAATATCTCTATGTTTCATCTTTCCACTTGCCATCATATTTGATTCTACTTCTAGAGCATATGTAAACATGGTAGCAAGAGTTGCTGATTTTCTCTCCCTTAATGAAAATGCAAAATCATTATCAAAAGCTCCAGCATAGTGTAATTTGGCTGCGGCCGCATAAGGTTTTATATCCTCTGGAATGGAATTATAAGCCCTCATGAATCTGCTAGAAAATTCATGGACAGATTCAAAACCTCCTTTTTTGAGACTATTATACTGAGATAAGAGCTGCAAAGGGTTCTGTTTATCATCCCACCTATCTAGAAACGCATTTTGGAAAGCCTGAAAATTCATTATAGACCCATTTGGCAAGTCTTTAAAACACTTATTGGCCTCTGCTGACAAACTTTGGGCAAATAACCACATTTTAACATCTGGATAATCAACTTCTTCTAGGTCAATGAAATCTTCAAACTTGGAAACATGCTGTTTTGCGGTTATGTCCCCTTCTCCATCAAATAAAGAAATTCTTTGGGAATAATTCTGAGGAAGATCATGTAATAAAGCAGGAAAAAGCAAGGGAGCAAATCTGGCTGCCATTGGTCTAGGTGGATTCACAGGAACTGAAGAGCTTTGAGTATTTTGAGAGGCAAATGTTTCAACTTTCGTGGTTTGTTGTAAATCTCTCCAAAGGGAATCCAACAAATAAGATTCTAACCTGCGAGGATTAAACTCAGTATTCTTAAGGTCAGACTCAGATTTAGTTCTCAACAAACTCTTCCCAACATTAACTTCCCATTCTGGATCAATATGAGAATATTGAGATGATGTTGCACCAAACAAAGGAAAACCTACCTTTTTTTTATTTTTTCTTTTAAACAACTTTTCTGGGTCTTCAAAAATTTTCAAAACTTTGGTATCAGAGTTACCTCGTGTGTGTCTTCTCGAATCCAGAATGACTCCTTAAGTTCTGAAAGAAGTTTTACAATGGAGTCGCCAGGGAAAATATACAACCTTTTCTACTGATAAAATTCCTATTTGCCCACAGAAATCTTTCTTCAACTATGTTGTTCTCCCAGGGCAGATATGCACTTTCTTCCCCGGCAATGGCGCCAATTTGTTAGCACTCAAAATATACCCAGGTTGTAAAGGTAAATCCCAAAGGTAACAGCATAACCACTTTAGAAAGAAACTGGTTTTTCTTCCAGAGAGGGATCTCTCGATACAGATTTAACAAGACCAGATATAAACCAACACTCAATATTTGTATAGATGGTTAAAACAACACATAACCATTGGGAAATGGAGTCACATACATACAAAGATATCACAAAGAAATATACATGAGATTTATCAAAGGCAAGATAACCATTTCATCACAGTCGTTCATTTAATTCAGATGGAACAGAAGAGATAATGAACAACCCATTAATACAGAGAATAAAAAATGACTTCTGTATTAACTTTAGTAGAAGAATGTATAAAATATCTGAAACGATGATTAGAGCATAAACATAATGAATTCTAATCATTCAACACTGTGTTTCAGAAATGAAGAAAACAAAATGGAGTGTTACACTGGAAAACACAATCACATAGGGAAAGAAATACGGACTGTAAATTAAATGACACATTAATCTCTGATAATTCTTATGCATTTGCTCTGTTATTCAAAAATATATGTCTTCAAAATAATTCAACAACACGATGGGTTCCAACCCCCATCAAATAAAATAGATGCAAATATACATAAAATGATTCATCTTCCAAGAAGATTCATAACTGAATGACCGGCTTAATTAAAGTCTTGTAACTATATTACGAACTTCTAGGAATAAACTATAGCTTCAATCCTTACAGATCATTAAGTTAAAATGAACTTGATAACATGTCTTCGTCCAATCAGCTCCTTAGCACACAACACCTGTCTTCATGAGTGAAGGATGTACTTTGTTTTCCCGAATCTCTCTATGGCTTTCCATTGTTCTGCGCTGGGAGTATCATATTCCATCATTTCCCAAATAGATACTTCTAACTCCATGTAAGCTTCATAAAATATTTTAGGCAGACCTCTCCTGATGATTAGGAAATTTTGTAATATCTCGAAATCCTCTGTCAGTTTATCCACAATGGCTTTCCCTGTCAGCCCCTTTTCCAGATCGTCAAATTTGGAATGATCCATTCGGCTTTGTACCAATAGGTTATGATAGTGATCTTGAGAAAACATTCATCCCTCCTCGTCCCAAAAGGAAGGTAGACCGTCCTCAAATGATTCTTTGAAAACCTATTTGAAGTCATTAACCTGTGAGTCCATTTCATCAGCTTTGTCCTGGACTGTCTTCATTAAATGATGCTTGTGGATAAAATTTTTGGCCCATAGTACCATTGCTATTATGTCCTTTACTCCTATATCATGCAACTTTTGATATGTTAATGAATTTAATAAATTTAACACATTCTACGCTGTGGCAAGGGGTTTCCTCTCCATGGTTTCATTTACTAACTTCAGTCTCTGTTTGTCCAAATTAACCAATATGTTTTGATCATCAATAAAGTTCAGATGATGACTGAATTTAGTAATTTCTATAGATAAGGTATCCCAAATTATATGCTTCGCTCCCCGGAGAGGACCCTTTTCGATGCTTCTTTCCTCTAATTCATTAAATTTCTTTTGTAACTAGTTTCTGTCTTGCAATATTTTATTTTTATTCTCGCTTACTTTGGCTAACTCGAACTTGATATTTTCATTTTCCGCCTTTAATTATTTTATTTCTTCATCCTTTAGGCTGACCTGGGACATAGGTACTAACAAATCATCTGCAGAAAAATCATTTAATGGTTTCTCAATATTTACAATAGACAGGTCTTCATCAATGGGAGTCTGACTCATTAATTCCTCCATGATCTCCTTTTCATCATTTTGGTCCTTTTTCAACAGGGAGATTTGTGATATCAGCTCACTCCGTTCAATTTCCCATTTGTCTTTTTCCTCTTGTAATTTGACAGCTCTTCCTTTATGTTCCATCATCTCCTGGTGGATCTTGTCTTTCTCTTCTTGCAATGCCAATAAGTCGGATGATTGAACATGCTCTATGCTAGGGATCTTCAACTTTTTCTTCAACACTTGGAGGGCATTGTCCTTTTCTTCCAGCATTCTTCTGATTGCTTGGGTGTTATCTTTTTCATTTTCTGAACGGATAATATCTGCTTGTAACTTTTTAATTTGAATGGAATTGGCCTTATTTTCAACTTTTTCATGTTTTAATTGAACCTCTAACTTATCTACCAAAATTTGTAGCTTATTTATTCTCTTCATAGCTTGCAATAGATCTGAATAAATAATGTCACTTGTTTGCTTGTGTAGCTGTATCTTGTCGGGTACACTAATCTTGTCCAATCTTACTTCCATCTCTGACATCTTTTTATCATTTACCATGGCCAATTTGAAGGTATTTCTTTCTACATCCCTGGCAGAAATCAAGGAGGTTTTTGGATTGTTCAAACTCGTTGTCCGCGGGAGTAAATTCCTTGTCTCTTCCAGAGACTGCTTACGTTTTTCCATATAACTGGCCATGAGTTCCTCTTTGGACTTGAATTTTGGGCTTGATTCTGAACTACCTCACTTTTAAAAGAAAACCGATTTACCTGTACAAATTTTGTTGGAACTAAAGCAACTCTCTTTAAGTCTTCTGAAATCTCTTCACTTAAAACTCCTCCAACTTGAAACAATTTTTCCTTTTTGTGTGACCCATCCTCATCCACTTCCATGCTTTCAATTTCAGACACACTCCTTTTAATCAAAATATTAGGACCCTCCACCACTTGACATACTACCAAGGGTATAACACTTGCACTTTCATTAGATCTTGGAATTTCCATGAAATGAGACAAATTGGCTATCTCGCTCAGGTCTTCAATAAACTGGTGGTCAAATGGTTTGTTTTTGTTGGCCTGCTTCCTCAGGGAAATTATATGGTGAGGATCATAATTTGCCTTTGGCTCTTTTTGAAATTCCATGCTCCCCAACAACTTTTCAATAAACATCAGGGCACCTTTATTCTTGAAAATAAAAGAGCCAACCTTGAGAGGGAATTTGATATTTGAAGATTTCTTAAAGGCTGCAAAATGTTCTTCCTCTGAGTGCAACATTTGCCTCATGAATTCTAATGCAAAAATTCTCGGAGTAAGGAAAATGGGTAACCTATAAGGTTCCCTAGTAAATCCATATATCCTCAAAACAGTGGAATCTTTATACAGGAACCAGTCTCCAACTCGATCCTCAGGTGAGGACTGCATCAGGCATTTCATCTCTTCTAACACACAGGGAAACATTTCATCGAACAACATTTTATATAGTTCTGACATGATTGAATTTGTGAATTCAAACATGTTGATTTGCTTGGGAAAATCCGGAGAGAAGATGGTACTCAAAAACTGTAATTCAATGACGTTTGAACATAGTAACATGTTTAACAAGTAAGTTTGAAATTTAAAGAACCTGACCTTTGGGAATTCACTTAATTGAAGATGTATCGCTTCTGCCAAGTACTCATCTAGAATGAATACAGGAACCAATTGAGAATCAGAACTTAATGAACTCAATTTTAACAGAAAACCCAGGATGACTTCATTTACGTGACAATCATCGCCAAGACCCAAGATTTGAAAAAATTAGGATACCACCAATTGAACTTCATCTTTGAAAATATGAACATAGTAAGGCAGGAAAAGACCATCTAAGGATTGACCCTCTTTCAAAATGCTGGACAGGAATTTGCAGTGGAATTCAGTTCCACTACTTTTTTACAATTCAGCAAGAATGGACTCATTTACATGTTCACGACTGTCAGGGTAACTGTCGGGCAAGTTTAGGTTTTCACGGATGACTTTGGCATTAATTTTACAGAGTATTCGAGACGTAGACTGACTCACAATGACTCTCTGAGAAGGGGAATAATTAACCGCGCACCATTCTGCGAACTTAGGAAAATGCATAGTTTGTTCGACAGTAAAATAATATAAAAAGGATTTACAGACATTTAAGACATCATTGCCCTGTGAATTATATTTCCACAACCTCTCTTTACTGACTAATACACTTCCTATGGACAAGAAAGGGTCACACACACCTCGGTCCCTATCAACCAGATAGTCTTCCCTGTCATCTAAAATACGACCAGACCCTTGCAATTCCTTTTCTTGGTCCATAATTCAGTCGATAATGGTAACCAGATAGATGAATTATGGGCGTTTGAGCCTTACCTGTTACCATGGATGCGTGCATTCGAAATTGACAGTTAAAGGTTAACAAGCACACAGGTCCCTTTCAATCATCTGGCGTCAAATAAAATAATCATCGAACAAGTCAACTTTGCTTTTATAGGACCCCACTCCGGAGGCTCCCTTAGGCGATTTCCACCAAACCACTTTTGCCTCCGTAATGCACCATGATCGACCACGTGTACAGTCGTTTCTATTCCGTTACTGCCCTTTACATCCAACTACCGCGCAAATTTTCATTTCGGATCCATCAACAACCGTCAATCTATTTTGCCTTTATTTTTTAGCCATCGGTTCAAGCGACACGTACCCAATTCCGCCGAGCATCCTCGTCTTATCAAACGTGCAAGTTCCCGCTCCGGATTCATCCACGATCGTCGACGTAATTCGCCTCTATTTCCCCACCGTCAGATCAAGCGACACGTACCCAAATCCACCGGGTTCCTTTGTTTTATCGAACGTGCAGGTTCACAAGGCGGGATTTACAAAGACTGTAGATCTCATCAAGCTGGATCGACGACCGTTGATCTCTATATTACATCAAACACCCAGATATACTTATCCTTCTCGCATTTTTAGAGAGCGGACACAATATAAACTGCCGATCTCCATCTTTTCGCTTCGCACCGTTAGATTCTTTGATGACTCATCGTTTTTCGCCTCTTGCCAAACTTCCATACCATGAAATTTTAACCAAAGTATTACAAAGGACCATTACTTCTTCTTCACTATGATCTTTTCGAGCCTCTGCTAAGTATCGTTGTTAACACCTCTTCCTAATACTACTACGGTTGTACCTTCCACCAGTTAGGGAGGATACTCATGGGTCCAACCTATCGTTACTCCACTTTCTTGGGGATATACTTATCCCAGAACTCAGCCACCCATGGTTCATCAAGCCTATCAAACTGCATCATCAATGACAGTTTATCCCAGAATGCCCTACTCTAGAAATGTGTTTGTCCCTTGGGGACAACCAAATTGGTCTAATGTCCCATCTTATGGAGGAGCTTTTGTAAACACTGCTGGGGGGTATGGTGGTCCACCTAGAGGCCTACCACCTGGATGTCCCCCAAGAGGACAGGGAGGACCTGGAGGATTCAAAGGACCAGGTTGACAATTTGGAGGCCCACCATATGGACTATAGTAGGGATTTTTCCCTTGCTATAGGAAGGAATGGTTCCCTTTCGTCTATAGGATGGAAGGGTAGGGTTCCTGTGAGAATGGAATGAACAAAAACAAAATGAAAAAAAACCCTACAAACACAGTTAGGGCCTAATAGTAAAACCCTACATGAAACTATAAGCAAACAAAGAAATATCTATCAGGAGTGCATGGAAACCTGCAAAAAAAATGTTAAACAATAAACCTACAAGCAAAAATGTTAGAAGCTACAACATGAAAGAACAAAAATAGACATATACCTTCTCTAGTTGAAATGGGCCACCATGCCGTAGCTTGGGGGAGCACCTCTCAATGGATGGGGAGCTTTGGATCAATGGAGAAATGGAGGATAGGGAGGGTGAATGACTTGAGAGGAAAAGGGTCTCAAGGCACTCACATGGGCAACGTAACGATAGGGAGATGAGAAGTCATTTGAGAGTGACCCCCACCCCTCTATTTATACTTTTTCTCAATATTTTTAGGGTTTTAAGCCCCTGATTGGGGCTTTAGCCCCTTTCACCCAATATTTAGCTCCTTTGGGGGTTTTAAGCTCCTTTGAGGGGTTTTAGCCCATTTTTGGAGGTTTTAGCCCCTATGAGAGCTATTTTGGCTCTTTTTAGGGGTTTTTAAGCCCTTTTTCATATTTTTGAGCCTTCTTGAGGGTGTGGGGGTCAAATGAGGGTCGTGTATGGATGTCCTTGGGTGGTGTAGGTCATGTAGAGATCAGTGAGGGATTTTTTGGGTTAACATATTGCCCCCAGATGTGTGAGGGAAGGAGCTCATTGTATGGACATCATAGGATTTTCTGGGGAGAGGTGGTGCTTCCTGGGCTGGGGCATGGTGGATTTTGGTTTTTGTATTAATATGGTTCCCATCAATGGGTGAGATACAAATAATGTGTGACATGTATATGGACGAGGCGGCAATCCCCATGCTCGTAACGATGTCAAAAGAATAATGTGATCTAAGCTCTATAATACAAGAACCGATCATGTACAACTGTTGTTACAATAGTGGTTGCCTCAATGAGAGGATGAATACAGTGACTAATCTGAAGAACTGCTACATTGGACCCATGGAATTATCATGGAATGCTATATCTTCATGACTAATGGTCTGTTGGATCTAGAATAGTACATAGTTTACTGACGGAGATTCAGAGTCTCTATGGTACAAGTATGTTGCATCAATAATAAATCTATATAGAAGCACTGCTGGGGCTTCTGAACACTGTCTCCAATGCAACCCAAAAATCATAAGCGACATGAACCTATTGGGATCCCTCAAATAGATTCATCAATGTGTTAGAGTTAGGTGACATCCGGGGTCTTCGACCAAATACTGCATGGACCGATACCATGTATGAATCTCAATGGTGTGATGATGTAGCTTGAGTCAAGCACGTGAGAAGCAACCATCCCGAGAGGCACTAAGGACTCCTCTCAAGTGGTCCAAGGAACTCATTAATGAGGTTAATGAAACCAGCATACAAGGACCTCTGGAATACATGTATTGTCGTTGACAGAGGGAGACCTGCACCTGGTCAAGTTAATGGTGTTTCCTTAACCAGAAACGCAAGGGAGACAACCAAAATATGTGAGACAATCTGAGGACTAACCCATTCAACGGGGGGGGAGGGGAGGAGTTGAACAGAGGCAGAGGGAGTGTAGTGGACTCAAACTTCCTTTGTTCATAGTATGATGGTAGGGCGGACCAGGCAGCAAATGAAACTGATTCATGAGAAAGGGATCATAGCTGTAATACCAGGAATGTAACTGTAGATGGGAAATACATCGGGGAGGTAGACACTTTTGATATTGATGGGGTCCAAGGAAGACACATCACAGAGTACTTTGAACAAAGGCGAACCAAAGTGGGAATGTTACCAAACTATTATATGTGGGGTGGTGTCTAAAGACACCGTTGTGGTATGATCTCGTTGATTTTTGGCAAGCCAGAGAAAGTAAATGATCAATGGTGCTTTCAATTTTAGGGAGTCTGAAAGCATGAAGAAGACTCCAGTGGGGTCTCTCTTTCGTTGGTAGTCTCCTGTGCCTGAAAAAGGATAAAAATATACACAGGAGAGCTCACCCATCCTTTAGGGGATGAGAGACTTCTTTACCATTGGTAGTCCAATCAAGCTAGGAAAGGCTAAACCTATACTAACTAGATGGTCATTCAGATACTTTTACAAGCATGAATGAAACCAAGTTTTCTCAGCAATATTTTCTTGATGAGAAGGCTGGAAAAGGGCTTAACGAAAACCCATGGTGATATTTTTTGTAAAGTTTGGCCCCTTTGCCCGAGAAAGAATAAAAGGATGCAGAGGGGAATGGTCTTGGCTTGAATGTGCCAAGGTGGTCCTTTTCATTTGATGGTCTACATGGTTTGTAAAAGGAGATAAACAAGACAATGTAGACACCCTTTCCTATACTTTAACGAACGGGAAAGGAAGCAGCTACGCTCAGCAATATTTTCATTCTCTTATGAGTCAAAAAAGAGCTTAAAAGAAACTCCAGTATGGTCAACTGATCGAGGGGGAACTATAGGTGCCCCTATGTCGGGACAATGGAAAATGGTCCAAAGATCATCCGTGCAGTATGAATGGAGCAAGTGGTTCTTAAACATACCAATACATGCATGGGATAGATCGCAGCAAAGGCATGTGAATTGGTGCGACATTGGCACACAAACCAAGGTGGATCTCAGATACAATTCAGGAGTGCTGTGTGTGAGTTGTGGTGAACAGACTTGACTATATGTGATGTGAGTGCAAGTTCGGAGGCATTTATATGCCAAATGCATCCAAAAGAAATGATCTGTCCTTCGAACGATGGTCCGGAAACCTGCGTAAGGTGCGGTGGGTAGATTAGATAGCTATATGTTGAAATGAAATGATGCGCCTTACGAGCAGTGTCCCGGGAACCCACATGAGTGGCAATATGCAAATGTGATGCAAGTACATGTCTGAAGACACTTGTATCACTATGATGTGGCTTGTAAACCGAGGTAACTTCTGGGAAGTGGTCCTGAAAATTACTTATTAAACATGAGACGATGGTCTCATTAGAAGATAGAAGTTTGAGCTCGGAGGTGTGAGAGGTGTCTTGAACAGGTTCCAGGTGATTTTGTGCTAGCGGCTAATGGTGCTGCTCCTAAATGGGGGGTTTTTTTATTTGTGGTAAAAATGTTGTAAAACAAAATGAGACAAGACTATATTACAAGATGAACTGCACGTCACTTAAAGAAATGACACTAGAGGGAAAGTGGTTTGGAGTTCCAGGGGATCAGCGGTCATTCCTTTGTGTGACACGATGAACCCTAGGAGACGGCCCATTGGGACACAGAAAACACACTTTAAATGGTTCAAGAGGATCCTGTACTTATGACACCACAAGAAGGTTTTTTGCAAGTCATCTATGTGTTGTGCTTATTTCTGTGATAGCGCAATGAGGTTGTTAAGATAGACCAACATGATGTGGATGAGGTCACGGAAACAGTGTGTCATGGCACACTAGAAGGTGGCTCCAGCATTCTTCAAACCAAAGCGCATTACTCGCTAGGCGAATGTGCACCACGGGGTTGTTAATGCAGTATTGCAATGATCTTCTTTTCATATCTGGAAAATCCATCCATGAAGGAAAAGACCTCATGTACGGTACATGCATCAATAATCTGATCGATGAAGGGTGTTGGGAAGTTTTATTTGGGACACACCACATTTAGATCGTAGAACTCTGTGCAAATGTGGATAGTACCTTGTTTTTTATTCACGGGAACAAGATTTGAAACCCAAGTGGTGTATGCAATGGGGTAAATGAAACCAGTTGTGTGCAGCTTTTCAATTTCAACTTTAACTGCAGAAGCTTTCTAGGGATGGATGGGCCGTTGCTTTTGGGTGCACGGGGCCCACATTGGGCCATTTGTCGATCTGGTGTTTCATAATCGAACGATCCAACCTAGGAATTTAATTGTAGGACCAAGCAAAGATGTCGTGGAATTATTGGAAGAGGGCTTTGTAGGCAGCAACTTCTTCCAGGGAACAGGATGCCCCCAGCATGATTTCTTCAACAACCTCGGGATTGGTTGAGATGTTTATTTTGATGGTTGGCGAAATGTTGGCCATGTTCCCTTCTTCGAAGGCGTCTAGTTTCGGAATGGGATTTTTGAACCAGTCGAATTTCCCATGAATGAAATATTTGGTTTCCACGGAAACTGGTCATACTACGACACAAGCTCTTCAGGGAGGAAGAACGAGCGATGGTGCATGTCATCCCATGGGTATTTTAGGGAGGATAAGGCTTCAAGTATCTCCTCATCATTGTGGAACCAATGAAGAGACAGGTCTGATGGACCATCAGTGATGGTGGAGACAAGAGGGTATGTAGAACTGGACATCATGTAAATGGACATGATGTCTGAAGAAGCAGGTGGGGGGTGAACTTATTTGATTAGAGTGATCTCAGATTCAAGGGAATGTTGTTGAAGATTGGCTAGAGCCATTTGGAACTCGGACAAGTCTTGGAAATGGTGAGAATAGTGTCCATACAATCTGCAGGGGGCACAAGCATGGTTTGTTCTCAATGACTTGTTTCTCACTATTGGCCTTCTTTGGAGTTCAACCACGAGGAGGTTTTCCATTGTATCCATGGCATACAAATGCATGCGTATTATGGGGATCTCATGGCAGTTTTGAGTTGGATGGCCCTGTTCTTTGCAGACGACTGAAGGCAGGATCTGTAGAGGTTCAATGGTAAATTTCACATTTTCCCCCCTGGCCCTTTTTTGGGTGGGGCGGTGCGGGTGCGGTGGTTGGTTTTTACGAGCCGGGTGGAGGATGAGATTCGACCCCAATGGGTTGCATGGGGGTTAAGACTACCTAGGGCATTGGTGGTTGGGCCGATGGATCAAGGTACCACACAAGAATTCCTAATGTAAAATTGGGTAAGTTTAATGTAGCCATTGCTGGCTTACTCATGACACCAGGCGGGGGAAAGAGGAAGCGAATTGTGTGGACTTGGGAGGAGACTAGATAACTCCCTAATGGTTGTATGTGGGGATGAGGTTGTGGTGGTGGTTGCACATAATGTTGTGGCTGTGGATGATGCTGCACCTTCTGATGATACTGTAGCTTCTAATGATGCTGCAACTACTGATGATGCAGTGGCTATCGATGGTGTTGTGTCTACGGATGTTGTTATGGTTGTTGTTGGGGCTGCAGCTGCGGTTGATGTTTGGGTGCAGTCATGCTAGATGAGAGAATGCACAAATCCGCAGTCTCATTTGGTGTCGATAGTGGTGACACTAAGGGAAACAAAGCCATCATGGTGGTATTAGCAAACAACCCCGAGCCCACATTCAACAATGGGGAGGCTAGTATGTTGTCAACCATGGTGTTGACCATAGGGGTAACATTGGCATGTGTGGTTAGCCCTTGCAGATCAATGGTGTTAATTGTAGGGATAACATTGGCAGGTGTCATTAGCCCATGTGGATTGTTATAAGTCATTTGGTCAACCATCACGATTTTCCCCTCGTGAGGGAACATCATCAGGCGCAAAAAAGTTGATGCTACGACTCGCATGGCATACATATAACTTCTTTCGAGGAGAGGTTATAGTCCAACTGAGAATTGACAACTTCTATGTCAATCAGTACTATTTTCTCAGCTAATGTGATGGGAACATGAGGGAGGATCCCTTGGGCTTTGGTGGGATGGCCATGATAAGCCCGCAAAGTAGTAGAGGATGGTTGCAGAATTGGGGATCCAAGCTTCTACTAGACTAAGGTAGACATAACGCATGTGGATGCCCCCTCATCCATTATGCACCAGTGCACGACCAAATTTTGGATGAAAATCAAGATTTGGAAGGCGATGGTTGATGGCATCTGTGGTTCTCTATTCTCTGTGTCGAATGTGATTAACTTGGAGTTGGAGGGGTCTGCAATGCCAAGGGAGGCTAGTAAGGCTTTTTGCTACATTGGGAAAGTTTTGAGTACCTCAAGAGTGGACATGGCGGTAGGTGTTTGGGCCAAATCATCCATGTTGTTGTAGCTTACAGCAGCTCTAGTCGTGACGTTGTTGGTAATCTGTCATATGGGGGGGGCACAGAGGGAAAGGGGGTAGCTGAAGAGGTGCATTGGTTGTTTTGGATGTAGATGTTGCTGATGTGTCAACAGGTTCAGTGTTAGTTCTGTACTAATTTCGTCTTGTCGGTAAATTTACCTCTTCAGTTGTCATGGCTAACAGGTGGTGAACACCTGTTTCTTCTATCAAAGGTGCCCCAGGGCATTGGGATTGGGCTAGGGAGCAGGTACAGTTGCTACCAGTCCTTTTACTAGTAATGGGTTTTAGAGGACCATGGGTGGAGGCCCTAGTGGTGCCGGGTTGGGTTGAGTTTGGCCTACCATATTGGTACCATGCTAAACCTCATTGTGAATGGCTTTCTTGATGCGACCCATGAAGGGGCATTCATGTGTATAGTGCCCATAGACCTCACACAACTTACATGGCTGATTTGTGTGCAACAGAGCGTTGTGTCTGGGTGTGTTTGGTTGTTGAGGATTTTGGGCTGGTCTATTTGCCCCTGCATTGTTGGGTGGGTTTGGTTGTTGACCGCCTCCCTGCAGTTGATTATTGCTTTGGTTCTGGGATCGGTTATTTATGGATTTCCCTTTTTGGTTATTGGGGGCTGGCTGGTTAGGACAGTTTTGTTGTGTAAACACCTTCCCTAAAGGTGCTGGCGGAGTGGGGGCAGGGGATTGAACAACTTGCATTGGTGGTGCATAGTAGACTTGGGTGGGTGCAGGTGCCACAAATGTGGGCATTTGTCCCGCATATTGTCGTGCTGGCCAAGTTAATTCCTGGGCCTGCTGCAGTGGCACAAGTTGTGCATAAGAAGTTGTGGCTCCGGAATGGGATATCGTTCTTCAATAGTCTAGAGTTTGGTTTTGGTAGGAAACATTGGGGGTGTTTCTTGGTTGTGGTGGTATTGTAGGTAGTGTCAGGAAGTGTTGTGGTTGGTGGGAGATAGAACCTATGATCCCATATGCAGCATGGGATGCCCCCGGTGCATCCCGGTAGGAGGTGCCTACGTGGGGAGTGTCTGGAATGATAGTGTAAAGGTATCCAGACTATGTGTAGATCAGATCAAACTACTAGGATTTCAATATGGCCTCCTCTTCAGATTGGGGATGTTTGGATGCGACATCCTTTGCTATAGGTGGTAGCAAAGTTTTTAGGAACCAATCCAAGAAGATCCTGTCATCAAGTTGAATCTTGCAAAAACTATGGTGTCACTACCACTCATAGATGTGGTTGGTTATGTGGGTTGTAGTATTTTGGTGGCAAGATAGCAAGATATCCAACCCTTCATCGTATCTAACAGGGAGTTGGAAATACTGCAGGAACATGAAAGCGAAGGAGTTAAAATCTGGGTAATTGGCATGTGGTAGCTCAATGTACCACTTGGCTGCAGCACCTGTGAGGGTGCGTTGGAACAGTTTGAGTCTGATCAAATCATCTATGATGATATTTGATGAGAACCATAGGTGAAAAATCATGATATGGTTTTGGGGGCACTCCCTTGCCTTCCCTTCAAACTTGGGAATGTCTGAGGGGATTTTGGTTGGCATGGGAGGCCAAAACATTCGATGGTGGATAGGGTCATTTGTTAACCGAGCCAAGTTAGGTAGGTTGACACATGCCATGAAAGGAATGTTTGACCCAAGGTTGATGTGTGATGGGGCAGCAATGGTGGTGGGGTTTGTAGGGACATGATGCACCTGCATAACTCAGGGTACTTGTGGTACAGTTGTGGACGGGCCACTGCCCCCAAGTGTGGTAAACGAAACTGTGTGAGTGGAAGGGCCACTTCCACCATGTATGATAGGAGAGGCAGTGTAGGTGGAAGTGAGACTTCCCCCAGGAATGCCAAGTGGGACAGTGTGAGTGGACGAGACACTGCCCCTAGGCATGACAAGTGGGAGAGTTTGACTGGTCAGTGTGGGTGGAGGTAACTGACTTATGATGGTTTGCATGACCATGCTAGGGCCACCAACAAGGGTGTTGGTGGTGGTGTGGGGTATGGAATGGGTTCAGTACCAATCACTAAGCCGAAAAATGGATCCGAGTTTGCACCAGCCATGGGGCTAGATGGTGCAGTATGCAGGTCTGGATCAGATTGGTATGATTCTGAGTCTGAATCAGAGGCTATGTGGCCTTTTGATGGTGTAGAGGGTTGTCAAGAATGGCCTTGGTGGTGTTGGTTCAAGGACCCAAGCTGTAGTAGATCACCTCTCAGGCATGAGGAAGAACATGGGGGATCAATTCATGTGTCTGATTTGTATGTCAAGTGGTGAAATATGGTAATGACTTTTGGACCCCAATTTTAATGGCTTCCTATTGGCTTTTAGGTGGTCACTCGACCACCAATACTACCAGGAGACAACACTTGGATTTTTCCTCATGGGAGTGCTAGTCAATAGGTGGGGGTCGTTGCCCGTTTCACTTGGCAATTCCTCTCAGCGGCCAACTACTTTGGGGTTCTCGTGGTACTCCTCATAATGAGTTTCTAGGCTGAGACCAAGTACTTCCCATGGTTAAGGCAGTCAGGGACTTATGTCCTCAAAGACTGCAGGTGTTTGAATTAGTGTAAATTATAAATTTTAATGGCTAGCTCAGCATCATGAACTTAGTTTGGTTGTTTTATGTGGTATGGTTTGTGTGCATGTCTTTTATATTTCTGTTACACTTAGTGGCTGCTTGTATGGTTTATGAATAGTCCACAGATATTGTATTGTAGAACTTATAACATGAATAAATTGTTTATGATCGCAGTAAATTTTGAACAGAAACTTGAATACATGCCATACTTGAATCTGAATCTAAACCTGACTAGGTGACTACCTTACACTTGTATTTCTCTTCAACCAAGAAATAGGTTTGGGATCTCAACACAATGGGACTAAGCCAATCCATAGATCCTTAGGTCACTCTCTAGATGCAAGGTTGGTAAATAGGGAGGATGCGAGTGCCATGAAACCCCCAACGGTATCCACCCCCTCTACCTTCCAAGTCACCTGTTTTTAGTGGTTTTGAAAAATGACAGGTGAAGTGCCTATTACTATACAAGCTTCATTCTTCATCTTATCCCAGAATACCCCAAAGGGTGATGACTGGGTAGAGGAGGAAGGGCTAGGCAAGATATTAATTTCAAATTAAGAATTGAAACCTATAGTAATTTCATCCAAGATTTAATCGGATTTTTTAACCAATTAACCATTTGATTTAATAGTGATTTACACAGGCTGCAATGAAATAAATAGAGACTGAAATATAATAAACACAGATTGATGGATAGAGGCGGATGAACCGCACTGACAGTCCCAATAACTTTAAAAATCCGAATCTGAGAAACAGATCACTCTTTTCAGAGGAAATGTGGTGAGGGCGTCGCCAAATTTTCCCCAAATCAGGGGAGGGGGTCGCTTAAAAACTGTAGACAGAAGCGAGCTACTTTCTAGGATGAACTCACACCTTTCATGCCTGAATGAGTGACTTGGCTGCACCTTTCAACTCGATAAGAGCGACCTGGTCTCAAAGATGTTTTTTTTTTTGCCTGAGCCAAGACCGACCGATAGTAACCTGTACAGTGGCCGAATGGACTCGGATTGGCCTTAAGGAGGCTCAGCTATGAATTAAAGTGCATAAAAAGATATATTTAATCTAGATTTGAAATAAAACTAACCTAGGGAAAATAAAAACTGAAATGCAAAAATTAAACCCAGGGATCCTGTGGGATCGACCTCGTATGGTTGCCAAATCTGTAGTAGGTATTTCACCCTTGCTACAGGCAGGAACGGCTCCCTTCTATCTATAGGATGGAAGGGTAGGGTTCCTATGAGAATGGAATGAATAGAAAGAAAATGAAATAAAAACCCTGCAAACACAGTTAGGGCCTAACAGTAAAACCCTACATGAAACTGTAAGCAAACAAAGAAATTGCTATCAGGAGTTCATGGAAACCTGCAACAAAAATGTTAAACAATAAAACTACGAGCAAAAATGTTAGAAACTACAATATGAAAGAACAAAAACATGCATATACCTTCTCTAGTTGAAATGGGCCACCATGCCCTAGCTTAGGGGAGCACCTCTCAATGGATGGGGAGCTTTGGCTCAATGGAGGAATGGAGGAGAGGGAGGGTGTATGACTTGAGAGGAAAAGGGTCTCAAGGCACTCACATGGGTAGCGTAACAATAGGGAGATGAGAAGTCATTTGAGAGTTACCCCCAACCCTCTATTTATACTTTTTCTCAATATTTGTAGGGTTTTAAGCCCCTGGTTGGGGCTTTAGCCCCTTTTTTGGGATTTTAGACCTTTTTGCCCAACATTTATCTCCTTTTGGGGTTTTAAGCTCCTTTGAGGGGTTTTAGCCCCTTTTTGGAGGTTCTATCCTTTATGCGAGCTATTTTGCCTCTTTTTAGGAGTTTTTAAGCCCTTTTTAATATTTTTTAGCCTTCTTAAGGGTGTGCGGGTCAAATGAGGGTCATGTATGGATGTCCTTGGGTGGTGTAGATCATGTACAAATTAGTGAGGGATTTTTTGGGTTAACATGGACCCCCACCTAGAGGCCCACAATCTGAAGGCCCACAACCCAAAGTTCCACCACCTGGATGACCCCCATCTAGCGGACCCCCATCACCACCGCCTCCCAGAGGACCACCACCACCATCACCTAGAGGACCACCCCCTAAATTCCTGCCTCCCTTAGGTGTTCCACCACCTAGTGGACCTTTGAGTAACCAACAACCTAGTCAACCAGCCTTGGGGGCATCATTTATGCTCATTTATCAATCTGCCTATGGTCCTACTAGTCTGCAAATTCCATACCAGTATTACTAGTATCCTCAACCCAATAAAAAATTGTCATTTTTGGCTACATTAGATCTTCTAGGTTTTTCCAAATTGATAAACATTCCAATACATCACAATCCCTCCTGGCCAGCCATTCTGGTCAAATTACCTTCAGATATACCAAATTTTGACGACGAAACTGGTGAAGACCCTAAGAACCATGTGATGAATTTTCATCTATGGTGTTCATCCAATTATCTGATGGACAGTTTAATATTTCTATGGCTATTTCAGAGAACCCTCATAGACGTTGCTACAAAATATAGAGCTACCACGTCACTCTTTTTGATATTTTAATGGTTTAGCAATGGAATTCTTAATTCATTTTCAACTACCAAACCGATATGAGATAGGTACGGACCTATTAACCTCACTTCAAAAAAATAACTCGACACATATCTTCGATCACATCCATGAATGGAGACGAAGACGTAGGTTAATCAACGCCCCTATTCCTGACTAGTTACTTGCTGATTGGCTCACAAAGTCTTTAATCCCTCCTATTGCTAAAGATATTGCCATGGGAGGTGTTGTTACAAAGGAGCAAGATATTACTCATGATTAGTACTTAGACTTGGTTTACTCCCACTCAGATACTCTGTATAACTTAATTCCCCATGCTTCTCATCCCACAACTGATCCATCAAGACCCACAACTGAACCACCTACTAACGACATCCTTGGTTCAGTTCAAACTCAAACGGTGGTAAAATCTACCAAAAAGAAAACTCAACCCGCCAAAATAGTAAGTCAACCAACACCACCATCCAAAACTACACCTTATCATGTTGCTTTCGCTGAGGTAAATGCGGTCCAATCCACTAAATCTTTGGGTGGAAAAAAAAAGGCAAGAATAAATCGAAAAAACCTGATAATCAACAGGAAGGTAATAAATCACCCAATCCTGATGTCGATTCCAAAGGTAAGCGAAAGGTAAAATATCCCTGCTTAATTTGTGAAGGTGATCATTTCACCAAATAATTTCCTTGTCATGAGGAATTTAATAATTTTTTTAAAGGTTCACCCACCCCAGCAGTTCTGACCCTTACCCCACCCAACAACAATTGATTGATCATAAATATTTGCATGGGCCTTCTTCATCCATTGATGAAGTTAAAATGATGTCTAGTGAAATGATTAACCTGAATATAAGAGCACATAGTTATGACCCCCCTCTAGAGAAGAAACCTAATGAAGTTTCGTTTGATAAACCCTCAACATCCACACCTCCTCCTAGTAATGGTATTCATATTGAAAAACCTATACCTGAGGAAATGTTTTTCCCACCCAATAGTATGCTTCATAAGTCAATTATTAATCCTAATGCACATGATTCCCAATACTATAAAATTGTAGAATATTTGGCCTAGGCACCATGCACTATGTTGGCCCTAGAAGTAATCCAAACTTGTCCCACCCAGTGAAACAATTTTCTCATGGAGCTTGGAGCTATGGATCCTGGGAACAATAACATCATTGCTTCAAACTGGATGACTTTAAAACCGGGCTCTCACATCAGTTGGCTTCCATCTAACCACCAAAATTGCTGGAAATAATATCCATTGTACTGTTTTGGATGAGGGAGCCTCTACTTCGGTCATGTCTCTATCTTATTGGAGAGCCATTGGGTCTCCTAAGATTAATTGTTCACCTACCACACTCAAGGCCTTTGATGGTCATGGATTTCAACCCTATAGATTATTGCCTGCTATCCAGATTGAACTGGGGGGGAAATCAGTCTCCATCCATGTAGAATTCATTGATGCTTTTTTGGAATACAACCTACTCCTAGGTCATAATTGGTTTTATTCTATGCATGTCGTAGCATCAATCGTTTTCTGGATCGTCCATTTCCCATTCCAAGGAAGGATTGTTACTATTGGCCAGTTAGATTTCATTACTCCTAATGCTATTTTAAATGATGCAAACAACGTCCCACTTTTGACTACCCCATACTATCAGAATATAGGAGTAGGTCTTCTTAAAGACTCTTCACTGATGGGAGTCTTTCCATTGTCAAATCCTCCTCCTGTTTCGCAAACTGCATCCATAAACATGATTTCTAGATCTATCATAGACAAAGGAAAATCTATTGTTGAATCTCCATCAATTAATCCTTTTGAAGAAGTCTACAATGAAATACAATCCACTATTGACCCTACCATCAACGATCATTTGTTGGTGGCCTCATATTTTTATCACCTACCATATTGGCTAGACAGCGCCCCCCCCCCCCATCTCTAGNCACTTCTTACTGATGAATCCATTATGGAATTTATGTCCTTGGAAGAGATTCATTGGAGAGATCATCACCATCGATCCTATTTCCTTCCCCCTTGCCATATGGTAGAAAAGCACTTCGCATCAACAGTTTCATCCGATATAGTCACAGACCCTCAGTCTCTGATCCTCACTCGTGATGTTGAGTCCAAGGGAAATATATGCAATATTACCAAAACTATGCCCATGTACATATCAACAAAACCTCGTGTTTCAAAAAATATTCAAATAGGTCAGAACTCTTCGCCTTCTGAGGTTCAATTATATACGAACTTATTTAAGGAATTTCGAGATGTCTTCGCTTGGACATACAAAGAAATTCCATGGATTGATCCATCCATTATTGTTCATGAGATCAAGACCCACCCTGGTGCCAAGAAAATTCACCAAAAATTACACCAGGTACATCCATGAAAAGCAGTAGCCATTAAGGAGGAAGTTGAAAATATTCTAAGGGATGGTTTCATTTACCTCATGCCTGTAACTGAATGGGTGTCCAATATAGTCCCTATATTTATTTTAGGGATTTGAATTGGTATTTTCCAAAGGACAATTTCCCCTCTCCCTATATCAATCAAATAATCAATAACTATGCTGGAAGCATCATCTTTTCCGGCTATAATCAGATCGAAATTATCTCTTCAGATCAACATCAGATGACCTTCATTTGCACATGGGGGACCTTTTCCTATTGCAAATTACCTTTTGGCTTAAAAAATGTTGCCACTATGTTTCAATGTGCCATGTTGTATGGATTTCAT
The DNA here is from genome assembly GCA_001517045.1 of Pseudotsuga menziesii. NCBI lineage: Eukaryota > Viridiplantae > Streptophyta > Pinopsida > Pinales > Pinaceae > Pseudotsuga > Pseudotsuga menziesii. The sequence goes on from LPNX010616351.1 coordinate 586,005, forward strand.
GAGATCAAACACGTTGTGGAGCCTTATCTCGACGACCTGCCTACTCACTCAAAGCAACGAGACCTTCATGTCGATCATCTGAGAGCTATGTTTCTTAGATGTTGTCATTTCAACATCCGTTTGAACCCCCACAAATGTGTTTTCTGTGTCAAAACTATCCAATTGCTTGGTTTCATCATGTCTAAGGATGGCATCCATATTGATCCTTTGAATATCAAATCCATCCTAACTCTACTTGCTCCCACAAATGTAACAGAACTCCAAAGTTTGCAAGGGAAGGAAAACTTTCTATGCCATTTTGTTTGTAACTATGCAGAAAGGACACATGGTTTCATGTGATTGGTTAAAAATGATACACCTTTTTTCATGGATGACTTTGCACAATGCACGTTTTACAATCTCAAACATGCTCTCACCCATGCACCTGTGTTGCAACCACCTAATTATACTAAGGATTATTCTGTATATGTGGCTACATCCCTGTCAACTATAGGCATGGTCCTAGTTTAAAAAGATGAACATGACTTAGAACATGTGTTAGAATATTAATCCAACTCATTAGTCCCTAATTACATTACTTAGTCAATTTTATTGCTTTTTAAGCTTTAGTACACTATGTGGTGGACTAGGGGTGCTTACTTGGACAAATTCCTAGTCAAATTGGGGATTTCACACCCACATGAGCACTCCAAATCAGTCAACCAGACACATGTGCACCCTCATAATTTCTGGTCTGCTCCCATTCATTGAAAGTGGACTACTAGGTTGACTTGGAGCGCTAGAGTGGGATTTTGCCCAATTTTGGCTTGATTTGGTGCATTAAATGTTAAATTGAGACTCTAAACCACCCATATTCCCACACCCACACTGTCCAAGGTGTAATCATTGACCGAAATCACTTATGCCACATCCAATCAGAAATTCATGGCTGTTTGGGCTGATTTGGGGCATGAGTAGCCCACCTAGGGGGGTTTGATGCCATTTTGGCAATTTTGACTTGTATGCTCACAATTGGCTTCCAAATAATCAAAAAACTCTTATGTTGTAATATATACCTAATAATAACATGTTTCATGGTTATACACTTCAAAATTATCTTGTTTATGTTCACATTGTGTGTGTAATTTGCTTCTCAATTGATGGTTTTTGCTAGTTTTTGCACCAAATTTGATTTGTGAGATTCACTAACGCTCCTAGATTCTCCCGTGGTTTTAATTTATCACAAAATGTGATCTACTATGCTATTAAGAGTCTTCTAGACTCCTGTTAACACTCTATTAAATTTAGGGCATAAGTGATACTTGCGTCCTTCAACCCTGTTGAGAAGTGTTGAGAAGGCAGCGTAGTATTCACAAAAGGAGATGATGGCACACACAAGATGGCACTCATCCTTGGGGTAATCCTTGGTGGTGAATTTCGAAAGCAGTGAGATAGTCTATGGAAATGGGAAGCGAGCCTAAGAAGAAAATGTTAGACGCGTTGAAGGCGTTAAAGGGGAGACATGATCGAAGGATGAGGTTGATCAGAGGGTAGATCAACGGCGTTAAACCATTTTTCACGGAGAACATGCCCGACCAAAGCCACCTTTTCATATTTGAAAAATAGTTTAAAGAACAGATGCATCCAACGGTCGAGATTGGGACCCAAGAAGACCTACGGCTGAAAACGATTTTGAATCCCAAACTAGCAAGGACGAAGCAGCAATTCCAGATTGCAAAAAGCAGTATAGGCCATTTTGATCAATGGTGCTTATGAGAATGGAAGGAGATCGATGGTTATAGTTCATTTTTCAATATGGAGTAGCACGGAGGGAAACATAACCTCGCTTCATGAAGAATGCTGGGGTCCGCTCGGATCGACGGTTGTGAAGGAAGTTGGTCTCGATCAACGGTTGAGCTGCACACACATGAAGTAAGGGAATGCATGGCATAAGGAACCCCACATATTTACGGTTTAGGTCGTGAAGAGTAAAATCTACAGTGCAAACTGCCTGGTAAATGCGCGAAGGGTATATTGTGTGAAAAGCTATAAAGAGGTCCACACGAAGTTGCAAAGATTTGTCTTTTCTGAAACCTCGAAGTCGTCGAATATCCAACCACATCCAAAGCGCCAGCCCAAACCATCCAGGAGACTGTGCTACAGAACAAGGTAAGCCCTTGATACCCCCTCAGTGTTATTTGAAAATGGACACAATAGAAGTGGTAGGGGTGAGAGATGATGTAGAGCCTAAGGCCGCAGGTCAGAGGATAGAAGAGAGCCTGTTAGATGAAAATGCTGAGATTTTTGATACCATCCTAGTGGGAGAAGCTATTGAAACCACCAGAGGAAAATTGGAAACTCTTAAGAACCGAGGTAGAGATACCTGTAGTGTTTTTAAATCTTTCTTCCACTTCTTCTCTATCGGCCAAACCCCCCATTGCTCTAAATTTGTTGAATGGTGTGCAAACAATTTCTCTATCACTAAAGGCGTTATTATGAATAAGTCTAAGCCTAAAATCCTTTTCCTGGTTCAAGATTCTATCATCTGCAAAACCCTGGATATCCCAGATGAATTCACCCATATATCCTAAGACTACCAATAAGAAGACATTATATGTTGTTTTAGAGAGTCTACTGATGAAAGTAAAGAAACCTTCATGAAGGCCTATTCTAAACCCAATGGTGAACCCATCGACCTATCTTACCCTATTGACCTCAGCCAATTCAATGAAGAAACTCAGTTGTGTATATCCCTGGCCAGTCAATTCCTAGGTCTAGATACTGACACGCACATCCCAGAGTCATTGTTGAGTCTTTTGTTCGTCTTAAGTACTTGTCCAGTGGAACCTGAATTGCCTGGACAATCCGGTCAGTCTTGTTGCCTTAAATTTGATGAGTTCATGGAAAAGAACATCCATTCTCATTTAGCGAACTTCCATGACACTAGAATTTTCAGATTCCATTCCTTTTTGCTGAGGATGTTCATAGCCTATAATGAGGAGGACCTACAAGTACTAGAATTGGCAATCACTGCTGATATGGCCACGAATTACTGTAAATTCATGAACCAGTTGATGGCTGCAATATATGAACTCTTCTTTCAGGAAAGGTTACCTAGGGTGTTTCCTGAGATGAGGCAAATGCTGCAACTATCAAATAGCAAGAATATACGGAACTGGTTCCTCATAGGATTTGGAACGACCATAAGGTTGTATGGTTTTGTACATCCACCCTACATCCTGCTAGCTTTTCTAACCTCCAGGGTTTTCTCCCTGGAATTAATCCAGCAAAAACTCATTGTCGAAGAAGAACACTTCTTTAACTTTAAGAAAATTTCAAATTTGATTTTTCCATGGGAACTAAGACCATACACAGTTAGAAGCATGGTTGCTTCGCCCCTGGTCACCAACTTGCTTAGAGGCATGGAGTTTTTTCTGGGCCAAGCAATAAATTATGATCCTCACCAGGTGATTTCCATAAGAAGGAAAGCTCACAAATGTAGGCCTTTTGAGCACACTGAGATACCTGGACTTAGAAAAGTGGAAAATTGGGATGATTTCCCTAATCCTACCCCTATGGATACCAGCACAGAGAACGACACTGGCTCACAGCTATCGGGGGTAGTTTCTCCCCAAATATAGATGGCTACAGTAGTTGCGATAGTAGGGGGATTCTCATCACTGGTCAGTTATTCAAAAAGTTCAATGAAAATAAGGGATCCAAATCCCATGGACACTGAATAGATGGACACTTCCAGCATGCGCAAGAAATAGAAGTGGAACCGGGACAACAATTGGTGCAAGTCAAAGGGGGACAGGAAAAGAACAGGAATTTAATGAAAGAATAGCAACAGGAAGTGCCGAAGGCAGCCGAATTGCAAGTACAAGAGTATGTATTTGACGGATAGACTTCAAGCAAGCATACATCCAAAGAAGAATGGTTGAGATCTTACCGAGAGAAGGCTGATAAAACCTTCGAGGATACAGCAGAGCTATACAGCGAAGCCTCGCGGTTTCCTCACCCTAATGTGGAACTGAAAATTGTAAGGGATCATGCCACTGATACCCTTAGCTTAGCCTTGGAAATGGAGAACAAGGTGTCTAAGGTTAGTGTGAACCTATCAAAGTTTCCCACTACTAACATCATACACCTGAACAAAGAGACTGGAGATATACTGAATACCAGACTGCTTAAGGATACCATACAAATGTCCAGGCTGGAGGAGAGTAACGTGAAAACTTCAAATCTTTTAACAAAGGTGAGAGTGGAGAATAAAGCACTCAAAGCCCAAATCAACAAATTACAAAATGAAGCTATGCAAATAGAAGGACCTGCACAGAAAGGGAGTTTGGCTCAGAAATTGCTCGATGACAAAGAGAAGGAGATCCAGAACTTGAAAAAGAAGTTAAAAATCCATGCCACCCAGCTCTCTCAAGCAGAAGAATAGGCTGACTTCGAAAGAGAAAAAGAGGCATTGAACTCCAAGCTTACTGATTGTAAGGCTAAGCTATTGAAGCTTGAAGAAAAGGAGAAGAAGTGGGAAGCATATATCCAGCTTTTGAAGAAAAGCAATGCAGAATTGAAAACCAGATTAGAAATGAAGGAAAATGAGCTTCAAGGAAAAAGTACAGATAATACAATTCAGTCCACAGGTATGGCTGGAGAGATAGATACCAGCTCCCTCTCCAAAGCAGTGTCCCAGATAGGCCTAAAGGATACCGATCTCATTAAACTGAAACAACAGGTTGAGGAACTGGAAAAAGAAAGAGTCAAAGAGAAATGAGGAAGAGAAAAAGCAGAGGAGAAATGCCAAGAACTGAATCAACAAATTTGTAAATTGAGCCAACAGGTGGTCAGAAAACTTGCCTTGCAAGGTGTTAGGCATCTGATCTGGGATCAAATCATCATGGAAGCTGACAAGTTTTGGCCCTACCTATATTTTATTGAAGACCGAGAAATTGCTATGAGAGAAGCCAGGAAACAAGTCCAAATAGTATCGGCAGAAGTGAACAAAAGGCCCTTGGTGACCATAGAGAATGCCATAACCTTTTTGAGCACTTTGTCAGATGAGTCCACTAGTAGATACAGTATTCAAAACAGGGTCGCTGTTGACTCTAGAGCCAGAAAGGTAGTGGCTAAGCACAAGATGATGGAGACGGTATGGGCCAAAATAGAAGTTATTGAGCACAAATTCTGAGAAGTTGTCAAGCTATTCAAACCACTGGTAAGTAGAGGGCTCCCCTTTTTCTAGGAAGAAAAGGGTCTTTTAATGTCCCATAAAGAGTATCAAGAGTGCCTAGTGCACTACTGATTGGACCACAGCAAATTTGGAGATATGCGACAAGCGTTGTCAGGGAAGGTTTTTTTTGACAAATTGTCCAATGATTTCAAATTATTGTTTGATTTTAAAGCCGCATGATCCAAGATCCCCAAGACTTCATACCCGGAAACGATGGAGCTCAAAGCACAAGCATACGAGATGGTAGTTGTGACCCTGCCTGGTCCCGATTTATGGAGAGTCATCCAACAATATGGGTCAACCAAACTCAAAATGCACCCATAGAAGTGACGATGATGGTACGTGGGAAATTTTCTCCGCATTACACGCCCATCCCAATGGTCGCTGCTCTCATAGCTTTGTACAGTCATCACCCACCAGATGGGAGTATGGGACACTATCATGCTTAGTTCCTCCTGTATTTCACGTTTCATTGTTTAGTCATTTCATGGAAATCGCAGCCGATGTGCCACTTAAGAGTTGGTTAGAGGATGTCCTTCTGTTGTAACAAATTTTGATTCCTGGATTTCGGTCTGGGAAATCCAAATGCTATAAATATACCTCTTGAAGAAGGAGAAGGGGTTGAAACCATTGTAATTTTGTTGTGTGTGTTTTTCAAGATAATTTTAGTATAATTGCAGAGCCGAGGTCGGAGTTTTCATACAAGGATTCGTGTATCGTTCGCACTTACAGTCTGTTATTTCCTTTCTTATGTGAATGTTTTTCTAGTTTATCTCTCCCATTTTGTTTTCTTTCATATCTGAAACTTAGGATATAATAGTTAAAAATTCATACTTGTTGTGCTCTGTCTATTGTTTCAGGTATTCACCAAAGTTTTCTTCTAAAGTTGATACATAATTCATTTTTTACAATGCTCTGTGTTTATGTTTTATTCATGTTCCTCCTTTCCACCATACAATTATGAATCACCTATCATCGAGTGGCTACCTTGACCCTGTGTTGAAATCGCTTACATAAGTTCTGATTATCCCTGTTATATATCTTGACTCCATCGCCCAGTGGTGATGCGTTTTGTTTCAACCAATTTTGCAAGCAATTTATAGTTTCATTTGTAAATATATCTGGCATTGTTAACATTTCGTGAGAGATACCTCTCGGAAGAGTAGAAGGAAAGTTCTCTCTTCGAAAGTGGTTTTGCTGTTACTTGGGAGCGATCCTTCCGCAACCTTTGATTCAATTCCAGTGCTAACAAACTGGCACCGTTGCCGGCGATGAGATTGAATATCATCCCTGGGAAGAACGACAAAGATTCAAAGGATAAAGACTTTCTGTGGGAAAATAGAGATTCTTACAAGTGAAAAAGTTTGTATCATTTTCCCTGGCGACTCCACTGAAAGATTCTGGAAGGTGACTCCACTCAGGAGACCGGTGATTGGAAAGAAAGAGATTTCTGGGGGCAAACAGAAATTTTTCAATTCGCTAGAAGGTTGTACATTTATCCTGGTGAATCCACACCTGCTTCAACTAGTACCGCACTAGATATCCTGGCTTCCAGAAAGATCCATAGAAGAGGTAACCCTGATACCGAAACTTTACTCAATGTGGATAATCCAGAAAGAATACTTAGGAATAGAAATAAAGAGAGAGTGGGTTCTCCATTGTTTGGTACTTCATCATCTCAATATTTGTACGGCTTAGCTGAACCCAAGTGGGGAGTTAGGGATAAAAGATTGCTAACCAAATATGAATCCGAATCCGACCTAAGAAAAAATGGGGTTGACCCTAATATGCTGCAATCCCATATGCTCGATTATGTGTGGCTGAACCTAGAAACCCTACCAAAAGCTAAAGAGATAGCCCTTATCTTTCAGAAAACTGAGTTTCCCAACCCCCTATATGTTCCTAATCGACCTACCCTAATGGCTGCTACTATATTTGCCCTGTTAGCCCTACCTTTGGTTCTACACGACCTCCCTATGAATTATGCCCAAAGAATCCCACTCTATGACGGGCAGGGGAATGTCTCAGCAAGGTACCATGTGGATAAGTTTGACGACTTCATCGACCTAGAAGAGGTGGATGATGAAGATGTCAAAATGTGGTTGTTCGCTCAGAGTTTGTCTAGGGAAGCCAAGAAATGGTACAAAGATTTTCCACCTAGGTCTATCCGCAGCTTCGCTGGCTTTCAAACCATATTCCTATAAATGTGGGATGATAAACAAATCCCATTACAGGTCTTGTCTCAATACAAGAATCTCAAGAAAGGAGGTTTTGAATCAGTCCATGAGTTTTCTAGCAGATTCATGTGGGTCTACAATTCGATACCTGCCGATATCAAACCTTCACCCGGGGCATCTAAACTTCATTATGTTGATGCCTTTGAAAATTATTTTGCTTTGTTATTAATAGAAAGAAAGTCAAACACCCTCCCAACCATGTTCAATGACACCCTAGAAGTGGAGGCCAACATGATGGCATGTGGGAAAATTAAACCAAGGGAAAAGATCAATAGAAGGAAAGGTAGAGAAGAGGCACACCCCTCTACTTCTGCCTCTTCATACAGTGATATAAAATTTGAGATGACGCTCAAAACTATGGAAAAGTTGATGACCAGGCTAACGGTAGAGGCCAAGTCGACGAACCGGGAGCAGAACAAACCTCAAATAAGGAATCCCAATTTTAGGAGGAAAGTCCCTCCCCTGCTCCAACCAAATAGACCAAGGGATGTGAGGAATTAGAGAAACCAAGAAGAGCATCCAATCAGGACTCCTTTCCCTGAAAAATATGTGGTTTCCGAATATGAAGTTGAATCCATCGAATATCATATCCATCATTTCGGTGATTTGGAATCTGAGATCTACTTAACTGAAGAGGAACGTGATATGTTCGCTTAGGTGGATGATAATACCTTGACTAGGGAATTGGAGCAATATCATAAAGGGTATATGCATGCTATAGACGATGTCAGGAAGATCAAGTTAAGGAGTAGAGACGTCACTATACATAAAAAGCGTGGTGACTTTGCTGGTGATGCTGCTATACATAAGGGAGGGTTAAATCCAAACCAACCTTCTAGTAGTTAGAATGGCCCAAGGAAAGGAAATGAAAAACAAAAAGGGCCAATGGAACCTAGAGAAGTGGAAAAGGGGAATAATAATGTGAGAGAGTTGGAACCAGTGGCACCTGTCGAACTGGGCAAAACCCCTCCCATGTTTAACCTCCAAAACAAGCTAGCTAAGCTAAAGGTCTCAATTCCTTTCAATGATGTATTGAGGAATCAAGAGTACAAGGACACTATAACAACGATGATTGCAAATCAAGGAAAAGGTCACCCTGGTATCTTAGAGCTAACTGAAGACAACCCTACTATTATTATAGGATCTAAGATTGATAGCATGGATAGTGATGACAAGGAGGTGCCCCCCTTTCACATTAGCTTGAATGTGCATAATATGGTGTTACACAATGCCATGCTGGATTCAAGAGCCTCACACAATCTGATGCCAAAGGGAGTGGTGGAAAGCCTGGGGTTGGAGATTACAAGGCCTCATAAAGACCTGTATTCCTTTGATTCTAAAAGGGTGAAATTTCTGGGACTAATCAAAGATATGGTGGTATCTTTAAATAATTTTCCATCTAAAGTTGTGGTCATGGATGTCATTGTGGCTGACATTCCTCCCAAGTTTGGTATTTTGCTGTCAATATCTTGGAATTCAAAGCTGAAAGTTAGCTTGCAAATGGACATGACCTATGCAACAATTCATGTTCAAAATGAAAGCAAAAGGATATATAGCGAGAAGAGGTTGCCTTACGTCGTGAGCAGTTAGACTCAGCCTAACATCCATCATGTTTATGTCGTCGACACGGACTTGGGGTCCTCTATTTTATTCAATGATATATCTCCTTGCAACTCAGAAATCGTTGTGCCACAAAAAGATAAAAAAGAGGCCAGCAAACTGGAAGCTGTGGAAAGGAAGAAAATGGACGAAGGACTGTGGAAGATGTATTTCAACATATCATTGTCTAAAGCGGGTGCTGGTGCATGTGTGTATATTATCTCCCCCATTAAGGATACCAAAGCTTAATCTTAAAAGTTAATTTTTGAATGCTCTAACAATGTAGCAGAGTATGAGGCCTTGTTGCTGGGCCTACGTGCGCTAAAAGATTTAGGAGTGAAAAACGTCCAACTTTTTGGGGACTTAGAGCTTGTAGTAAATCAGGTGAACGATGTTTATCAAACCAAACATCCAAGAATGAGAGATTACTGGAATGAAGTATGGGATATGTTTGGAAATTTATTCACTGAGCATATGGTACAAGTAATTCCGAGAGATGAGAATGTGGTGGCAGACTCTCTGGCGACTGCAGCAGGAAAATTTGAAGCTCCTATGGCGGGAAAAAAGAAATATAAAGTGAAGATTGTAAATAGACCTTCCATACCATGTAACACTAAGTATTAGCAATTCTTCGAAGACAATATGCAGATCAAAATATTTCTGGAGATGTCTAGTGAGTTTGTGAACACTCACAATGATGAAGGTGGCGCGGACCCTGAAAACATCCTAGACGTTAAAGAGGAAGGGGAAGAAGCCATCGGGATAGGGAAACTAAAAGATTCCTTGGGAGGCAAGGATATAGTTCAGTTGAAAAGAAATCATATTCCCAGGGGCTTGATCCCTTTAGAGTCTCTTTTTGACCAAAATGATGTAGCCAAAGAGCCGAACGTCGTGCCTACCACACAGGCCATCGAAGATACAGATATCAGCACTGAAGGTGACCCAAAAATTATAAAATTGTCCAAGAAATTACCTGTTAAAGAAAAAGAAGGGTATCTGAACCTGATGAAGAAGTACATGGATGTGTTTGCATGGAGTTATGAAGATCTCAAAGAATATGACACTTCCATCATACAACATACTATTCCGATTAAACCCAGAGAAAAACCATTCAGGAAAAAACTCAGGAGGATTAATCTGAAGCTAGTACCCATTATTGAAAAAGAAGTAAAAAGGTTGTTTGATGCAAAGATAATAGTAACTCTGAGGTTTTCAAAATGGGTAGCCAATTTGGTTCCTATTCAAAAAAAGAATGGGGAGATAAGGTTATGCGTAGATTTCAAATATTTGAACAAAGTTTCTTTGAAAGATAACTACCCGTTGCCGAAGATGGACCAGATCCTGCAAAGGGTGGTAGGCTCAGAGAAGATATCCTCTATGGATGGTTTTTTCGGGTACAATCAAGTGAAGGTGTTGCCTGAAGACCAAGAAAAAACCATTTTCACCACACCTTGAGGTACATTCATGTACGCAAAGATGTTGTTTGGGTTAATGAATGCTGGAGCAACTTTCCAACATGCCATGGATATTGCTTTTGCAGATGAGAAATAAAAATTTGTGGTGATATACATGGACAACATTATTGTGGGTACTCCAGGTGGGATAAAGATCATATCAGGCACCTGGAAAGAGTTTTCATTAAATGCAAAAAGTATGGCATTTCCTTAAACCCCAAAAAGTCGAACTTTGCTCTAGAAGAAGGAAAGTTGCTGGGGAAAATCATTTCAAAGGAAGGGATCGGGATCAATCCAGACAGGTTAAAATGAATTTTGAAAGTAGAGGAACCAAGGAACAAGAAAGAAATCCAATCTTTCATCGGTCAAGTCAACTTCTTGAGGAGATTCATCCCTAGCTTCGCTGAAATCTTGATGGACATTACTTACATGCCGAGGAAAGATCATGAAATTAAGTGGAAGGTAGGAGACAAGAAAGCTTTCAAAGATATAAAAGAGGCCATTTCAGAAGCTCCTGTTTTGATCAACCCATATTTTGAGAAGGATTTCTTAGTATTCTCTTATGCTTCAGAACACACTGTTGTGGCAGTGTTGTTACAAAAGAATGATCGGGGTGAAGAACAGCCTATAGCGTTCTTCAGTAAGATATTGAGAGATGGAGAACTGAAATATAGTATAATGGAAAAACAAGCCTACACCTTGGTTAAAGCCTTGAAGGATTTCAGAATCTACCTCCTCCATTCCCACATAATCACCTATGTACCTTGCAATGTAGTGAAAAGCATACTTACACAGCTTGACCGAGAAGGAAAGAGAGCTAAATGGGTTGCAGTGCTCCTGAAATATGACATAGAAATCAAGCCCATGAAGTTGATCAAAGGGCATGGATTGGCTAGGATGATTACAGACTCCCATTGTGACTCTCTGCAGCTGAATTTTCTTGCTTGTCATTTTGGTCAAGAAGAAGAAGAGGTGGAGGTGAAGCCTGATTTCTCTACATCTCCTTGGTATGCTGACACTGTTTTTGTATTGCAAAACTTACAACCCCCTGCTGGGCTAAGAAAAACCTGGGATAGATCCATAAAACTAAAAGATGCAAAATTTTGTATCATAGAACAATATCTCTACTGGAAATACCCCAGAGGGATACTGCTGAATTGTCTTCTGGAGGATGAAGCTTAATGTATGGCAAAGGAATTTCATGAAGGAGATTGTGGGGGACACCATTCCTGGAAAAGTACCGCGAACAAAATTCTGAGAGCAGGGTTTTATTGGCCCACGTTGTTCTCAGATGTCTATAAGGACATGACTAAATGCCACCAGTGTCAAATTTTTGAAGGGAAAAGGAAGGTGGTGTCTCTCCCCCTCAACCCTATATCTGTGGAAGCTCCTTTCCAGCAATGGGGGTTAGATTTCATTGGAGAGATAAATCCAAACTCCTCCAGGAAGTATAAGTGGATTCTGACTGCCACTGATTACTTCACCAAGTGGATTGAGGCCACACCCACCAGGCGTGCTACAGAAGAAGTGATAATGGATTTCATAGAAAACGATATTCTAGAAAGGTTCAGCTGCTCAAGGAGGATTGTGACCGACATCGCCCCTGCATTTAAATCCAGAAAGATGATCAATTTTCTCCATAAATACCATATAAGCCTAAATCACTCTACGGCTTATTACCCACATGGGAACAGATTGGCCGAATCTTCTAACAAAAGCCTTGTGAGGATCATTAAGAAGCTATTGGAGGATAACAATAAAGCTTGGCACACTAAATTGAAATATGCCTTGTGGGCCGACAGAATCAACACCAAAAGGGCCATCAGTATGTCACCGTTCTAGTTAGTATACAGAGCCGAAGTAATTTTTCCTACCTCTTTGGGCGTTCCAGTAATGAAGTTATTACGGGATCCATTGGATGAGCCCAATCCCATTCAAAGAAGGATCCGTGAGATCATTGAGCTTAATGAAGTAAGGGACAAGGCTTATGATAAAGTCCAGATGCACTAGGAGAAAATGAAGAATACCTTCGACAAGAGAGTAAAAGAAGATGTTTTCTAGGTCGATGACTTGGTGTTAAAATGGGATTCCCCTCACGAAGACAAAGGGAAGCACGAAAAATTTGACCATTTGTGGGTGGGCCCATATCTTATTGCAGTGCATAGAGGAGACAATGCCTTCATTTTGTAGTATCTAGATGGGTTGCAGTATGAAGGAGGCATGGTGAATGGGAGGTTCTTGAACCATTACTTGGAATAAAGGGACTTAGGTCCATGTGTCATATTGTAAATATGTCTTATGTTTTAATCAATATGGATGGTGAATCAAAATATTTGAAGCCCGTGGAAAAGGCCCTAAGATCAGAAGAGGTAACCATTCTTTCAAAGTTTGTTTTTCTTTCAAGCAGTAAAATAATAGGAGGTTTTCAATGGATAAGGTGACAAGTCTACAGGTTCTTTGCTACCTCACTGGGAGGATAGCATCCCTTGTGGAGCTGGTTGTTAACACACTGTTAAATTTTGGCAATAAGTGATACTCGCATCCTTCGGCCCCGTCGAGAAGTGTTGAGAAGGAAGCGTAGTATTCGTAGAAGGAGCTGATGGCACACACAAGATAGCACTCATCCTTGGGGTAAGCCTTGGTGGTGAATGTCGAAAGTAGCGAGATAGTCTATGGATCAGGGCAGTGGGGCTAAGAATAAAATGTTAGATGCATTGAAGGAATTAAAGGGGAGTCATGATCGAAGTCTGAGGTTGATCAGAGGGCATATCAATGGCGTCAAACCATTTCGCATGGCGAACATGCCCAACCAAAGCCACTTTTTTAGATTTACGAAATAGTTTAAAGAATGGGTGCATCCAACGGTCTATATTGGGACCCACAAAGACTTGGAGCTAAAAACGATTTCGCATCCCAAACTAGCAAGGATGAAGCACCAATTCTAGATTGCGAAAAGCAGTACGGGCCGTTTTGATCAATGGTGCTTGTGAGAACGGAAGATCCCAAGGTAGCCGAATTGCAAATACAAGAGTATGTATTTGATTGACAGGCTATGAGCAAGCATACATACAAAGAAGAATGGTTGAGATCTTACCGAGAGAAGGCTGATAAAACCTTCAAGAAGATAGCATAACTATACAGCGAAGCCTCACGGTTGCCTCACCCCAATGTGGCACTGAAAATCGTAAGGGATCATGCAACTGATACCCTTAGCTTAGCCTTGGCAATGGGGAACAAGGTGTCTGAGGTCAGTGTGAACCTCTCAAAGGTTCCCACTACTAACATCATACACCTGAACAAAGAGACCGGAGATATACTGAATACCAGGCTGCTTAAGGCTACCATACAGATGTCCAAGCTGGAGGAGAGTAAGGCGAAAACTTCAAATATTTTAAGAAAGGTGAGAGTGCAGAATAAAGCACTCAAAGCCCAAATCAACAACTTACAAAATGAAGCTATGCAAATAGAAGGACCTACATAGAAAGGGAGCTTGGATCAGAAATTGCTCGATGACAAAGAGAAGGAGATCCAGACCTTGAAAAAGAAGTTAAAAATCCCTACCACCTAGCTCACTCAAGCAGAAGAATTGGCTGACTTTGAAAGAGAAAAATACGCATTGAACGCAGAGCTTACCGATTGCAAGGATAAACTACTGAAGCTCGAAGAAAAGGATAAGGAGTGGGAAGCAGATATCCAGCTTTTGAAGAAAAGCGACGCAGAATTGAAAACCAAATTAGCAATGAAGGAAAATGAGCTTCAAGGCAAAAGTACAAAGAATACAATTCAGTCCACAGGTATGGTTGGAGAGATATATACCAGCTCCCACTCCAAAGTAATGTCCCAGATAGGCCTAAAGGATACCGAGCTCATTAAATTGAAACAACAGATTGAGGAACTGGAAAAAGAAAGAGTCAAAGAGAAATGAGGAAGGGAAAAGGCAAAGGAGAAATGACAAGAACTAACTCAACAAAATGCTAAATTGAGCCAATAGGTGGTCGGCAATCTTGCCTTGCAAGGTGCTAGGCATCTGATATGGGATCAAATCATCATGGAAGCAAACAAGTTCAAACCCTACCTATATTTTATTGAAGACCAGGAAATTGCTATGAGAGAAGCCAAGAAACAAGTCCAGATAGTATTAGCAGAAGTGAACAAAAGGCCCTTGGTGACCGTGGAGAATGCCACAACCTTCCTGAGTGCTTTATCAGATGAGTCCACTGGAAGATATGGTATTCAAAACAAGGTCGTTGTTGTCTCTAGATCCAGAAAGGTAGTGGCTAAGCACAAGATGAGGAGACGGTATGGGCCAAAATAGAAGTTATTGAGCACAAAGTCTGAGAATTTATCAAGCTATTTAGACCACTGGTAAGCAGAGGGATCCCCTTTTTCTAGGAAGAAAAGGGTCCTTTAATGTCCCATAAGGAGTATCAGGAGTGCCTAGTGCACTGTTGATTGGACCACAAAAAATTTGGAGATATGCAACAAGCCTTGTCAGGGAAGGTCATTTTTGACAAATTGGCCAGTGATTTCGAATTATTGTTTGATTTTAAAGCCACATGCTCCAAGATCCCCAAGAATTCATACCTGGAAACGATGGAGCTCAAAGTGCAAGCATACACCATGGTAGATGCAACCCTACCTGGTCTCAATTTATGGAGAGTCATTCAATAATATGGGTCAACCAAACTCAAAATGCACCCATAGAAGTGATGATGATGGTATGCGGGAAATTTTCTTGGCGTTGCACGCCCATCCCAATGGTTGCTGCTCTCAGAGGTTTCTACAGTCATCACCCGCCAGATGGGAGTATGGGACACTCTCGTGCTTAGTTCCTCCTATATTCCACATTTCATTGTTTAGCTGTTTCATGCAAATCACAGTCGATGTGCCACCTAAGAGTTGGTTAGAGGATGTCCTTCTGTTGTAACAAATTTTGATTCCTGGATGTCCGTCTGGGAGATCTGAATGCTATAAATATACCTCCTAAAGAAGGAGAAGGGGTTGAAACCATTGTAATTTTGTTGTGTGTGTTTTTCAAGAGAATTTTAATATAGTTGCAAAGCTGAGATCGGCATTTTCATACAGAGATTCATGTGTCATTCGCACTTACAGTCTATTATTTCCTTTCTTATGTGAATGTTTTTCCAGTTTATCTCTCCTGTTTTGTTTTCTTTCATATCTGAAACTTACGGTATAACAGTTTGAAATTCATACTTGCTATGCTCCATCTGTTGTTTCAGGTATTCACCAAAGTTTTCTTCTAAAGTAGGTATAGAATTCATTTTTTACAATGCTCTGTGTTGATGGTTTGTTCATGTTCCTACTTTCCACCAGACAATTATGAATCGACTGTGATCGAGTGGCTACCTTTCCCCTGTGTTTAAATCACTTACATAAGTTCTGATTATCCCTATTATATATCTTGACTCCATCGCCCAGTGGTGCTGTGTTTTGTTTCAACAAATTTTACAAGCAATTTATAGTTTCATTTGTGTATATATCTCACAATGTTAACATTTGGTGAGAGATCCCTCTCGGAAGATAAGAAGGCTAGTTCTCTCTTCGAAAGTGGTTTTGCTGTTACCTGGGAGCGAGCCTTTTGCAACCTTTGGTTCAATTCTAGTGCTAACAACTCTGAAACCCGATACTCACATGTGGAGAAACTAGCTCTGGCCACAGTCATCGTGCTCCAAAAGTTCCGTCACTATATTTTGCTTCAAAGTACTACTGTTTATGCTGACTCTAACCCCATGTGCTATATTTTGACATGTCAGGTACTTGGGTGCAAATACTCATGATGTATCGTCATTCTCCAGGAATTTGAGATAGAGTTTGATAAAACCACTTCCAAGAAGTCCCTCATTTTTGCTGAGCTCATATGTGGCCTTCCTCGTACTACAGAGGAAACAAATTTGATCGATTCATTATTTGATGAATAATTGTTTCTCATTAGTATGACTAATCCCTGGTATGGAGATATTATTCTTTATCTCCAGAATTTACGATATCAGCCTGACACTACTCGTGATGAGCGTCATCGCATCCGCCACCAGGATAAATACTATCTCAATTTGAATGATACCTTATACCACCGTGGCATTGATTCTATAATATGACATTGTATTACACATGAAGAAGCTGAAATCATCTTAAATTATTGCCACTCTAGAGCTTGTGGCGGTCATCTCTCTGGGTTGGATATTTCCCATAAAATCTTGTGCGCAGGGTATTTTTGGCCCACGATTTTCAAAGACTGTATTGAAACTGTCAAGAAATTCCCTCGTCAAATGTTCACAACTAAGAAGCACACCCATCCAACTCCACTCCACCCTATCGTAGCAGTTGGCCCTTTTGTGAAATGGGGCATAGACTTTGTGCATTGCAGGCCTACATTATTGTGGCTATGGATTACTTTACGAAATGGGTTGAGCCTATGCCCACATATGCCGAAGACAGGAAAAAAGCTGCATTGTTCTTATTTAACCATATCATCACTAGGTTCGGTATTCCTAGAGCCATTGTGACCCACCATGGGTCACACTTCTAGAAAAAAATGATGGCAGAACTTAGTGAAAAGTTAGGGTTTTTCCACAACAACTCTATGCCTTACTACCCTCAAGACAACGGCCAAGTTGAAGTGATAAATACAGTGTTGAAAACCATCCTTTAGCGAATGGTAGGGCAAGTCAAATCAAATTGGAACTTGCAACTGTTTTCTGCACTTTGGGCCTATAGGACCACTGTAAATACTTCCATTGGTTTCACACCTTTTCAACTGGTATTTGGATTGTAAACAACTCTCCCGATAGAATGCGAGATTATTTCTCTAAAGCTCATTGTGGAACTTTTGTCTAACACCACTATAGAAGAGGAACAATTTATATATCTAGATAAGCTCTATGAAACTCGCCGCAATGCTACCTTAGCAAATGAGGCACACAAATGGTGGATGAAAGACCAATATGACAGAACCATTCACCCTCGCTCCTTCAATTAAGGAGATTTGGTCTTTACTTATGACCAAAAGCATGATAAGATAAGGGCAAGGAATTTCGAATCTATGTGGCACGGGCCTTACATTATCAGTCGTGTCTTGGAAAAGGGTGCATATGAGTTAGAATACTATGATGGGATATCCTTGGGTGATCCTCGTAACGGGCTCTACCTTAAAATATACTATGCCTAGGTCATCTAGCATAGGTTATTTTTAAATATTTTTTATAGATTGTTGTGTGTCTTGATTTAAAAGTGTGTTTTTTTGTGTGATTTAAGATGTCTTTCACAAACCCTACTTATGTATTTCCTATGTCTAATGGATAGATGACCACTTTTACTCAATTCCCAGATGGTGCTAATCATTACACGCTAAATCTTGCATCGGCAGCTTGGGTATTGTACTCTCCTATAGGTGATCTGGTGAGTTCACGGGGTGTTTTTTAGGTCCTGTTGAGACTGTATATTGTTCCTAGTCTATGTATGTTGTTTTCTTTGAAAAAACTTTTTTTTCATATTACTTTTCATTTTTGAGTTTGTTTTAAAAGTTTAATAATGTTAAATACATTTTGTTTTGGTTTTTTAGGTTATAGTTGCTTTAGTTTATTTTATTTCATTTTAAAGTTTTCTTTGTGGCTTATTAGGTGTTATATATCTTTTGAAGTTTGAAAACTATTATATTAAATTTTATTCCAAGAATTATATTTTAAGTCTAACCATTGCTTTTGAGTTCTTTGTCAAAATTTTCATGAGAACATTCCTATAGTGCAAAACTCAGGGTTAATGCAATAACGCGCTACAGGAATCCCAAAGCATTGGAAAGAGTGGTGCTTTATCATGATCATTGCAGCTGAGGACAATCAAAGATAATGGAATTTTTTTAGCCACCTGTCGAAGACATAATGACACTTGTTCATATTTCGAGTTCCTAATCATGACAGATGTATGAAGAGGTGTAAAGATCATTGAGAAAATTGTGGACTGTCACGATTTTGTGGTGTACAGATCATTGAGAAAATCATGGTCTTGACTATCACGATTTCATTTTGGTTATGAGTTTACTACTGGAGAGAAGGAGTTTAAAAATGTTTGAAACTTCCTAAGGAAGCATACAAGCTAGGTTACAATGCAGATATGAAGAAGAGTGGAAACACTAATAGGTATGAACCTACTGATACGAGTTGGGAAAACAATTTTCTAGAATGTGCAGCATTATTTAAAAGGGCGGGTTGGTTCAATTTCTTTGAAAAGATCATAGGTTTCAACCCGAAGGTTTCATACGATTTTTCCCAGAATTATATCAAGGATACTGTAACATTCGATACTCTTAAGTTCGAATTAACAAAGAAATTAATTGTTGAAGCTACAAGTGTATCAAGAGAGGGAGAATTGTGGTTTAAAAAGATCCCTTTTAGCTTTGTCCCAAAGGATTTCTTGCTACCATAGATTGAAGCCCTATATTGGGGAAAAGGAGTTCATTTGGACAAATTAAAACCTGAATGGAAGGAAGCTATTGGGATTGTGCAAAGCTATGTTACATGTGAAGGAAGGTTTGTTGTAGTCTTTAAATACCATATTAGGTTCTTACAACATCTGAACTAGCAGTCAAAACTGAATTTTCCTTTTCTCCTCTTAAAGAGTCTCCAAAAGATGTCTAACAAAATTAAGGGCCATATTGACCATACACACCAGTTAGTCTTTCACCATGGATTTATAAAGTTAATTATTTGCATAGTATTGTAGAGGAATAATGAGAGTTGGGACCATTTCCTATTTTGGTCAGGCTTTATTACTAAACAAGAGGACCAAGTAAAGAAAATCCTGATGAATAAGCAATTTGGTTTTGTTAAAAGGTTCAAGAAATAGTTAATTGATGATCTGGTGCAAGATAATGCTTAGGAGAATAATTCAGGTCAGGCATTCAAAGAACCTATGGATGAATATGGAAGAGAGACACTAGATGGAAACCAGGAGCAATTTTTGGAGAATCAGGAAAGGGAAAATATAGATGTTTCAAATCATGAGGAAAGTATCAGTTCAATAGATAAAAAAATAGAGTTCTACATGTACACAACAAATCTTAACCCAAGTTTTTGTTGAAGCTGATTTAAAGGATAATTTATTTCAAGGTTCAGAAGGTAAAGGTCAGAAAAAATCTCTTTTACAGATGAAAGAATCAAAGTGGAGGCCCAAGACCAAGGCTAAAAACAAGCTTAGGTTAAATATGAAGAGGATCTTGAACCCTAAATTGAAGAAAGAAAAGATTGCAGTGACCAAGGATTCTTCAATTGAAGAGGATATGGAGAGTGAAAAAATTTTAATCCCTCGGCAATTCTACATTGAGGAAGAGCATTTAGTTTCATTAGAACCAGTGCAAGGAAGACATAAGGCTTCAGAAAAGGAAACTAATTTTAGTATTGAACAAGGTATGTCTTCAAAATTTCCTTTTGTACAAGAATCAGTGAAAGATGGGAAAGAAGATGACCTAATTTTTAAAAAAATTTACATCCCATGGTTATCAAATCAAGGTTCTACATTACAGGGAGAAGGGCACATAGACTCAGAAATTGAGAATCTTAAGAAAACTCTAGAACAACACAAATCTCAGATTTGTTTTCTAAATGAGACTAATGATAGATTGGTAATGACCAATAGAATACTAAGAGAATATTTTGATGATATCAACACACACTATCAAGAGTTGATAGTTGTGTCCAAAGAGGTGCTGAAGAGGAAAAGGGAGATCGAGAGTCAGGGTGAAGACTTAACCCAGAAAGTTCAAAATCTAAGCGAGCATACTAGAGTGTTATTTAAAGAGAGTTAGAAGTTTAGAGACAGAACAGGAGCAAATCAAGAAGCAGTCTCATACTTTGGAAGCGGTTGCTATGTTGGCTGAAGCTGCTAAGAATTTATGAATACTTCTAGTGGCCAGGTGTCAAGTATTTTAGTTTGTTATAGTTAATTGTTTTGTTATCTTTAACATACAATCACTTTTGTAACTATTTCAAATTCACACCTAGAAGTTAGTTATGGAACTACTTTAATTGGAAAAGGATAAAAGTAGGAGAATTGATGGAAGTAGGGTTTGAATTTTGTTCAAGAAGAGACTTTAGAGATAGATGTATGAAAACATAAGAATCATGACTCTCATGTAAGTTTGAAGACTGAAACTGATGTATACATACTTATAAGACATTTTTATCTTCCATGTTGGTTTTATTTGTGGTCTGTTTGGACACTCAATATATAATTTCACTTCTTGATTAATGGTTTTTTTTTTCATGCAAGTGCTTATGTGTTGTGGATGAAATCAGTGTTCTATTCATAATGCTTACGATTTATATTTTATGTGTTTTCATCCCAATTCTTCATTTTGGTTCATGATTCAGTACTTGTGTTAGCGTGTTGATGATTTAACTTCTTGATTGATAAATTTTCAAACCAAAATTATTAAAAACTAATTTGATTTTGCTTTATTTTTGAGATTGTTCTATCTTGTTCTTGTAGTATTCTGGGAAAATTTTCTAGCAAAAACATCTTTGGCGTCATTACCGGGGACAAAACTGAAGTATATATTCCCTAGGATATCATCATTCATCTGATTTTGAGAGGTGAACAAAATCCGAAAATCCTTCAGACTACTCTTTCACCAAGTAGTGGTTCACAGTGGCTACCAGAAAGATTGGAGCAAGAGGGAAACCTACTTCACCTTTACATGTGGGTGTCTTAGACCCTAAAGAGATTTTAAAAGAAGCAAGACAAATTCAAAAATCTCAGTCTTCTCCTTCTTTTTGTACCCATGATCAGTTTGACTTAGTCTTACCTTTTGCACATTCAGAAGAGGAAACACAAAATCTATCTTAGTCAATCCCTACTATACTAGTTGACAGTTTTCAAGTCTTTACTAAT
This sequence comes from Pseudotsuga menziesii, assembly GCA_001517045.1. NCBI lineage: Eukaryota > Viridiplantae > Streptophyta > Pinopsida > Pinales > Pinaceae > Pseudotsuga > Pseudotsuga menziesii. The sequence goes on from LPNX010616351.1 coordinate 607,415, forward strand.
CCACAGTCTTATAAAAAAACAAAAAATGAGTCTCCTAGTAAGATTTCCTTGTTTCAGTTTAAAACCAGTAAAAGCCCTTTCCAACCAGGTTCTAGAAAAGTAAATAAACTCTTTCCTTCATCAACCCAAAGTAGCTCCAAAATGGAAGGACCTCAACCTCTAGTTATGATCGATAGAATGGTAGCTGCTAGATGTGATCCTTTAGTTCTTACTCAACCTCTAAATGCTCTCCCAAGAGGATATTATCAGAATTATTTACCTAGGTTTAATGGTCCGGGTGAGACAACTGCCGAAGAGCATTGGGATGCATTCATTAGTTATGTAGACAATCAAAATATTGAGGCTAAATATGTGTGGATGAGGATGTTTGTGCAAATTTTTGATGGGGAGGTAAGGAGATAGTTCAAATAACTACTGACCAATTTAATAACTCTTATAGAGCAGCTACAAGAGGTGTTTATGAGGAATTGGGGAGACACTAAAGACCATACCAATTACATCACAGAATTTCAAGATTTAAGAAGAAAAAAGGATGAAACTATAGAAGACTTTTCTAAACGCTTTAATAAGATGTATGGTAGGATCCCAGCTGAAATCAAACCTTCTGAAACTTCAACTAAGCTGACTTATGCAAATTCCTTTGATCGTGAATTTTCCTTGCATCTGAGAGAAAGAAGGCCAGTGACTTTGTTAAACATGCAGAAGGCTGTATTGAAAGTGGAATCAAACATTTTAGCTTCAAATAGACTCAAAGAACATTCAAATCATCAAATATATGACCAAAAGGGTAAAAAGGAGGTGATTCCACCAGCTTCTAGATCACACACAATAGATAGAAAAATAGATGAAATGGCTAAGTTAGTAAAAAATTTAACAGCAAAACTAAATAAGTTGGATTTAGAGAAGAATTCAAATAAGCCTACACAAGAGGGAGAAAGGAATCCTAATCAATTTAGGCACCCATTTGCTCCTAGATTTATCCCATGAGAATGAAAAAACAATGACATTCAGAGGGAAAGAAGGAAGAATGAAGATCAGAAAGTTCCTCCTCCACTCCAAAATAATGTAGTTGATGAAATTGAGGAAGATGAGGTTTCGCAGTATGAATATTCAAATCAAGATTTGAATTACTTTGGGGAATTAGTATCAGAGGGTTTCTTAACTGAACATGATTATTAGAATTATGAGTGTTTTGATGCAAATATTAATCAAACAGAAAGTGATTTGGGTCCTCAAGTTTCACTTGATATATGTCAATATGAACCTAAGAGGTCTATTAACTTGAGGTCTAGTCCAAATTAGGCTTCTCAGATTCCTAAAAAGAAGACAAATCTTCCTCCGAAGCAGTCATCAAATCAAACCTAGGAGAAGATACATAATCATGGTGACGAAGATAAGGCTGCAAAGATTGAAGAATTGAACATGAATGTGCAAACTTTTAAATTTGGGAATGAACTATGTAAGATCAAGATTTCGGTACCTTTTACTGAATTGATGAAGAATCCTTGCTATAGAGATCATGTTCTTAAAATGATGGGTCCAGCTGCTAGTCAAATACCTTCATATACTGTGAATATCCAAGAAGAACATCCTAAAATCTTTATTGGTTTCGCCCTAGCTGATAATACTGAAAATTATTCAAATTCTTCTCCACCTTTTTATATAGCTCTGACTATTCATGATCAAATGATTCACAACTGTTTATTGGATTATGGAGCTTCTCACAATTTGATGCTTAAAGCAGTCATGGAGGCTCTTGGTTTGAGTCTCAAAAAACCATATCATGACTTATATGCATTTGATTCCAGAGCTTTTAAATGCCTAGGAGTGATTAACGATCTAGTGGTAAATTTGACTCAATTACCTATGAAAAGTGTCATTATGGATGTGGTTGTTGCTGATATCACTCCTAAGTTTGGAATGTTACTTTCAAGGTCTTGGGCAAAGAAGGTAGGTGGTACATTACAAATGGATTTATCATATGCAACTATTCCTATTTTCGGAGGAGAAAATAGGAGATTGTATACATAATTACAATATGCTTATATTGTCACAAATGATAAGAACCTGACAAACCATCCACTTTATGTTGTAGAAAATGATTTGGGGTCTTATATGCTACATTTCAGTGATGAAAATACAAGTGGAATGTTACATGTAGAAAAGGAAAAAGCAATCAAATGTACTGTTGAACAAAAGGATGAGTTATGGAAAATGTATTTTGATAGCTCATCATCCAAGGAAGGAGTAGGAGTTGTCATTGTTTTGATTTCTCCTGGTAGAGAGATGATTAGTTTGATGTAAAAGTTGGAATTTGTGACTACAAATAACATAGCAGAGTATGATTCATTAATACTTGGCTTAAGAGTTGCTAAGGACCTGGGCATTCAGCATAGTTTTTGTTTATGGAGACTCTGAATTAGTTGTCCAACATGTTAGGGACAAATATCAAGTAAAAGAGGATTGGTTGAAGGTATACAGAAATGAAGTGTGGGATATGATTGATAATTACTTTATATCATTTAATATTTCCTTGATTCCCAGGGATCATAATCATACAGCTGATTCACTTGCATTAGCAGCAACACATTTTAAAATTCCAAAACAAACCCAGTTAAATTATCTAATTGAAATCAGATATAGACCTTCAGTACCTGATAATATCAAACAATGGAGAGTTTTTGAAGATGATTTGGAAATAAAAAAGTTTTTGGAGTTAACTGAAGAGTTTTCAAATTCATTAATTGATCAAGATCAGGATGATGAAGTTGATAATGTTGAAGAATATTCATAGAATGCAATTGCAGGGCATAAGATTATTGAGTTGAAGGAAAATTTTATTCCTAAGGGTTTGGTTTTCCTTGAAAGGATCTTTTCTAAAGATGATACTCTGCTAAAACCAGTCATGCAATCTTCAGAAGAGAATGTTATAAGTTGTAACATTGGCAACGAAGAGCTGCCTAGGATGGTGAAAATTTAAAAAAAACTCTTAGTTGAACAAAGAAATAGGTATATTAAATTATTGAAGGAATATGTTGATGTCTTTGCCCGGTCTTATGAGGATTTAAAACCTATGATACCAACATTATTCAGCATAAGGTTCCTTTAAAACCAAATGTGAAACTTTTAGACAGAAATTAAGAAGAATTAATCCAGTTTTGTTTCCAGTCATAGAAAAAGAAATTAAGAAATTATTGGAAGCAAAGATAATTGTTCCACTCAGATACTCTTCTTGGGTAGAAAATTTAGTTCCAATCCAAAAAAAGAATGGAGAGATAAGGTTATGTGTGGATTTTCGTAATTTAAATAGAGCTTCACTAAAAGATAATTATCCGTTGCCTAATACTGAGCAAATTTTGCAAATAGTAGGTGCCCAGAGAATTTTGATGGTGGATGGATTCTCATGTTACAATCAGATTGCTATGCATCTAGATGACAGGGAGAAAACAACCTTCACTACACCCTGGGGTACATTCATGTATGACAAGATGCCATTTGGTTTAATGAATGTTGGTATGACCTTTCAAAGAGCTATGGATATAGTTTTTGTTGGGGAAAAAGAAAAATTTGTAGTAATTTATCTAGATGATATTACTATTTTTTCTCAATCTGATGAAGAGCATTTAAAACATCTCAAACAAACATTTTTGAAGTGTAGGAAGTTTGGACTGTCATTAAATCCAAAGAAGTCACATTTTTCTATTCAGGAGGGTAAGATTTTAGGACATTTAGTTTCAGCATATGGAATTAGAATAGATCCTGAAAGAGTCAAAGCTATTTTAAAGATCAGTCTTCCAAGGAGTAAGAAGGATGTTCAGTCATTTATTGGAAAAATAAATTTTTTGAGATGGTTTGTTCCAAAATTTGCTGAAACAATAAAGCAAATAACATCTATGTTAAGGAAAGACCAAGAGGTGAAGTGGAAAACAGAAGCCAGAGCTTCATTTGAGAAAATTAAATAGGCTCTTACAGAAGCACCAATGCTGATAAGCCCAGACTTTTAAAAATACTTTTTGACATTTTATTTTGCATCTTAGGATACAATAGCTTCTGTCCTATTACAAAAGAATGTAGATGGACTAGAGTAGCCTATTTCCTTCTTTAGTAAGACTCTCAGAGATTCAAAATTGAAATATAGTACACTGGAGAAACAAGCATATTCACTGGTAAAGGCATTGAAATTTTTTAGGATTTATATTCTACATTCAAAGATCATTGCTTATGTACCTAATATTGCTATCAATGATATTTTAACTCATCCAAATAGTGAAGGAAAGCGGGGGAAATGGATTGCGAAAATTATGGAGTGTGATGTGGAAATTAAATATACTAAGCTCGTAAAAGGACAAGGCTTGGCCAAACTATTGGATGATTTAAATTGTGAAGCCCTTGGTCTTCATTTGATGGCAGAACATTCAATAGAGGAAGAGAGGAAAACAGAGCAAGGTAAAGAGTAGATCATGGATAAGTATGCAGAATCAGAATGGTATGCTGATATAATTTATTTTTTATTGCATTTACAGTGTCCTGTGCATTGGAGAAGAAACCAGCTAGATCACTAAAGTTGAAGGCCACCAAATATTGTTTAGTAAATCAATAGTTACATTGGAAAGATACAGGAGGAGTATTGCTTAGGTGTTTGTAAAATCTTGAAATTGAAGAATTTATTTCAAAATTACATGAGGGAGCCTATGGAGGCCACAAATATTGGAAAGCCACTGCTTCTAAAATTCTAAGGTATGGATACTACTGGCCTTCTTTGTTTTCTGATGTTTATCAGCATGTCAGAGCTTGTATTCAATGTCAAACGTGTGTTGGCAAACAAAAACTTGTGTCCCTACCTTTGAAGCCTATTGTGGTAAATGCTCCTTTCCAGCAGTGGGGTATGGATTTTATAGGTGAAATCAATCCTACTTCTTTTGGTCAACACAAATGGATACTTACAGCTACTGATTTTTTCACAAAATGGGTGGAAGCCATTCCTACAAAAAATGCAACTGATTAGGTAATCATTAATTTCATTCAAGAAAATATTTTGAGTAGATTTGGCTGTCCTAAGAAATTGTTGACTGATAATGCTAAGGCTTTCAAGTCTAAAGCTATGGTTACATTTTTTGAGCAAAATGGGATTGTTCTGAAGCATTCTACACCTTATTACCCTCAGGGGAATGGATTGGTATAATCAACAAACAAGAACATCATTCAGAGTATTAGAAAATTATTAAGTCAGAACAAGAGATATTGGGATTCAATGTTGAAGTATGAACTCTAGGATGACAAAATAACCACCAAGAAAGCCATTGGTTCATTTCCTTTTCAGTTAGTGTATGGCACTGATGTTGTTTTTCCAATCCAATTAGTTATTGCAGTAATCAAATTTTTGCATGATAGTCAAGAAGAGCCTAATTATATTCAAAGAAGAATTTTCTCATTGATTGAATCATAGCAGGAACGTGAATCTCTAGATGAAAAAGCTCAAATTTACAGGAAAAATATTAAGGAAAGATTTGACAGGAAAGCAAAAGAAGATACTTTTTCTTGTGGAGACATGGTACTTAGATGGGATGCCAGAAAAGAGAAAAAAGGTACGCATGGAAAATTTGACAATTTGTGGTTGGGTCCTATTATGATTTCAAAAATTCTAGAAAATAATACCTTCATACTACAAACTATGGAAGGTGAAGAATTGTCCAATCCAGTGAATGGGTGATTCCTCAAACATTTTTACAGTTACTGAAGGTGAAAGAGTTGTCATTCATTGTATATACCAGTGTGGGATAAGTTGAATAAAGACTGCAATTTCCCAATGGAAGTTTTGCAAAATAATAGGCAATTCCAGCTGAGATCACAGAAGGAACTGGTCTACAGGTTCTTGAAACCTCACAAGGAGGATTTCTTCCTGCAGCAGGAGCCAAATGTTGAGACTGAATATTGTTCCTAGTCTATGTATGTTCTTTTCTTTGAAAAAACTTTTGTTTCCTATTACTTTTCATTTTTTAGTTTGTTTTAAAAGTTTAATAATATTAAATACATTTTGTTTTGGTTTTTTAGGTTATAGTTGCTTTAGTTTATTTTATTTCATTTAAAAGTTTTCTTTGTGGCTTATTAGGTGTTATATATATTTTGAAATATGAAAACTCTTATATTAAAATTTATTCCAAGAATTATATTTAAAGTCTAACCATTGCTTTTGAGTTCTTTGTCAAAATTTTCATGAGAACATTCCTGTAGCATAAAACTCAGGGTTAATGCATTAAGGCGTTATAGGAATCTCGAGTCATTGGAAAGAGTGGTGCTTAATCATGGTTGTTGCAGCTGAGGATAGTCAAAGATAATGGAATTTTTTCAGCCACCTCTCGAAGACATCATGACACTTGTTCATAGTGTTGGAGACATTTACCATCATACACACTCTTTTTGGTCAAATTGGCCTAGTTAAACCACTATCCTAAGTATAATTGACATTAATTGACATCAGTNCATGCCTACCTACAATCAAGGAGGATAACTGGAGCACTCCGGGGGTGATCTGAGTGATATTAATGCACCTAATTTCTAATTGGTGGCTACAATCAGTTCAACCAGTCAATTAAGGTGCCTTAAATATATTATTTAATCATTATTTAATGATTATTTATTATTATTTAATGATCTGGAGTCAACAGGGCACCTCCACCAACTTTTGATGGTCAGTTCAGCTTTAGTTAACCTCATCGAAGTTCATTGAAGTCATGGAGCACTAGCACTTGATGGTTGGCTTGCTATGACATGTCCTTTAGTTGAGATTCAGTCATTTATTGCACTCCAACTTCAGTTAGGGTTTGGTGAGTCAATTAGGGTTTTAGTCAAGTGGTTAACTGAGTATGATTGAATGGCTAAGAGTCAGTTAAGCTAGACTCACTCATTGAATTCAAATTGTCTCCTTAGCTATTTGAATTCCTCATGGATTCAAGCTATTGCTTGACATTGTTATTGTAACTATTCATTGTTTATTGAAAATACAGAGAGGAAACCAATTCCGGTTCCGATTAACACCATTTCATGAGTATTTGTTGATTATTATTTGATGAGATTGATTCTTAGTTCCTAGATCAATGTGCAAGATTAATATGGTATCAGAGCATAGGGCGAATCAAAGATCTATCTCTCAAAAAAAATATTTTTGACAGATTTCTCCATGAAATTTGAGCAATAGCTCAAAAATCCAGCACTACACCAGAAGCCAAGGCTTACCACTTAATAACCCAAGTAAAGAACTTGTTGATCAAGCTTGCTTGATTAACTATGTTGGGTGTGATGAAATCCTAGAATGTGTAGGCTATCCGACCTTACAGTTCCTCTTTTGTTTTGATTTGCAGGTTTTAATAGGTACAACTTCGAATGGACTCATCAATCCCTCTTCTCACCCCATTCACAAGCTATTCTGAATGGAAGTTGAAGATGATTTCATCTCTGAAGAGATGAGATATCTATGAGGTGTCTATTGGACTTGGAAAAGAGTCTTATGAGAATGAGAATGATTGGCTAAATGACGGGGACAGAGCTTTTGGAGCAATAGGTCTGGCCCTTTCTCCTAGCTTGTACTACCTTATTGGTTTTGCTGAATACCCAAAGGAAGTCTAGACAAAATTGGATAGAACCTTTGGAAAGAACAACGAGGATCATAATAGTAATTTGGAGATCACATCCAGCACCACAAGAGTTATTTACTCAAAATTCTCATCCTCTATACTCTCTAATGAAGTTGTTCAAGATGAAGATGAAGATGAATCTTCTACACATTCAATTCAAATTGAAGAAAGTCTCCATGCAGTGACTCCTTCTCCTGATGCTCCGGAAGTTCATGAGATCTCTGATATGTCATATCCTCATATTGCTGAAACAGAAGAAGACATTCGAATCTCTGATATTGAATAAAAATACTGCTGCACTTCCATGCAAACATTCACTTGTGATTTTCCTTTGAATTCTGTGCAAAATTTACCAGTAATTGCTTTCGAAAGTGAAGAGAAATTTGATTTTTCTCCCTCTAATGTTGCTGCTGGTGTGCAAATATGTAAAAAAATGGATTATTTGGAAAAAATATCATATTATAAGAGTGACACATTTTCTCCCCATGATCTAGATCTTTTAGCAAAATCCTGCAGGATTGCATGCACCAAAATTCAGAATTTTGAAGAAAAAGACAACTGTGCATCCACCGTCTCGGTTGACCATAATTTTGGATATGATATGAGCCTTATTGGATATGATATGATCTTATTTGGATCTGATTTTATATTTCTTGGTTCAAAATTTCAGATTCATAAACCTTCAGTACTGCTTGTAGCTGTTCTCATCAACGGTGTGAAGAAACAAGTACCGCAAGTCTCCTACAAAACTGCTGCTGGGGATTTGATTTCTTTTCATAGTTTTGGATCTATTGTGAACTTATTTATATCTGATTTACATTATGATCTAATATTATTTTTTTCATATTTTAAAATCCAAGAGCTTTCAGTCATGCTTGTAACTGCTCTCACCAATTTTGGTGTGAAAAATCAAGTACCGTAGTTCTTCTTCAATTTTGTTGTTGGAGATTTGGTGTTAGTTTCCTCTTATGAGGTTGCTGATATTTTATTTTGTGAATCATTAGATATTTCTGAATATATATCATATTATGGAGCTCAATAATTCTCTCTCCAGAGTCCCAGGGATTCTCTACCTTTGGTCACAAGCTCATCTCCTCACAGAACTAGTAAAGAGGAAGACATTCTGCATCCGCTTGGACACTTGCTCCTAAAAATTGGGGCTGATTTTACCACTCATGGTTTGCTGTTCAAGGCTGCAACATATCAGTTTCTTGAGTGTTCCACACATGGTTTGAATCCTCAAGAACCTTTTCTCTCTCTTCAGATGATTTCAGTTGCTCTACATGGGTCCAGTTTTCACCGTGCAGCTGTTTATATTTTTTATTCAGTTGAGTGCATTGTTCTTCTTCCAAAGTGGAAGATTCCTCCAGACATATTCATTTAGTTTGGATTCATATCTTCACATGCATAGTCTTAAGATGTTGTTGCATAGAAGAACCAATTATTGATTTACTACTTAGTTTGAGGGGGGGTATTTTTCCCATGAGGTTTTCCCCGCTTCCTTGGTTATATTAAGAAGTTACTTTATTGTACAGCGTGACCTATGGCCTTTCTTTCCAGGGCCCTAGAATTTTTATGCATTTATGTTTTCTAACTCTTCCTGAGTATTGCTTAAGGGGGGGTGTTGGAGACATTTACCATCATACACACTCTTTTTGGTCAAACTGTCCTAGTTAAACAACTATCCTAAGTATAATTGCATTATTTGACATCAGTAGAGAATTAATTGCCATCATCTAGTCACAACCACGCCTACCTATAGTCAATGAGGCTAACTTAGCCTTCTCCTACAGTCAAGGAGGCTAACTAGAACATTCCAGGGGTGATCTGAGTGATATTAATGCACCTAATTGCTAATTGGTGGTTACAATCAGTTCAACCAGTCAGTTAAGGTGCCTCCTCTCATTAAATATATTATTTAATGATTAATTATTATTATTTAATGATCTAGAGTCAATAGGGCACCTCCACCAACTTCTAATGGTCAGTTCAGCTTCAGTTAATCTCATCGAGGTTCATTGAAGTCATGGAGCACTAGCACTTGATGGTTGGCTTGGTATGACATGTGTTTAATCTCCTTTAGTTGAGATTCAGTCATTTATTGCACTTTGACTTTAGTTAGGGTTTGGTGAGTCAATTAGGGTCTTGGTCAAGTGGTTAACTGAGTGTGATTGAATGGCTAAGAGTCAGTTAAGCTAGACTCACTCACTGAGTTCAAATTGTCTCCTTAGGTATTCGAATTCCTCGTGGATTCAAGCTATTGCTTGACATTGTTATTGTAACTATTCATTGTTTTTAAAAAATATAGAGAGGAAACCAATTCTGGTTCCGATTAACACCATTTCATGAGTATTTGTTGATTATTCTTTGATGAGATTGATTCTTAATTCCTAGATCAATGTGCAAGATTAATACATAGTTCGAGTTCCTAATCATGATATATGTATGAAGAGGTGTAAAGATCATTGAGAAAATTGTGGACTATCACGATTTCGTGGTGTACAGATCATTAAGAAAATCATGGTCTTGATTGTCACGATTTCGTTTTGGTTATGAGTTTACTACTGCATATAAGGAGGTTAAAAATGTTTGAAACTTCCTAAAGAAGCATACAAGCTAGGTTACAGTGCAGATAGAGTGGAAAGACTAACATGTATGAACCTACTAATATGAGTTGAGCAAATGATTTTCCAGAATATGCAGCATTATTTAAAAGGGCAGGCTGGTTCAATTTCTTTGAAAAGATCACAGGTTTCAACCTGGAGGTTTCATACCATTTTTCCCATAATTATACCAAGGATACTATAACATTCGATACTCTTAAGTTCAAATTAACAGAGAAATTAATTACTGAAGCTACATGTGTATCAAGAGAGGGAGAATTATGGTTTAAAAATATCCCTTTCAGCTTTGACCCAAAGGATTTCTTGCTACCAAAGATTGAAGCCCTGGATTAGGGAAAAGGAGTTCGTTTGGACAAATTCAAACCTAAATGGAAGGAAGCTATTGGGATTCTGCAGAGCTATGATACATGCGAAGGAAGGTTTATTTTAGTCTTTAAATACCATATTAGGTTTTTACAACATCAGTCAAAAATGAATTTTTATTTTTTCCTCTTAAAGATTCTCCAAAAGATGTCTAACAGAATTAAGGGGCATATTGACCATACACACCATTCAGTCTTTAACCATGGATTAATAAAGTTAATTATTTGTAGTGTGCACAGTATTGCAGAGGAAGAACAGGAGTTGGGACCATTTCCTATTCTGGTCAAGCTTTATTACTGAACAAGAGGACAAAGTAAAGAAAATCCTGATGAATAAGCAGTTTGGTTTTGTTAAAAGGTTCAAGAAAGAGTTAATTGATGATAGGGTTCAGGATAATGTTCAGGAGAATAATTCAGGTCAGACATTCAAAGAACCTGTGGATGAATATGGAAGAGAAACATTGGATGGCGACCAGCAGAAATTTTTGGAGAATCGGGAAAGGGAAATGACAATTGTTTCAAATCTTGAGGAAGGTTTGGATTCAATAGAGAAAAAACAGAGTTCTACGTGTATACAGCAAATCTCAACCCAAGTTTTTGTTGAAGCTAATTTAAAGGATAAAGTTTTGCAAGGTTCAGAAGTTAAAGCTCAAAAAAAATCTCTTTTAAATATGAGAGAATCAAAGTAGTGACCCAAGACCAGGGCTAAAAACAAACTTAGGTTAAATATGAAGAGGATCTTGAACCCTAAATTAAAGAAAGAAAATATCACAGTGATCGAGGATTCTTCAACTAAAGAGGATATGGAGAGTGAAAAAGGTTTAATCCCTCAACAATTCTACATTGAGGAAGAGCATTCAGGTTCATTAGAACTGGTCCAAGGAAGACATAAATCTTCAGAAAAGGAAACTACTTTCAGTATTGAACAGGGTATGTCTTCAAAAGTTCCTTTTGTACAAGAATCGGTGAAAGATGGGAAAGAAGATGACCTGATTTTTAAAAAGATTGACATCCCATGGTTATCAAATCAAGGTTCTACATTACAGGGAGAAGGGCACATAGACTCAGAAATTGAGAACCTTAAGAAAACTCTGGAATTTATGAATACTTCTAGTGGCCAGGTGTCAAGTAGTTTAGTTTGTTATAGTTAATTATTTTGTTATCTTTAACATACAATCACTTTTGTAACTATTTCAAATTCATACCTAGAAGTTAGTTATGACAGTTATGGAACTACTTTAGTTGGAAAAGGATAAAAGTAGGAGAATTGATGGAAGTAGGGTTTGAATTTTGTTCAAGAAGAGAGTTTAGAGCTGGATGTATGAAAAGCTAAGACTCATGACTCTCATGTAAGTTTGAAGACTGAAACTGATGTATACATAATTATAAGCCATTTTTATCTTCCATGTTGTTTATTTATGGTATGTTTGGCCACTCAATATATAATTTCACTTCCTGACTAATGTGTTTTTTTCATGCAAGTTCTTATGTGTTATGGATGAAATCAATGTTCTGTTCATAATGATTATGGTTTATATTTTATGTGTTTGCATCCTAGTTGTTCATTTTGGTTCATGATCCAGTAGTTGTGTTAGCTTGTTGATGATTTACCTTCTTGATTGATAAATTTTCAAACCAAAATTATTAAAAACCAGTTTCATTTTGCTTTATTTTTTAGATTGTTCTAGCTTGCTCCTGTAGTAGTCTGGGAACAATTTCTAGCAAAAACATGTCCCTCTACCAAAAATCTCATAGAGTATCATGTAATGATTGGATTGTTGATGTAATCCCTAGATAACGATGTAAGGGAGATTACGGTTTACCTAGATTCAGAACTAGTTGTTCAACAACTAAACTGTGTCTACACCATTCGAAACCCTCTACTCCTTCAGAAATTCCAAAGGGTTAGTCTTTTAGAAAGGTATTTTGAGCAAGTCACGTATCAACATATTCCGAGACATTTGAATGTTGTTGCAGATTCCTTAGCTAATTATGTCTTAGATTGGTATATTGCTCATATTTAAAAAATCCATTATAACATAAAAACATGCATGTAAATTCATAAGTAGGCATATATTTCACACATCTCATTTTTTGTACACACATATGTAAATAAATTTTCTTCATATATATAAACTATAAAAATGAGATACAAAATGGGCTAAAACATCGAGTTTTCAGTACCTCCAAATCCAGGACTATCATAGTTCAAAATATACATATATAAGGAAAAATATGAAGCCTCGAAGCTTTCAGTATGAATACATATACAAAAAAAGTGGAAACTCTCTGTAGACTAGTCATCTTCATAGTGATGCTCATGATAGCATATAATGTCCTGAGCTACTCTATGGAGTAACCTAGAGAACCATCCTGAGACTCCCACAGTATGACGCTGGTATCTCCTGGGTAGGTCATTAGTGGTAACATCGGGAATCCCTATAGTCAAATGTTGTAGGTTCTCCTCCAGATATCCATTATCCTCATCTTCCTTGGAGCGATAAGCCACCGTATCTCCAACTCCAGCCCACCTCTCAATAGGCGACATCCCAGTTGGATGGACAGGTCCAATTTCTACACAACTCATTTCTACTTATCTCAGCATTACAAAATAAAAATTAAATAAAATTTAAAAAATTTAAGAACATGATGAATAGTGTCTTTCTTACCTCTCTCATCCCACTCCTCTCCCTCAGGTAGTAGAAGCTCTAGGTCCTCACGGAATTATTCCCCCTCATAGGCATAATCCTCGATCATGAGTAGAAGGCCTCTCAACCAGCGAAATAAGGTTGAACCGTAGACAAATTTGGAACCCCCGCCACCATGACGAGCCATAACATAAACCCATATGAGCATCCTAGGATTATCAGGATATAGTCTACTCACAGTCACTTGGGGTCTCATGTGGGGCGCTCTCTCTAGGATGAAAGACACTACCACAGCTCCATAGCCAAATTGTTTGAGTTGTCCCCGCTTTCTCTTGTTCAGTTGATCCTTTAGGTTGACTAGCATGCCCTCACAGGCTCACACTAGTTGAATATTGTAGGCTCCATACACTCTAGGGAATACAGCATATGTGCCCTAGTGGTCAAGTGGGTGGATCTAGTCCTGATAACCTTCTCAATGGTATAAACCACCGTCCTCAAAGGACGGTCCACTATCTGCTCGATACAAAGTTTCCTAGATTGGGCATGTGTCCCCAGTTCACAATATGGGTCAATTATATCATCCGAGGAAATTTCACCACCCCATGGGCCAGATAAAACCACTGGTCTCCCTCTCCGAGATGGCCCAATCAAGAAGTATATGTCCTCAATGTCTATAGACAGGGTTTGCGTCCCGACCAAAAAATTTTGTTGCTCGAGGTCCCACATGTCAATAATATACTCCAAAAGATGAATGTAGGCCTTCATGCTTGGTACCCTAAAATATTTTAGTAGCCCACAGATCTGTAGGGCCTCTATGGTAGTAAGATCACTAACAGCTTGGAATTATGTTGTCTCATGCTAACACTCTTTCCATATTACCATGGTGTGGATGTTTTTTTACACCTGCAAGACATCCAAAGTGTGAATTAGAAACCACTTCATGGATAAAATAAATACAAAAATTTGATTTTTATGGAAAGGGAAAACAAAAAAAATTGATTTTGATGAGTGGAGGGGGTAATTTTTTCGAAAACCCAAGTTGTGGCACTTTTGAATTGCACAGATAGAGCACTCGGTGCCTCTATTCTCCACAATTAGAGAACCTATGACACCTCTATCTCTGCACTACAGAGCGTCGAGTTAGGGTTCTCCTATCGACTATGGACAGAGCGCCTATGGCGCACTTGTCCCAGTGCGATAGAGCGTTGTCATGCTCATAATTAGAAAAAAATAACGTCACCTCAACGAGCCTTTTGGGATGACAAAACACCCTTAAAACCCTCCATTTCTAGTGAAAACAAAAGAAAATTCACCGTGGGAATGAAATGAATGTTTGTGGTACTTACCTCCTCCAATCAATTCGAGAAACGGTGGACCAAAGCTCCTACAATGACCAAGGGAAGCTCTCCTCTTTTCACTCCAACTCCAAGCTCTCCAAATGGTAAAGTAACAATGGTAAAAAACTTTTACTACTACCTTCTATTTATAGCAATTTTGGTCTTTTCTATTTTTTTATTTTATTTTTAATTCCAAAATTACTTTAATAAAGTGGGTTTTTATTATTTGTTTAATATAGTTTTTAATGGAGTTGGCTTTAATGTGATTTTAAGCTTCTAGGTCAAATTTATATGGCTCATGGCTATGATTTAAGCTCTTTTTGTCTTTTTCAAGATTAGACTGGAAATGAAAAAGTACCGAGCGTCTTTTACACTTTTCACATGCTCGTTAAACAACCAATAAAAGAGTGTCAAGTCCACTTTTGTTTCTTTTTTAGACTCGTAAAAACTAGATTATGAAAAATAGAACCCATTATAGAGTTATATTTAAGCTCTTTTCAGTCTCCTTAAAAACACAAAAATATTTCCAAGCGAACTTGTTCCATTCCCGCTTGTAAAAGTATCAGAACGATCGACTAGTCGGTGGTAGGTTATCTCTTTTTTGGACCGATTAGGCCTATTTATGAAAAATAACCTTTTGGATTCTCCGTGTGTCTTCGTTCAGACTCTCTAAACATGAACGATACTGAGTTCAATTTCATCGGACTCATAAAATAAAAAGGTGAAAGATGTTAGAATAATCAACCCATAGTATTTACCCACTTAGACATTATTTCATTTATTTTGTCTTATTTGCCTAGTCCATGAGTCCCACCATGTGCAA